>CM073590.1:1410000-2010000 GCA_037074705.1 Zhengitettix transpicula
CTCTTACCGTATGCCCAGGGTCTGTGAACCCGGAACATACATCTCTCAAAACAGGCCGAGGTATATATCTAAAGAAATATATACTAATGGCAGTCGTTAGTGCGTCTGTAAGAAACTATTGAAGATCGAATCAACCATTTTTAAAACACGTTTTGCTTAAGAATGTTTAATGTGCTATCCAACTATAAGTTCTCCTATTAACAATAACAAGTTCCTGAATTAGCGTTAGTCAGATGAAACAGTCATGTAACACGAAACCGTGACGTGACATTTCGCGGAACCTGTTGGATGGGACACTGAAATGAGGGTAAAAACCTGAAAATATTTACGTTTCGAACTCAATTGACATCCCTTAATGATTTTATAAATATTCATAATAAGTTTATATACTACAAAAAAACCGCCACAATAATATTACGAATATTGTAACGTAATTCATTAAAATTGTTGTTTTGGAAGTAGCTTTGCAGTCATTCGGAATACACACATCCTCTAACAAAATTTTCAGATCTTGGACTTGTGAATTCAAATATAGATCAATTCAGTGTTGGTAATTTATAATATATTATAATGATTTTATAGTGGTCGATTTGTCGATTCTAGAACACGCTCAATGGTAACGGGGTTCTACCATCACTATGGGAGTTACAGGCGCGATTCACAAATGTTCAAGGTGCAAATATAGCTATCATCAATATTCTATATTTAGCCAGCCAATATGTAGTTTCCAGGGCTTTAATAGGCATGCAGGGAAAGGCGAGCTGTATTAAATTTTGCAGCTCGTAACCAAATCTGACGGGGTAGATTTCTTTATTCGTCGTTTCGGTTTACCCTTAATCTTTAATATCATTTCTGCAGCAGAGTAAATCCTTTCTGTAGTAGTTCTATTAACACTAAGTTTAATTATCCATTTCAGGCGTGTAAAAATAAAAGATTTCTACAATTACTGAGATTTTCATGAAAATTGATGATGCAATTATCTGAAAAGTATGTTTCTTGAGCAAGATAATCTCGAAATACAGTTACACTTTTCATGCACATTTAATTTTGATCCTAAAAACCTCATGACATTGAGGTTTTACCATAATTATGATCTGTTTTAATTACAGTCCTAATTGTTAATGCTTTGAAGAATGGCAGGAATACTGGAATTTATGTCCAGTTGAAGCGTTTCACTGGAGCCAAGAAGCGTTCTGTAGGAAACATTTTTGCGAGACAGCAATTCACGCACTGTTTTTAAATGTTTATTTCGCGCATATTTCGGATAACATTACTTAAGATGTGAGACCAGGACGTACGTCAGAAAATTCTAAGCCGTGGTATCCTCTCTCAATCAGAATCCTACGGGACGAGGTCAAAGGTCGAAAAGAACAGAGGAAGCAGTCAGTGAAGTTGGAACTGCTGTGTGACAGTATCCTGGGTCACTAATACGCAAAAGGCTTGACTCCTGGCATAAATATTCACATTGAAAACAACAAAATAGCCACAAAAGTCTAATTGAAAGAAACTGATATTCACCGTAAATAAGGAAAGGACTTTTCATATTCCAGATTCAACGCTTGATTGCAACGAGATACTGCCATTATGGACGTATTATTTATAAGAAATTATTTTAGGAATGAATATTTTAATATGAATAAAAATTTTGAATTTAAATTAGTTTTATTTAAATCGTTGCTTCAAAACCGATCATTTTTATACCCTTCTTTGTAATCACGAATTCATAATGTGAACTAAGACCACACTATTTAAATTTATGTTGTAAAAAATAGAACGATTTATGCTGTAGCTCTCTTTCACCTTGAAGTGATTCGAAGAATTATGCCAGTTGTTATTGCATCCGTCTTTCTTGCATTCCACATCCACTTTAGAAAACATAAGAAGCTATTAAACATGAAAATTATCACGTATTAGGCACAATTTGTGGATTGTTAGTCCGTTGTTTTTATTAATTTGTTTTACTTTTCATTTATTACTTCTGAAAATTAACTTAGTAAAAACTTTATTACATTTTTTTATGCTTGTAATAATATTCAACTGATAATTTTAACGTACCTATTTTAAAATTCCCAAAGCATTTTATTATCAATTGTAACCCTGTTGGTGTATTTTGTTTTGTATGGTCAACTCCCGTTCTCTGAACCGAGATATTTCAGCCGATGTAGGAATGAAATCTTTTACGACCTGCTGAAACGACCCCTTGAAGCGGACGAGATGATTTGCTTTATGCGCCGTGGTACACGTTATCGGGGTGCGAATCCGCGTGTTCTGCGCTACTCAGCAAAAGGTAGTAACACCTTCCTGAAATTATCTGGCCGAGTTAACCAATTATCCACGATGTACCGTGGGCAAAACGTTGACACTAAATTTTTAAATTATTAATTTTCAATAGTTGATACAAGAGCAGTTCTATTAAATACAATTATATTGAAACTAAAAAGAACAGGAGAAGCAAATTTCAATTATAATTGGGGAACGGTGCAAAAAGAAGTCTTGTAATTAGACGAGCTACTTTATTTCATAGTCAATAATTGTAAAAGTGCCCTATGTACTTACGACGTATTGCTTGTTGCATTCATGAATAGAAGCTCAATTTATATTACCTAAATTTCCCTTTCTACTTTCACATTAGCACAGGTTATTATAACTCCAAGATGAGTGCCTGGTGTTGCCCGGGTATTTATTTAAATTAACCCGGAACAGGAATTGATTCGACACTAACATCTTGGTAAACATTTCATTTGACCAGCATCAATATCGCCACGTTCTCCTCCCCGACCTAACCCTTCGGCATCTAACTACAAATAAACCAGGATTGTTACTACTACATAGAATAAAAGTGTCTAAACATCAAGACGAATTAAAACAGTAAACAAGTAATCGCTAACTTAATAAAGTCTAAAACTATTCCCGGTACCTGAAAGGAATAAAGAAATATAACCTTTACCTAAATAGAGACCAAAATATAGCTGGTACACTAAGAAAATAAAAAATAAACCACCATAGTTAATGCGAGAATTAAATTCAGCAACTTCTATAAATTTGGAATCGACACCAATATCGGTCTTTTTTTCATTACTTTTTATGTAAACTTCTTCCACCACGATAGATATGAGTATTTTCCTCCCTTACCTTTCGTAATTAAAATCAGACACTTAAAAATACTAGAATGATACTATAAAATTAAGCTACCCCGACAACGTTTTATTCGACGCTAATAATAGCCGTTTAGGAATGTTTTTAAATTCCACCCCTAACCGTAGAGGCGGTAGGTGTGTCTTAACCCTTCAGTGTTTCTTCCTGCATCGTAAGTAACATGTGTGTAAAGTTTGGTAGAAATTGGTCTATGGATTTAAGATTGTAAACGGAAATTTGTTCTCCTTCCACTACGAATCCTAGCGGCTGAGCTGTATGGTAAATGTCCGAAATAAATTCATTTACTTCTATAACCCTGGATTTGACACCAATCTAGGTTGTTTCGTTTTATTTTTATGTAACGCCCTTCCATCCCCTCCCTAATTGGTGATTTAAGGGATTGAAATACATTAAAAAATCTGGATAGATACTATTAATCTCATAGTGCCAGAAAAGTTATTAATCGACGCTAATCGGAACTTTTAACATGTTTTTAAATTTCATCCCTGCTCATTCCTTGGGAGTTGCCAAGCGCTTCGAAAGGCCGACAGAACGCACCATAATTTCATCGCAATTGAATGAATGGTTTTGGAGCGCAAAGGGAATACACAGACACATTCATTTTTATATATAGATAGATTAATCATCTAAGAGTATTATGAATTTGAGTTCGTTTATCATCAGTGGAGACTTACCTGTTGAATGTTTCCTACTATTATTATTTGTATCAAATATTGGTGGGGATAAAATAGTGAATTACATTAAATTTTGAATTTTCTAATTCTCTATTTATTTCCAACAATTTCATTTTTAGTAACTTAAGTATCTCATTTGTCCTGTGTACTTATATTATTTGGTGTTATATGGTAATAAAGATTTTGTGGGGTAGGGAACTAGGTAAAACTCTATGGGACAAAGAGGTCCATATTCCTCGACCCTGGTGAATGCTAGGTAGATATTCAGCTCCTTTGTTCATTATTTTTCCATTGTACTTATTAAAATATCATTTTCGACTCCTAAAATATCATGAACTACCGTTTCGGCTGGACTGTCCGAGACCCGGGAAATAATATTTGTATGTATTTGTTAGACACTGCCCAAAGCAGTTGTAAAATAAATTATATAAAAGATGTTCTTTATTTGTTCTAAAGTTCTGTAATTATTTATAATTGCGTTCTATTCCTAGAATTTAAAAAAGTCCTCATCTAGAACTGAATTAAGCGCAGTAACGCAAGTGAACGCAGCCTAGGGAATTTTTCCATTGTACTTATTAAAATATCATTTTCGACTCCTAAAATATCATGAACTACCGTTTCGGCTGGACTGTCCGAGACCCGGGAAATAATATTTGTATGTATTTGTTAGACACTGCCCAAAGCAGTTGTAAAATAAATTATATAAAAGATGTTCTTTATTTGTTCTAAAGTTCTGTAATTATTTATAATTGCGTTCTATTCCTAGAATTTAAAAAAGTCCTCATCTAGAACTGAATTAAGCGCAGTAACGCAAGTGAACGCAGCCTAGGGAATTGGCCTCGCAGCGCATGCATGAATATTGAGGCGGAGCCGAATTAATGATGTAATCCCATAAAGCCAGCACTGCCTGGGCCACAGATTGCTTCCTCTTGCTCACTCTTCATGGCGAATTGACACGAAGATGTGAGGATTAAATAGTGTTGTTCCTGATTTTGTTGATGCAAACCTGCCTATGGTTTGATTCATTTAGATGGAGAATAATAACAAAATGGTAGCTGAGGTGAAGAAGTAGGAGTAAAATGAGGATGGAACTATTCTCAAGAGGTGAAAGCAAAACGATTTTATTGAACCATCAACATTTTATTCCTTATTCATCACCTCAGTTATTTCCAGAGCTTATGCCCTTCCTAAAATTAAAACCTGACCTATCTTCTGGAATTATTATTGCTTCTACTGGTAGTCCCTTACACAAAATTTCCTCCTACATTAATAAACATATTTTCTAAAGCCCTTAATAAAAAAAAACATTATTCTGTTAAAAATTCTTAACAATTTATTAATAAAATCAAGCACCTAAATGTTCCTCAAGATCACTCTTTAATTTCTCTTGATTTAGTTTCTTTATTCAACTCAACTCCCAATCATTTAGTCATTAACAGATTCAATAACATATAGCCGATTTTCAGTCAATGTACTAAAATTACACTTGAAATTTATATGCATTTTAAATCTAATCCACAATTCCACTGATTTCAAGTTTAATCAGGTTCACTATCATCAAATCAAAAGTTCTCCCAGGGGAAACCCCCTTAATCCTTTTTTTCTGTGATAGCCATGAGAGGTTTAGAAACTTCTTGTCTTTCTCTACTTCCTGTCCAACCTCTTTGTACATCAGACATGTAGATGACATTTTTGTAGTTAATTCTTCTCAAATCAATCTTATAGCCAATACTTTCAATAATTATCATCCCAACTTACAAATCACCCATGAACTTGAATCTAACCATTCTCTTAATTTCTTTGATGTTACTGTATCCATCACAATACTTCCATTCTCACCAACTGGTTCAGAAAACCTGCATATTCAGGGCGAGTTCTCAATTTTATTTCTGATGATCCTCCTAACCAAAAGAGAACTATGTTGTCTTGTAGACAGAGCTATATTATTGCTAACTCCAAGAACCATCAACACAACATAAATATTGTCCGGAACGTTTTAAATTCTAGTTATTTTTCTAAATTTTCTTAATAAACACATAAACATTACGTTGAACAAAATCCAATATCCAACTGTCACTCGTCCGCAAACACCTCAATGCAAATATTTTCTCGTACTCCCTTATTACAATTTCTACAACACACATTCGTCAAAACATTTAAAGAATATCAAATATATATCATTTACAGATCAACTAATACTATTTCCTATTTGATTAAAAACATCAAGGACCCAATTAACACCTACAACAAACATTGTGTTGTTTACAAAATCTCTTGCTCTAATTGTAATTCCTGCTACATAAGACAAACAAAACGTTCCGTTAATACCCGTATCAAGGAACGTGAGTCTAATATCAAACTTCTCCAAACATATAATTCAATTCGAAGAATACATTTCTAATGCTAAGAATTTAAACATTGGCACAAGGTAAAATTTCAGACTTACCATTACATAAAAATATCACAGAAATGAATGTACAAACAGACAGTATGAAACTCAGCAATTGCTACGATCTCTTATTGTTACGCTAAACCTTCTGCTTTCCCATTGTCGTTACGCTTTCTTCGCTTTTGAGTTGTGCAGTTGTGTCGCTCTATGGTCTTCTTAGCCCCTGAGGAAAGGAACAAGTAACCCAGATACGTTGTGTGGTATTTATATTATCACTACAATTGTCTGTATTTCGCTAACTTTCTTATTATTAATTTTTAATCAGACGTAAATTTTTCATTTCATCATTTTGATGAATTAGAGCCATCATACATTCAGTCTTTTCTGGAAATCTGTTTCATTATTAATAGCTTTCGCGATACTGGAAAATTATTATTCAACTCTTTTATTTTCTAAGCAAAGCCATTCATGACGACGACATGGACTACCGTCTGCCCCTAGTTCTTTACACATCTTAATTATCTGATATATAAGCACTTCCATGTTCCGTATACTTATATGAAAAAGTAAGGAAAGTAATAGATTTTATGATTGAAGTACGTAAAAGTCAATGTAAGAAGTGAAAAAATAAAGAAATTACAAGTCTCAATAGGCTGAGGCGAAATATATAAAATTTATATTATAAATTGGATTGCTGTCTGTACGTATACAACCTCATGGTATTATACTCGAAACTAATATAAACATTGACAGCTAAACACCGTCTCGTATGTATTATCCTTCATAAATCAGTAAAAGGAGGAAAATCTTGTGGATGCACAAATTTGAAAATATAGCAAAAACTTTAATCAAACGATATAATGAAAAAAATTACGTCTGATTAAAAATAATGAATAAGAAATATAGCCAAATGAGACAAAAAGGGTAATATAAATACCACACAACGTTTCTAGGATCCTTGTTCCTTTCGTCAGGTGCTAAGAAAAGCCTAGAGAAATACAACTGAGCTTGTCAGTTTACAACACTCAAAACGATATTATATTTGAGGAAGCGTACTTCTTCCCTTCAGTCACGGATGTAACAATTTCAAATGACGAAACCGTATTGCAACAATTGACGGGTTGAAAATTTTTCAAAAACCAAAATCTCTATATAAATTTGGAAAAAATAATGAAAGTTTACTCTCTCACAAAATTAGTAAATGTGTGTACCCCGTTCCCCATAGGTCATTTAGACATATTATATCCAAAAATTGAATTATCCAAAGAAGAAAATGATTGATGTTCTCCAGTACAATTTTAAGGTGATCAAAAATTTATATTTATACTTAATTAATACCGTATTTGATGACTAATTAAAATTTTTATGATAAAAATGAAATAAATTTTATAATATATATCTATATATATATTAAAATTACAATTTTTAAAATTTAATTACAATGTTTCGCTAATTTGAAGGCATGATACTCCAGGGGAAACTAAATACTGGATTAAGAAAATGTACGTAAGTCAGAGAGGAAAAAATGACAGGCCGATGGAAGACGTTAACAAAGCAGGTGTAGGGCACAATCCAAATTTTCCTTTATACCTCATTCACAGATAACCTTTTTCAGTCTTAATTAGAGGAAACGATCTTCTAGCTGTTTCATAAGAGAACAAGTACATGTTTTTAAACATACATTGGAATTGTGACAAATGCATGTTTGTTATGTTAGTTTTATCTTGAACTTCAGAAATCTTTTTAGAAGGTGAGTCTTCTTCTTCTTGGAATGCTATGAACAAATGTTTTCTGATTCAAATATGCTTCCAGGGCCTTCGTGCGAATTCTTTGCGTCTGTTGTCCTAGAAGAATGCGTCGAAGATACCAACCAGCTTTGCGCTCCAAACCCAGCCAGGTAAGTTACGAAAATAATCATACAATATTAACTATAAAGTTAAAAATTGTTGTAAAAAAAATAATCATCTGACCAAAAAAAGATATGATGATAACGTATTAGACCCTGTGAAATTGTTAAGAAATAGAGAAAATGCATGTTCCTAAACATGAAACCGGCTAGCAAAAATTAAAGTAAATGTAAATTATGAATTTAAATCAATAAGTTTAATAATTCAATAAATGCATGTGAAAATATTTTAAAATGGTGTTGATATGATCAAATAATTACAGAGAAAGAATAATAAATGTTTTGTTATTTTTTATGTTTATAATGCCTGTTAACATTCATCATAAATACACGTTTAGATTATACACAAAACATTAAACTTTCGAATAGTGTACATAAAATTACACAAACTGTTATACACACGGAAGAACAGTTAACATAAGCCAGTCACTGTTGGTAACTTAAATAAGAGTTTTAATCCCTCTTGATAGTGAGACTTAATAACTAAAATTTTAGGTGGCACGAATATTAAGCTATAAAGACAACCATTTAGAAATGGTCAATCCTTTGCAATGTATGAACTTTCCTATTTATTACTTCCCGGACAATCTCGTCCAATTACATGAAGTGATGATAATACTCTTCATGTTTAATTTTTAAATACTTTTATTTTTAATTTTTGCAGAATTCACTGATATTGTTAAATTTCCGTTGTTCTGTTCATCTTCAGTTCATCCCGTGTGTGCAGCCTGTTCTCATAAACCTTTCATTTAAGGTAGCTCTACTGGAAAAATTCTGGAGGCGTTGAATCGGGAGAACGTAGGGGCCATAATCCTTTTGAGATTTTCCTTTTACTAAAATCCCTCGTAAGAAAAGCATCGTTGCATTGTGGCACCGTTCTGCTGCAACCAACATCCATGTTCATCGATTTGAAGTAACGAAATAAACTGTGTAATAATGTTTAGTTACATAACGCTGTTCACTGTAGTTTGAAAGAAACTAGGGCCCACTATTGGACGACGTAATACGACACACCACACTCCAAATTTTTGACAGTGATACGGGTGTTCACGAAAGACATGAGGACTTTTGGTTGAAAAAATTCTAGAGTTTTGACTATTCACGTATCCACTAAGGTGAAACCAAGCCTCAATACTAAAGACAACACGGTCAAGCTCTCCAAATCCGTGTTTGTCAACAAATGGCCAAAACCTTCGACAGTACAGTAGAAGCTGGCTCTTTCAATTCCTGAACACTACGAACACTTGTAACTTCTTCATCGCTTTCTGAGCAACTACCATACGAAATATTAGCATGTGTTGATAGGCTTCGCAAGGTTTTTGAAGGCCAAAGCAGCATCGCATTTCTAACCTCAGCCAGGTTAGCGTCAGTTAAAATAGACAGTCTCCCGCTTCATTTTCTGTAACTGATCCGGTTTCAGGGAAACGGTCGATTAATCTGGTTATCGTCGAATTGTTAGGATCCAAATACTTAACACGAAATTGGTCTACGACAGATGCATATGAACGACTGGCAAAATAATGTTAAACCATGAACACTCGTTGCTCTAGCGAAAACATGTTTACGACACTGTTAAATCTTCAATACTACAGACTGCATGCGACCAATACACACTTCAATGGCCCCTACATCGTTGTCGGTAATATCAGTGGTGCTATCTTGTAGAAGTCGATAGAAATAATTAAAAACGACTATTTACAGACATTTATTTCTAAGCGCGCGACTTTGAAATCTCTCTGTATATTGATTCAAAATACGTTAATTTAAAAAACATAATTTTTTGTTTTGTGTAACACAATTAAGATATTGTAAATGTACTAAGTTCTTAGTTGCTCAAGTGATTGTAAGTTTCTGCAGCTCATGTAAATATTCAAGGCAAGGTTTTTGTTCAGGTTAGTACGAGTAGTTACTTCAATGTGTATCGGTGTTTCTACCAGCTGAATTGATTGACACTTGTGTATTTCTGTGATTGTGTTGTCCCATGTGGAACAGTAACTGCACAGTATCTTGTGAACGATGTATATATCTATTTACAGAAATTGATGGCGGGGAAGTATTACTCCAAGTGCTCTTTCCGACATCATCAGCACCGGCCAAGCAGGGAGGATTCCTGCGAACAAACATATATTTAACATGAGCCCTACATTTTCGCTGAAGGTACGGGCCTGTGCCTGTGTGTGTTATGTGTGCCTCGACCTCACCCTCGCATCGCATCGCCTCGTCCACCCCCTCGCACGCTGCTGCATTAGCACGCACTGCCGCCGCCGCCGCTCTGTCTCTGATTGTGCTTATGACATAAATTAACAATTACTGCATCCGTTTAAATGGCTTTGCAAAGGCTATTACCTCTTAAATGAGTTAATGTTACCAAACTGTTTCTGTTACATGTTACATGTATTATTTCAATACTTGTTGTTCAATGCGAATATGTTCACCTGCACTTAACCACATAACACATTTTTATGCAAAACATTACATTATAAGTAATATTCTGACTGTTTAATAAATCGTTAGCATGTATAACACATATGTAATTACATATCTTTAAATTATTACTAATATATAAAATAGTTTACTCTTAATCCAAATGACAACGGGGGAAATACAGTACTTGAAGATAAAACTGTTATTGAATTTAACATGAACACTACATTTTAGTTAATGAATCGTACCAAAATAACGTTAGAAATCAACGATGAGTTATCTGACGACATTTTACTGTTAATAAATATATGCCTTTAATTCAAAAAAACACTACCCGTGGATTTGTATTCAAATCGTATAAATTCGTATATATCATATCAAATCGTCAAAAATTTAGTGTAATTCATTTCTAGTATCTAAAACAGCTCCGTTCCTGTGAGTTCAGGCTAACTTAACTTTTCACAATTATATTCACATTCTCTCATTGTTTATACTTATATTAAGCTAAAAATGAAATTCAGTTTAAGTTACGGACCAGAATTCCTTTTTATTAAATTAAAAATCACAGTGACCAGAAGCTTTCCAATAAAACGGTAAAAACTCCTCAAATGAAACTAAAACTGCAGGTTAAAAATCAATCTTTGCATACTAATACGTCTAACTGGAACAAATAAGTATGAATAATAGTCAACGTAACAATAATACTGCAGATTATTTTCACACTAATGCTCTTAGAACCCATCTTAAAATCTATTAATTTTAATCACTTTATGTATTACAATTACGTGCGTAATTTATTTATTATTCATATTTTAACTCGCATTTTACTTGTTATTCGCTAGCAATTCATTCAATTTGACTTATTCTCTCCTCTCAGGATAACAATGTGTAAAATGTGCTGTATCGATATAGTTAAGTCTGAGTTATGTAACAGAATAAGACTTCATTTACTCAAATATCAGCCTTAACTAATTAAGGTTTCTGTTTCATGGAATGTGTTACATTACTAACAAGTATGGAAAATTTTGGTGGTGGCTATTTACTGACAGACGTTCTTCATCCTATGTCATTTTATTTATGTCCGTAATGTTTAAGTAATCAAAAATAACTGCTTAAGATTTATGTGAACGGGGAAATGAATATGAAGATGATAATTGTTTTCAAAATGATCCTATCGTCAGATTGAGCTAACGTCGGAATAGTGGCCATATTGAAAGGATACATTTATAACTACGGTTGCTGCATGGGTTACTTATAATAAGTTGAAGATGAGAGAGTAACATGATGAGTATATAGAACACTGCACACAACATTATGCTAAATGAAGAAAACTGCTACGTTGATTGATGATTCAAACTCAACTTATTCTTAACGACGTAAGACTTGGAAAGAACGTTAGAGACCTTGCAGTCAATGGTTTTCAAATATGAATCTTCACTTCACGAATTATTGCTTGAAATATGAAATGCGCTTCATAGTTGCCATGCTTCTGAAAATTATGTCTGTACTACATTTAAAAACACGAATACACGTAATTTATTAATTTATTGACTTTCAGATTATCAAATATTTATTTAAATTTCTGTGGTAACGTTTGAAATAAGTTTAGTACTTATTATGTT
This sequence comes from Zhengitettix transpicula, assembly GCA_037074705.1. Lineage (NCBI taxonomy): Eukaryota > Metazoa > Arthropoda > Insecta > Orthoptera > Tetrigidae > Zhengitettix > Zhengitettix transpicula. Next base: position 1,422,172 of record CM073590.1, read on the forward strand.
TTTTCATTACATGTTCCCCTGTGTAAGTTTGTTCAGATATTGGACTTTCTTCTGCGTTTTATATAATATGCTACGATAGATTCTCATATTTATTAGTACTTTGCCAAGACTGAAAACAACTCAGATGGCAATATTCTCTTCCCAGAGAGTTTTCCTCGTTTTAATAAAACTCTGCCGTGGACTCTGAATGGGTTCCCGCGAAGCAAACGCAAGGGACCGTGATGAGTTTCTACCAATAGTGTGCTAAAACTACTCACTAAAAACAATTTCCACTGAGTTACAGCCCTATATTTACTACTGTTATTAATGCAATCAACTGAGTTTTAATGTAATAAATACATGTGAAAGGACCACTTGCAGAGAAGTTTCTTTGGGTATATAATTGTCTATGGTGCGGAGAAATGTAAGATTACGTAATATGAATTCTTCCAATCATTCTGAAAGAAACAAACTAAGAAATGAAATAGTCATTAAAAAACGAACCAGCAGGAACGAAAAGTGATCTAAATATACAGCGAAGATTATTTAGTTGTAGGAATTAATGGAAGAAGATAGATATAACGTTTTCAGCAACAAGAAAGGATCAAGGATAATTAAGAGCAATAGAATGTAAGTATTACAACTCATACTGACGTAGTCTCCCCTAATTTGGCCTAGCACTAGTGAATGTTATATATTCTGTACCATGTTGATGTGAGTATTACACTCCTACGTTTCCGAAAGTCTAACTTTTTATAAATATTACCCAACACACAAACCGTTACTTAAACTACCTGAAAATAGTGAAGTCATCGAAACCTAAACTGTCACTATGCTAAAACGACACAAAATCTTAATAACCGCAGTTCATTTATAATTTGGTAAAATATACTAGTTTCCAGCTGAAGCCTAAACTGGTCGAGGCATGGAAAAGAAAATGCTGCGTCCTCACAGAAAATCACTCTACCGCTATCAGAAGGACGTGGGACAAGTTCCAAGCGCCCGAACTACCTGACGCAACTTTTCAGCGTTTGTCGTGCATCACTTTTAGGCGAATGCCGGGTAGGATCCTTAAAAAAACGCCCTAAGGCCCTAGTGAACCCTTGTCTACCTTCCTCTACCCTTCCGCACACCTCGTTTCAAATCTCCTTCCTATGCTATTAATGGGTCATTGTCACCACGTGGATTACCCTCATGTAGCCTGTTACTCTAAAAAATTAAAATGTCTCAAATAAACTAAATATATGGAGACTCCGCAAGTTAAGCAGTTCTGCTGAGGTTTAAAAATAAATTTTTATCATTTGAGGAATATTTAATAACCCGGGCCGTCTAAGACCTCACTTGAGGATCTATTCAACAACGAGGATGAATCTCGCTGGGTTCGTTAATCGCACGTGTTACCCAATTTAAAGGGAAAGTATCTTCTTTAAGCAGCTCTACCTTATAAACGCTTCTCTGTATGCATTTCATTAAATAATATATCAAGTATCCCTAATATGATATAACCCCATCAAAGCAATAAATTCGGTACATAATAAAGAAACATTTGAGATAATTAAAATAATGTATATATAACATACTATATTCATGAAAATATTAAGGGGCTTTTTTAATTACTCTTGCTATGTAAACTCTAAATAATTAACACTTTCTATACTGAGAATAACTTCAGTTATCATCTTTAATTGAAACAGGACGTGTTATAAGGAAGCACTGTTTGAAAAGTAGATCTTAATTTGTCGAATAAACGACATTATTTAAATAAGAAAAATTTACATTCAAAGAAAATTAAATAATTTCATCAATGACGAACATTAGGGGGAATAATATATCTTTTTTTAGAGTAAAAGGCTACATGAGGGTAATCCACGTGGAGGCAACTCCACTTTAAAGGATTTGAAAGGGGGGATGCGGAAGGGTAGAGGAAGGTAGCCAAGGGTTAACTAGGGCCACAGGGTGATTGTTTAAAGTTCCCACTCGGCATTCGCCTAAACCTCGTGCAGGACAAACCCTCGATCAGGTAGGCTGGCATTGGGTACTTTTCCCACGCTATTCCAAAGGCGGGAGAGGGTTTTTTTGTGGGGACGCAGCATTACTTTCACCGTGCCTCGACCAGTTTAGGAGGCAACTGGCCGACTGTTCCAATGGGAACAGGAAACAGCTCTTACCCTATGCCGAAGGTAGTCGTCTCCGTCTCTTCAGAAAGGTTCATCTGCGAGAGAACCTCGTTTCCTGTGTCATAAAATGGTAAAGACTTGCCAGCGATTATTTAATTAATTCTACGACTCCATCTTTTTAGCAATCAACAAATCCTGAAAACATATGTTTTTGTTCTAAATTATTCTACAATATCCAAATATTATCAACTACTAAAGTAGCCATATCAGAACTAATTTTTCAACATCATCTAATTGCATTCACTGCATTTATTTAAAATATTTTGAATGCAATGCTATTATTTTTATAAGTGTGTTATATAATTACGTTCTACTTCAAAACCGTACTTCTAAAGATCTATTTACATAGAAAAATAATTGTCGGTGGTAATTACAAGAAATACTAAAATACATTATGAGCGTTAGTTTGTCAAAGTAAGAAACTAAATTCTAATTACTCTAATGTAAGTATAATAATGACAAATTTATAGCATTTAAGGACCTGTGACCAACTTACCAAGTGATGGGCGAAAGTTACAACACGTTACTATATTGTTCACAGAATCCCTTAGAAATAAAACTGCATGATCTACAATTTTTCTAGAAAACAATAGATACAATAAATAGACTATTTAATTTTGTATCTAGAACCTGCATTATTGTACAAACTGATCCATTGTAACTATTCACGTCCTAAAATATCAACGTGATTATTTAATCACTTGTAATCAATGATTTTAAAGATGGTAAAATTCATCATCTATTTTCTTTCCAATTGATTGGATTCGGATTCCTGACGATTGTAACAATCCTGTTGATTTTCTAGGAATAATTCTGATTTACATTCAAAGGACACAGTTGGGTTAAACTGAACTTGTTATCTCATTTAACACATTCTTCGCAGTGCGCGAAATGTAAGAAATAAATGTTTATATATTTGACATACATTGACAATTTTTTTGCAGTGTTTTTGGATAATTTCAGCGCAAAGAATAACGATAAATTAAACAGAACGACAGAGGACAATGTTAGAAATGCATTTAAATGAGTTGACACAAAAATATTAACAAATTATAGACATAACAAAAGTAATCTGAAATTATAGCATGAATGAAACAATTTTCACAGTCTTCAGTAAATTAGAATCCAAAAATAAACTGTTCAATGTGATTTAGAATTGTAAAAAATGCTTGTGAATAGTTTAGAATTTTTATTGTAATAGGTACTTACTCTACTGAACGCTTTCAGTTCTTGTGTTAATATAAATTGGCACAAAAAATATTTGAAGATCAAGTTAAGTTTTGTAGTGAAATTCTGTCATTTAAAGGGATCATAAGCCAAAAAATATTATTGTAAATGGTAGACTTTAGTGCCTAAACATTCCAACAGTGATGAAATACTAGAAACATGACCCGGATGTTGGACAGACCAGGAACGGTCTGCAAATTTACTAATTTAGAATTCTGTTTGTCGGAAATCATGAAAATATTAAGTTAGAAAGTAAATATAATTAAGAAAATTCGAATAAATTGGCCCTATTATAAACACCTTGCTTCTGTCATTTATAATATGACTTTATATCTTCAAAATATCTAACTTTTATTGCAAAAGTCACCATAAGGTACGGTGGACACCGGGGTTAAATAAGAAAGAACATTCGACTCTTCGTCTTTTGTCGATTAATGAAGACAGGTGCTTGTTGAGAATGATTTTGTAGTGTTTTGATTAAGCTAATTACTGAAGTATGTCAATTTGCGCTGTAATTATAAATCATTTGGTTAGAAATCCGACAGCCATTACTCCGACTCGATTGAGAAAATTGTAATTTATTACTTTATATATTTAAGAAATATTTGTTTCAGTATGTTCGTGGCAGCACGGCCGTGATGCTCGCGCACTCCAGCGTGGGCTATTCTTCCGTCGACGGTCAGCAGCACGCAGCCTACCGGATGTGACGTCACGCCTCTCCGGCGCCGACGTCTTCTGGGGGCGGACACTCACGTCAGCGTCGCCGGAAATCCGCCTCCCGTTCTTCAGGGTGCCGGAGTCCACCGTAGCTTCCTCGCGACAACTGTTGTGAATGCCAGACGCCCGTAAATAATGGCAATGGAACATAAAAAGAAAAATTTAATTGGCTATCAAGTGTGCAGCTTTTGAAATCAATTCTACGACTACTTACTACCCTGCAGAAACCTAAATCTAGCCGCTAAATGTAATTCCAAAAGACTGGCATTATTCGACTAAAAGCTAAACAGCCCTAAACGCCGAAAGATATTCATCTTCCAATGGCTATTTTGTCAAACTTGATAAACGCAGCCATGTAATGCAAACACGAGAGCAGTTTTACTTGAAAAACTTGAAAACAAAGCTAAGTCGAAGTTACAATTTCTACTTTATAATTGTTACATGTATCCCGTGAACAGTGCTTAACATATCTGTATTGCTCCAACTGTAATAGTATCTTTGTTTCTAAAATAATATATACTCCGTTCGATAATTCTGGCATCACGTTGTTGCCTGATGTGTTTAAATGAGATGACACGGTTCTAAATTTTCAGGGCCGTAAATTTCTCATCGTTTTTCAGTTGAAAGACAGGGAAGTGTTTCTGCCCTGAGTAATGTTAATTGAAAGTTTTATTTATTTTTAAATACTCAATTTATTTGTGTTTTGTTTAATGAACAATGGATTAAGACTGAGATGTTAGGATTATTTTATATGAAAGGATATCAAATAAATGGCATATTGTTTATTTAACCCGAGAAAGTGATTGATGTGGACATGATATATGTTGATGGAACATAACTCGAACAGTTGCGCACAAAACAATCATAAATTTTTATTGAATCACCAAAATGAATGTGTAGACTTGTTTGTTACAACTGTTTTTCGTATCGTATGTATTCATTTGTGTTCGTTCACATGTCTATTTTATGTTTAAGCGATAAAATGACTATTGAATCAGTTTTCTTGCATCATTCCTGATTAGAGTTTCCTATCTGAATATTATTTTGAGTCATAACTATATATTTGCATCGTTAACAACGTTTCATAAGACAAGAAACATTTTCCAAATGATGTACTTCACAAACATTTAATTGTAAAGCTGCAGCCATGAGAAACGACATATTTTCCCATTTTAGAGAACATAATTTCTTGATGTGTTATCTCTGCAACAAAAAATTAGGGAAATTTCACACGTTTTACTTGGGTGTCCTTACATCAGATTGGATGTCATAACTGGTTCTTCAAAGAATAACATCGGTTATAGACAGACTGAAATACTAGTATTTGAAGCATTTCAGGCATTAGGGAAAGAAATAGACATCGGTTGTATTATAATCCTATATTTTGCTTCAGTCGTTGTGGCCCAAGGCGCTCTGAGCCATGGAATGCGTCAATATACGAAATCAAATGGAAGAGAAAGGAGAACAACGATAATTCGAGATTACAACAGGATTTAGTAATTGTTCTACTATTATTGTTATACGGTGATAAAAAGTTATTAAGGGTAGTAGTTTTGGGGACTTATCTTAGTGAAAGAGTAAAAGCGTTTCTGATAAGTTTGAGTAGGAAACGAACGTAGATATCCCAAATAGTCCCGACAGATACCTATATTTATGTACACTGACGTGTCAAATTCTCAAAACCACCTGACGTTTTCGACAACTTAGATATGATATCGTGCTTCGTTAAATATTCAAGAACAACTGCTGTGATTTAAAGTATTTAAATATTGTACGATCACTCGGAAAACTGGGTCTTAACGTCTGCGGGCGTCAGCTCACGCAACTGGGAGTGGTAAGAAGGTCAACTGTGCAAATAAGTTGTTACACATCTCAAATTATCTCTGAACGCAACGTTCACGGTACACTTCAATGTATGGGACATGGAAGTCGACGGTAAATTCTAAATTTGTTGTAACAAGAGAATACGTCTCCAATTGGATAGCAACACAACGATTGGTCAGTCAAGCATTACGGTCATGAAGACCGATGAATCACGAAAACAGGGACCTTATATGCATGATAGGAACAGAGTTATAGTTTTGAAGTTTTTTTCTTGGAATTTCTTTTATTCGTGTCTGAATAGCACGAAATACATCAGTATTTTCATCAAGCCCAACCTATAACGTTTATGGAAATAGCTACTTCCCAACGCGCCATGCACCGCTACTCGTATTTTACCGGAGTATTTTCAGAAACACGATGAAGAGTTTATCTTTCTTTGGCGGCCTTCACAACCATCAGATCTCAGTACAATTGAAAAGTTGAGAATCGCAGTTGAAAGACCCATCCAAAAGCAGCTTGACGCACAAGCATCAAATGTGTCAGATTTGGACAGTGCTATACCTCGGGAATCCTCTGATCACATTTCAACATCTTATTCAGTCAATTCTAAAACTAATCGCCACAGTATATTTAATTTTTTAGTCTCTTAGTCGAAACAAGGTTTCATTTTTTTTGTGTGCTTAGTAAAGAACTCCTCTCCCGCTATCGGAAGGGCGTGGGACAAGTACCCAATGCCCGACCTACCCGATGCAGGTTTTTCTAGGGTTTTCCCTACATTTCTTTAGGCGAATGCCGGGTAGGATCCTTAAACCATAGCCCGGGGGCCCTAGTAACCCTTGGCTACCTTCCTCTACCCTTCCGCATCCCCCCTTTCTAATCCCTTCCTATGCTATTAAAGGGGAGTTGCCCAATGTGGATCACCCTCATGTAGCCTGTTGCCCTAAAAAAAAAGAGATGAAACCTTGTTTCGACTAAGAGACAAATAAATTAAATATACTGTGGCGATTATGTTTAAAATTGACTCAATAAGATGTTGAAATGTGATCAGAGGATTCACGAGGTATAACACTGTCCAAATCTGACACATTTGATGCTTGTGCAACCAGCTGCTTTTGGATGGGTCTTTAAACTTCGACTCTCAACTATTCAATTGGACTGAGAATTGATGGTTGTGATATCCGGTATTCGCATTGGAATAGTCGGTCAGCTGCCTCCTAAACTGGTGTGATACATGTGAATAGATCCTTTTTCATTCTTCCTTCCTTCATTATTCGTTTTCTTTGTGCTTTCTCTTAAAAGTAATAAATTAGTAGAGTATAAAGCAAAACTTTAACATCAGCCAACTTCAATAAATTTTGGTACGGTTAAGGGCATATGCCTTATTTTGCTATAGTTAATTAATAATGTCCAGATTAAAATAACAATTTTGTTGATTGTCAATCAAACACACAGGTTTTTGAAACATCTAAACTGCTCGTGACCTTATTACATCCTCTAACATTATCTTTTACGACTTTTTCGTTTAATTCGGTCCATTTTATGTAGCCTGTAAGCGCTGCCAAAAATTATCTACATAGAATCGTTAAAAGCATTACTAAATTATAGACTCCACAAGTAGAAAAGAAAACCATCTACTGAGGTAAGTTTGTCAAAATCAATAAAATGCAAGGAAACTATTACATCATTTCAGATAATGTCCTGGCGCTATACATCGGTTCGACGTCAATAATTCTGACATTTGTCAATTAAAGTCGTAATTATATACCTGACTATGCGTTTCTTCAGGACGTTTATAATTGGCCTTATGCTCTTCGATCCTGGTTTTGAGTTTCTCTCTTAGTTTGGCCAATGTAAATTGAATTGCAATCTAAGCATTCTATTTTATATACCACAACATGGGTTTCTTCTTGATCTAAAGGATCTTTATCATTCTTAATGTAACCTGATAAGGAGTTGTAAGTTTTTTAAATCATATTAATATTAAATTATCGGAGTTGATCGGAGACTAGTATGAAAATATTATATTGATTTTTTATGAGGATTATTGTGATCACGGCGTTTAACCTGGTATGGAAAAGAGTTTTTTGAGCTTATTATTAATATGGAATTTCATTAAAGAACGTGGATAAAAGCTCAGCTAACAATTATGTTACACACTATGTTTAAATCTTAGAATGGAATTTATAATTGGAAATTAAAAAACATAGATAATTTTTGTCATGGTGTGGTTGTAAAAATAATGTACAACCCGACCAGAAAAGGTTGGCTTCCTATACAAATTTGTTACTAATTTAAAATTTTCTACTTTGAGAAAATTCTGAGATATTAACTTCTAGTTCTACAATGAATTGTAAATTGGAATAACAGTTATTAAAAACTTGGACCATATTATCCAATTTATTCTCTGTAATGATGCATAAAATGTCGTCGACGTACCGGAAATAGCACACAGGTTGAAAATTAAGAATGGAAAGGTAAGTATTTTCTATGTCTCTACTATTTCAGAGAAGAGAACTTCCAATCGGTGATCCATTAATTTGGTGAAAAAATGAAGGATTGAAGTAAAATTATTATTAAATTCTACTTAATACATTAATAATGGCGATGAGAATTTTCAGCCGAAGGTATATTGATGTATTGATTAAAAAGGCTCCACCGTGACTTAAAACTAGTCATAACTAAATTGTTGGGTATGGATGTGAATAACGAAACCACATCCAATTAAACAAGTGTGTTCTCAGGAGGAATTCTCAATTCATTAATAGATTCTAGAAGTTGAAATGAGTTTGTAAAAGAAGGGTTAGATTCGTCATTAAGACCTTTAGACAGAAAGATTTGTAAGAAGCGGGCGAATTTATTCAAAGGTCTGTTGGTAGAAGAAACTATAAGTTTTTTAAAAAAATTTTTTAGGGTAACAGGCTACATGAGGGTAATCCACATAGCATAGGAAGGGATTTGAAAGGGGGATGCGGAAGGGTAGAGGAAGGTAGCCAAGGATTAACTAGGGCCCTCGGGCTATGGTTTAAGGATCCTACCCGGCAATTCACCTAAAAGTGATGCAGGAAAAACTCTAGAAACCAATGCATCAGGTAGGTCGGGCATTTGGTACTTGTCCCACGCCCTTCCGATGGCGGGAGAGGGGTTTGCTGTGGGGTCTCAGCTTTCCCCTCTCCGAGCCTTGACCGGTTTAGTAGGCAGCTGGCCGACTATTCTAATAGGAATAGCGGACTACTCTGAACGAAACATACCATTTTTGTCGGAAAAGAACAACGGCTGTGAGAAACAGGTATCTTCCAAGCTAGGATGCTCTACGGCCGCGATTTTGAAATCTTTCATCGTGTATAAGAGAACAATGAGTGAATAACAACTGATGTGAACTCCGACACGGTAGAGCTGATTGTAAACAGAAGAAATAATGTCAGCAATAACCCTCGGCCCATTTTATTTGCGTACCGTGAAGTGGGAGATTTAAAATAGATTCGATTCCATACTTATTTTGTATCCAAATGATATATTTCGGGACATGGGCTCCAAATCAGACCATTCTCTACTAATTCCCCTCTACAACACCTAAAAAGCCTGTAATAGGAATTCTATAACACCTTGTATACATATGCAGGTACAGTTACGGCTGTGAAAATAATTAAAAATCTATTTCAAAGTCTTGAACTTAATTCAGCCATAATTTTATTACAATCTTTATTACAATTGATCATTTAATACGGTTTACCACCTACAACAGTAATGACAATGTTAGCTTATTCCTACAGAGAGAAAGAATTCGAATCAGGAAGCACGCAGATTATTTTCCAATGCAAAACTGTTACATCGCAGATATTGAAAACTGTCAATGGTTCCAAAAATTGTATTTCTTCTTGGTTCTACAACTCATTGAGGACGTTTGCCTGCCAGGCCACCTGACATGCTGTCCTGTTGCGTCACAAATTCGCGAACTCAGAATAATCCTGGTAAATCCTTTTTCATCTCATGACCTGCACGTTTGGTTTTCCTCTTTCATCTTCTGAGAATTATCCCAAATTGTAAGCATACAAATTTTAATATGCAATGTATATCATTTTATCATACATACAATATAATTTGAAGGAAGTGAATTTATTTACTATGAATAATATTAATAACAAAGAAATAACTTTAAAATACAAGTATACATCATACAATGTGAATGTGGGTTTAAGGAAATAATTATAGAAAAAAATATCTCCTACGAGACTCGGTGAATTTCATTTTGTAATTATTGTGCTGAATTCTCAGTGCGGAGGGACTTTTCTGTGTATCAGCTACTTAACCCTAATCCTGACAAATTGGTAGAACCTGAACATCAAAAGAAATGTAGTAATTGTAAAAATAATGTACTTTAAAGGTATTTTTACTGCTGCAGTTTGCTGGTACCTGTTTGGCTCTCAAAAGCTGGCCTGCAATAAAAATCCATAAGAGTACCAAGTAAAGTAAATAAAAGAAGCATAAAACTGAAAGGTTGCGTTCATTATTTGGAATTTTTTTGTCCTCGTGTTAAAACCAAGGAATTTAAATCAACCTAGGCTGGCTTTAAGGAGCATAGGAGCGTATGTTCCGGGGTCGCAGACGTTGGGCATACGGTAAGAGTTGTTTGTTGTTCTCATTGGAGGTGTCGACCAACTGCCCCCAAATCCGTAAGCATAGAATCTGGTAAGTTGCATTGCGTTGCGTGGGACAAGTACCAGGAGCACCTACCTGATGTTGGTTTCTCTATCATAGCCCTAGTCATCCCTTGGTCTTCCTTCTTAAGCTATTAAAGGAAAGAGCCATCAAAGCGGATGAAAAAAACAAGTAAAGTAAAATGTTAAAGCAAAATATTAAATTTTATATAGGTACGTCTTTGTTCAGGTCCTATAAAGAGTACAGAGAAAGGAACATAAAATAGAAATATATTAGAAACGAGAACAAAGAGAACTAGGCTTAGAAGTATATCGATTTACATGTACAATTGAGATGGTCAAAAAATCTGAAATAAATGCGTTATTTGAAAGAATAGATTTTGGAAGATTTACTATATAACCCAGTCTGAATCAAATTGTAATAAATGACTTTCAGCAGTTTTAATACATTTCCTCTTATTGTAGCAACGTTAAGAAAGTGGATGTGATAACTAAAATATGTACGTGTAGTGCTATTAATTTTGCCATGTACAACTGAAGTATATTGATCAATGTAGTCATTAAATGGCCATAAGTTTATTTTTGTGTATATGATATTGGATTTTTATTAGTACTGTTTTTTCTCTTGACACCGTTTTACTGCATGTACGAAACGTTGGCACAACGGAAAAATTCCTAGTAATTCACTATAGATTCACTGTTTTCGAGCAAACCATAAGTGATACATTCAATACTTTTATATTATTAGGTAACTTGAAGCCACGGATAAAGTCCCCCCCCCCCTCTAAACGTTCAACATATTGTTGTAGGCTCCGTACGAACTCAATGCTTCGTAATTAGTGAAAAATGATATTTTTTTAGGTAACATGAGGGTAATCCACATGGTGGCAACTCCCCTCTTATAGAATAGGAAGGGATTTGAAAGGGATGATGCGGAAGGGTAGAGAAAGGTAGCCAAGGGTTAACTAGGGCCCCCGGGCTATAGTTTAAGGATCCTAACCGGCATTCGCCTAAACGTAATGCAGGACAAACCCTAGAAAACCTGCATCAGGTAGGTCAGGCATTGGGTACTTGTCCCACGCCCTTCCGATAGCAACAGAGGAGTTTGCTGTGGGGACGTAGCATTCCTTTCTCCGTGCCTGAACCAGATCAGGAGGCAGCTGGCCGCCTATTCCAATGGGAACAGCAAACAAATCCTACTGTATGCCCAAGGTCTGTGACCCCGAAACATACACCTCTCAAAACAAGTCGAGGTGCCTCGGCTTGTGGGAACCTTAGTTCAGAAACGGAGAGAGGAAAAGGCATCCCCAAAGGTAGCCCCTTCCGTCTCCACTAAAAGGTTCTGCTGACGAAAAAAATCTGAGGCACCTTTATCCGACCAAAACGTATGTTTTATAAAGGTACAAGTTACACGTTCATCCAATGACATTTTATCATTATCGCCAAATCAAGATACACGCTAAGACAGAGTTAAACTAAATCAATTCAAGTGTTTGTAATAATTAAAAGAAATAAAATGAAACGAAGAATGAAACAAATTCTTTCAATTTTTTCAAGAAACTACTAGGTCAACTGAATCGGAGATATCTCAAACTTTAGAACGGGAAATCTTAAAATAAGCAATAATTTGAGAAAAGAAGTTTGCAATATCTTATGTGGAGCAACATAAAGCTTATAGTGAAAGAATAACGTTAAACAGCCTGCAACAGTACAGTCTAATTCGAAATAAGCGACATCGGCTTTAAATGAATTAATATCGACACGTGAAATGAGTGCACAATCTTAATTTAGATTGCGTAATTCGAACTTGAATATCTCCAACTCTCGGTGGAAGTTGCACTCCAAATCGCTCGCCACATCACCATAGAAACTCTATTATTCTTGTCTTACTTTTTAATGTCACCTTCCTAGACCAATTTACTTTGATTTTAAAATTAATTTCAACGTGCAATTTCATATAATAAATTAAGTCGTTTTCATCCCATGCAAACGTTGTCAAGATATAAATATCCGTCCGCGACCATGTTTACGACAGATATATTTTCTTATAGTTAATAATAGTTCTTCAAAATTTGTTTCCTGTCCCAGAATTGTAATAAAATAACAAAATAGGTGTTTACGAAAGTTAGAAAAAATAAATACATATAACCGAGTTTTAAACACCAGCTCTGAAACTTGTAATAAACAATTTCAACTTAAAATATGTTAAAATATGTTACTCTTGTGGTGATCCATTTTCTACCTTATATGTTTACGTTGTGTAATTTAATTTTCTGGCAAGCAAAAGAATTTTTCTTCTAAATTTTGTCTAAACGCGCAGGCAAGTCACATATTCGAGGATGGTCAGTTAGTTACGGTCGGGCCTCCTAATGTATTTCGAAGGGAGCTGCCAGATGTTTTAAAATGGAAGGAAAAGAACCTCAACCATCCGTGAGGGTAGTCTAAGGAAACAAGTGCTTGGAGGAGGGATGCTCCTTGCACCACATTACAAACTTTTCTGATAATAATTTTTAATAATAAAAGAAGTAGCACAGTCTAGCACAACTCCAGAAATTAAACTTCGACGATAAACCTGTCAACCAGCAATACCAAAGGAGTGGCTAGGTTTAGTCTAGCACAACTACAGAATCCAACTTCGACGAGCAACCGGTCAACCACGAAGGTGCGGTAAAGCTGACTACGCAAACCCAACCAGCATCGGACCAGAACAAGTTCCAGAGGAACCAATACAAGCATTTCCAAATAACCGAACACCATCTTCGTCTAAGCGCGATAGTTGCATTTTTATATTTTCATTTCTTTACATTTTTACTCCCGCGTTCTTTGAGAGTAGCCTTTGATGCTACGTAAGAGAATTCTTTCTGCTCTCCGGAGTATAAGCCAGTTATAAATTTCAATTCATTTTGTTTTACATTAATAATTTAATTTCAGTCATTGTTAAATAAATTATTCGAAATTCTCTATATTATTTTATTAAATATTCTAAATAAAACTAAAAATCCAAAGTGGCCGAAAGACACCACACTCTCATTGGCGGGATTATTCACATATTTTTATATATTAAACAATTATAAGCAAATTTTACATAAAATGGTTCTGCTATAGATGGAACAAGAAATGACTTTTGAGTTTTGTCAACTGAATTGTGAATTTGTGTTCCTCTAGGCTCTTGTGTTTTTTTAGTTTTCTTAGCACGTGAAGAAAGAAACAAGGTTTCCAGAAACGTCGTGTGGTATTTATATCATTACTTCTTTTGTCCGTATTTGGCTATGTTTCTTATTATTAATTCTCAAAGACACTGCATGTTCCTATGACTTACCAATTAGCATAATACAATGTAATTTATATCGATCTTTCTGAGATATGAGGTTCGTTCGCAGGGTCTTTGTAGGCCAAAAACGACAAATATTTGATTGCCTCAACAGGAATACATAATCCAGGATAGCGTCGAAAATCCTACCATATAAACCATTATTGCTTTTCACAAGCTATCACCTGTTACCAAACAAAATGCACTCGCTGAATTGTCAATTGTCAAACTTACACGTGCCGCAAGCACCGTCTGTGTCACATGAGTGGAAGCACGCAACACACGGACGTCCCTCGCGTTGCACTGTCAGTCAGGAAACCTGCAACAAATTACTCCTCGTGTTTATATATTATTGGCACGTGACTGCCACTTCCGGAGCATTCTTTTTCGGGGTTTTAGCTCCCGATAACATAATAATTGACGGCAACTTTTGATGTATTTGTGCTAATACCGCCTTTGGTTTGTGTTCATTACAATCTGTAGTTTTTCAATTTGAAAATAAATTGCGACATTAATACAACATACTTTTCCGGATTTATATATTACAAGTTGTAATAAGAATCATCATAAAACTGGTAAGGGAGGATAAATAATATATTCATAATTTTTGTTTTACTTCCGTTCATGTTGTACTTAACTATCATTCAACTAATCAACTATCTAATGTAGATAAAATAGGAAATGAATATACATAAATCCATTACGTAGTGGCTCCATATGTATAAAAAATTTTAACTTTCGAGAATAAATTTGTAATAATTTCATTAAAACCTTATAGAGCGCAAAGCGGCTTAATTTCAGAGTTTTCACATAAGTTTGTAATAACTTTAGTTAGTTACCTCTAACATATCGAAATCAGATATTATGATGTGACTATAATTTTTTACTATGAGTATCTCCACCATTTTTATATAAGAGCGTATTATGAGCGCCTCACGACCTCTGTTTACTTATTCATAGAATAAATGCCAAATGTAACAAACAAGAGTTTTGTATTATGTAAAACATTCTTCAATTGGTATTAAAAATGTAAATATATATAAAGTCATGAATACAAATATGTTAGAATGTAAAACGAAGCCTTTTACCTTGCTTTGAATTCTTGTTAAGGTAGTTGCCATAAAAAGTAAAGAAGTTACGAATGCTTATTTCCTTGTAGAATTCGTTCGTTAGCCGCCTCAAGGGCTTTGAGAACATCTCAGTCAGCGATTCCATTTCCCTCGCCGCCAGACACCTCTGTGTAACGGATCTCTTGTCTCCCTCTTAACAGGATAGAGTTTGCTTCTAGTTCCAGGGGAACTCCACTCAGGATTGACGATCGCTAATCAATCTCTAGCTGCTAACGGCGAGGTGGAAGATTTGAAAATGTGGTAGAAACAACTTCTCTGTACAATACGTCTGCTGTATATGCTATATACGACAATAATATTTATAAATTTGCAACGTTTAATATAAATATGAACTATATTTTTGTTCATGAACTAAAACAGGAAGATCTACTTGAACGAATAAGTACACTTAGCACCCGCTGACTACAGTAATATTTATACAATTCTTGAACTAGAAAAACTTAGTCCATGACCATACTTTGGATTTAAATATTTATTCTGAAAATAATATTTTTAAGTTACTACAAAATATTGAGAGGTCATATTCCTTACCCATTTAAATTTTCCTGTAAGTTAGATTAAAATCTATATATTTTCCTTTAGTCCTCAAAAAGGAATTACGATTCAACATAAGAATATACACACAATAAATTGTAATGTGCAATCAAGCTACAAATACAAAAATTAGACTTTAAATTAAAACACGTCCACAAATATATTTTATTTATACTTCCTGAAACCAAAAGAACAAAGTATCTTATTTACGGTAAAGTATACCTAATAAACAGTTCTAGAAACACACAAGAAGTCTAGCACTCACGCTTCACGCAGATAACAAGCTACTACTAATAATTGTTTATTTAACATGAAAGCTACGTATTTAAAACGTATACAATTTGTAACAACTTGAAATTAAGTACCTCAATAATCTATTCTTAAATTTCTTAATTGAATTCTGATTTCTTTCGGCCAATGGTTAAATTCTCGATACTATTTAAACATATATAATATTTTCTTCAAATATGAATTAGCCTTAGTTGTGTGCAGCTCTACCTTACTTCTAACATTGTAAAGAAAGGAGAACACAAGCAATTAATTCAGCTTTCATAATAATATTCGTTCTGCATGATTACATTTACCGCTGAAAATTACTAAAACAGAAAAGAAGGGAAACAGGGCAAAGAATAGCGAATTATAAATTGTAATGAAGCTAAATTAAAGTTATTTTTAAATAAAAGGTCCAGAGTTGACTGGTTGTTGGGGATGATTCCGATAGCGGCAGAGCTGTAAGTGGTACATTCGGGTATAGTTCTGCTGAACTAGGCTCTGGTAAGTTCTACCGAACTACGCTCTAGTATTATTGGAAGCAGAAAGCGTCAGGCTGTTTCTTTATTTAGGGAGAAGCCACTTCCTGAGAAACTAGAGGATAGTTTTAGAAATGGAAGAGAGAACTGAGGTTTCGAAGATTGATACTCGAAATCGGAGAACAAATGTGTTTTTTGTATCGTGAGATATTATTGGAGTTTGAACATTGAAAGAGTTATTGCGTTTTTGCATCGTAAGTTAGGAGTGCAGTTGGAATATTATAAGAGGAGGTATGTTTTTACAACAAGAGAGAAAGAGACATTGAGAGATGCAATTGCTTTGGAGCCTGACAGAGTTTGAGCAGAGGCAGCTACGGGACAAGACGTAGCCCACATGTCGTGAAGTAGACGAAGGACCTACCCCATTTTCAGAAAATATTATGAGGTAAAAAGCAAGTTCAGTACCTAACATTCCAATAATATACATTGATAATTTGTCAAATATGCGCATTTAGTTCCCTAGTCCAGTAATCCCTAAAGAATATGAATTTCAATAAATAAACGGAGCGGTTTTTTTATAAATCAAAATTTAATTTCTGTATTGTTTCATTGTTACTTATACTCTAATTTCATACTATATGTTAAATAAACAGTTAATAGTTATTAATAAAACTTGAAGAAAATATGATGGCAAATAAGTCAAAAATAAAATTACTGAAATTAATTATACTACTACTAAGAAAAACATTAATTTTTGAAAAAAAAATTATTAATGCGTTTCGTCCTTGGATAAGAACCTCTTCAGTTTTGTAAATTTAAATCAATATTAACTTATTTTGTCTGTATTTCGCTATCTTTTTATTATTAATCATATTTTTTTTCCAATTTCGGGAGAGTATTTCATTTTAAGATAAAACGATGTAATAGTTACAAAGATATATTGACTTCACATCTCAGCACTTCGGTAGACTAGATCATTACGATTATCTAGAATAGTAAAATGTCACGAATGATAAAGCAATAGTGTAATACTTTATACTAGAATATTTTAAATTTTAATACTTCATTAATTAATACAAACTTTTAATATATATTGAAACAGAATCAACTTTATGAACGATATTTTATTTGCAAACAAACAAAGTTATACATATATACACATATATAATCATGAAACGTTTTTCTCATTACGAGTTCAGTCTGATATTGCCACTTATTGATGATGGGAATATTGATCGCCCATAATGTTTACTGGGAAGCCGGATGACAGACTTCGGAGAGCTTCAAAACAAGATATTCTTCCATCTTTTCCGCTTCCCGTCACATAGAAAGAAACAACTAACAGAGAACACGAAAAGATCTTGATTCACCAATAGGCCCCTATGATTCCTTATATTCGCTTTAAAAAAGGACAGAACGCAAATTAGTGTACAACATAGCCGATTAGCGAATGAAGTTATTTATATATATATATATATATATATATATATATATATTGTAGTGAATTACGACCTTAAGTGGCCTCCCTTGTGTCCACCGCGGGCCTGAGGAGGCCTGAGTATGAATACATTAGGCGTGCACGTGTTTCTGCCTGAGAAGGCCAAAAGAAATCGCGTGTTCGCGTCCCTTTTTTTTACATCGTTTGTGGGGGCGGAGTAGATATAAAGACTCCGAACCCGGGTAAGGGATGCACAGACGCTGGGAGACGGGAGGCAGACAGAGAGACGCAAGAAGAGACGCAGAGAGACAGGGAGACGCAGGGAGACGGGGACGCAGAGGTTTTGAGGGACGTCCATCGCAGGGAGGCCAAAGAAGGAGATCGTGTGCTGACGCCACAAGTAAAGTAAGCATCACAATATATGTAAAGTACATTCAAAAGTGGAATTCTTTTACACAGTGCGGAGATAGACTCTGTTTTTGAATAGCCACCGAACCGCCCACATAACCCTGTTGAGAAGGAGAACTTTTTAATCAAGCCGGAGCTAATTTTAATGCAGACCAATGTATATCTGCTGGCGCCCAACAATATTGTTTTTAATGTACTTTTTGTATTTTCTTGGATTAAAGTTTATTTTTTTATATTAAGTAATAAAAGGCAAATCATTACAATATATATATATATATATATATATATATATATATATATATATATATATATTGTATTAATTAAAAGGAATTAATTAATTAAGGAACAAAATTTGGACTTGCATTGTTGGTGGCATACCAGCCGTATACAACAATGTGGCAAGAATGCAATGCTTGCTAGGATTGTAAGTTGTTGGTTCGCTAGACGCGCAGAGCGTAGTCTATGGGGAGCTGTGCTCCAGTGTGCTCCTGTGTGTTCTTGAGAGTATAGCAGTAGACAGACGTGAAAGGATAAAAATCCAGAAAGTGCCTGGATAGATGTAACTTAGCAGTTAAAACATTTAAAAATGGACAGTCTGTGAGCAGATAATTACGTCGATCCAACGCTAACTATTTAGAGTTCTGAGTCTAATTCATAGACCATTTTCTTCAATTTTTGGGAGCCCAGGTAACTGCATCCAGAAGTTAACAAACTTTGGAGCGTGTTAATAAGATTTGTTAAAAGGAATAGCAAACCAGGCATCACAAAACATTTTGGCAAACTAAAAGTGTTGATTAGAGGCAGTGTATAAAAATGGTCTGTCTATAAAGTGTAATAAGTGTATTGTGTGTGTGTGTGTATCTGCAAGAGCCAATTTCGTTGAATACCAGAAACATTAAGGTAAAATTTCACAAAATTACTATCTATAAACTCGTAAGTAAATGATTATCGTCAGATTTCCGATTTCGTTCAAATTTTAAATTTCATGTATTATATTTTGCATTTTAATAATATATTGATGAATTAATCACTTGATAGCTTGATAAAATATGATTGTTTAACAAGTATTTGTTTATTAAAGGCCCAGTAATCGACCCTGAGAAATAGTCATGTTTTTATTGTAAAATATTATTTTTATAATGTAATTTAAATTATTTGCCTTAATAACTTTTGTAAATTTAATTGTTTGTGCGGAATAAATTTTAATTATTTGTTTAAACTGCTTATTTTACATTTCATATTATCGAACGCCCAATTATTACATAATTGTTTGCTCCAACGTGAAGTTTATTTAAATGCTTTTAAGAAATTACCACAAATTGACGCCTTAACGTGGGGCATTGCTTTTAATTTTAACTGTCATTTATTTGCAAATTACCACAAATTGACTCTTCATTAGACCATTTATTTAAAAATACCACTATATATATATATTTATATATATATATATGTATATATATGTATATGTTAAAATTAACCTTTATTCCTGTCAATGATATAAAAATTCATTGATATAATATATACAATTGTTATATTTTCAACATACTTTCGTCGTTATTCTTCGACATATTTATCTGTTTCAGGCTGAAGACCGTCTCTAGTAAAAAAAAGATGTTTTGGAGCTCAAGAATAGTAATACGTTAAAGAAACCTATGTCCAAATAATTAATATTCCTGGAGTAGAGTGACAATCAATTCAGTTTAACGATTATTTTCTGATAATTCTACAAAATATCTAAATTCGAAAATTATTTGCTTAAATTTGGCATCAGCAACTTGAACATTTGTCCTAATTCCCTCTCAATCTCTAAATATCATTTGTGTTACAGTGAATCACGAATTCGAGAAACTACTCTCGTAACTCGGAAATATTACGTTCGAAAAAAAGAGTAATTAGATTATATTTGGTGCAGATAGAAATGTTGAAACTACATATCCTAAAATAAGCGATACGGAAAATAAAAATCTTTCAATCACAATGACAGAAACTCGGTTAAGAGACCAGAAACTGTTGTGACTCAGTTAAAATAAACAATACTATAATTAGTGTAGCTTTACTTTTTCATTAATATGATTTAACTTTATATAACAGCCTTTCTATTAATGTAAATAACATCAGAACTTATGATATATTTGCCAAGCTGAAGTCTATTTGGCAGCTTTGCTGTATTTCACACATAAACCCAAATAATGTGCAGTATACTCAAAATACAAAATATTGGGGAATATACAAAATAAATATTACGAGGACTAAAAATTCTATCTTCTAGTAAGGATCGAAAGTCCCTCTTGGCAATAGCTCGCAAGGGACGAACGACGCTCGAGACGAATTCGAAATTACTATGAGCATACAGCCATCGACCAATAGGCGCCTCTTAATTCCACGACGAGTGCCAGTCGAGTCGCATGCGGACTTTTCGATGTACGAAATTGCCACGCTGTACAACTATTGTCGATATCACTTCCCAGCGTTCGACTGCCAGGGATTAAATTCCAGGTCCAACTCTCAGCGAACATGAAACGACCTACTAGTTTCACCATCTCCCAACCACAGATTAATCGTGCGCCGAAGCTGTGCACTGTGTGTTCTTTCCACGCTGCATCCCCACCCTCAATCAGCGCTAAACGACATCGCCACTGACGCGTGATATAGCACCCGCAGGAAAGGGCATGGAATTAGTAAAACATGGTCATTATAAGCCACAAATAAATAGTTTCCTGGTTCACTGTCATAGATGATTTCACTATCGATGTTGTTAGGTTTTAATTTCAACCCATAACGGACTGGGTGAAGAGGAGTCTCAAAGCTCATATGTATGTAAAGTACTAAAAAAAAATTAAAAAAAAAGATTGGTGACGAGTAGTCCTATGGTGTTTGGAAGTGGCTAAGTCTAATTCTGCGATACACTATTCAGGTTAATTTGAAATCCAGTCATTTGTTGTACATGAAAAAGAGGATGAGACAAAATAATGCGAAAACGATTAAAAATAATGTCCATTGTTTTGGTGCTCGTCGATTTGATTGCTGGTTATCACCATGCCAGTCTAATTCACAATCGGCCACATATTGCGGTAACTGTTGGGCTTTTAAGGTTTATTACAATATATAATCAACATGTTTTATGATATAATTTTATGAAATACATAATGTGACGGGACTTCCATCCATTGGTGTTATCCCGCGTTGTGGAATTAATCTCCTTTTATGTCATTTGCTCACTTCTTCTGTTGAGTCCTCTGTAAGGGGGGAGGAGTGGGGATTGTGAGCACGTTGCAGGTACTTCTGTAGGTACATTCCTATGTAACTGTCTGTTGGCATTTAAAGTTCAGTATGAAGTGTTAAATTACCGATGTACCATGTGGTATTTGAATGAATTCGTAGAGTTTTTGACTATAATCTCTGTATGGTGTTGACATTAGATTTACAGAAGCAGTCCCAAAGTTCAATACCATACACTAAAATTGCCTTTATTGATTAGTATTTTATTCTGAAGGAATAAACACAATTTTTTCCCAGTATACATTTTTTAAATACGTATATCTTATTGCTTTCATTTCAAATATAACTGAAATAACCCGAAAAATTAAAAAATAGTATTATGACAAGCAAACTCTCCCACTTTTTCTATATAACCATATTTTGATAGTTAATTAGTATTTTGGTTAAATACTGAAATAAAGAATTTTATCTTAAAATTTTCTTTAAAAATTATTGATGTTTGTCCACGTGGCTCCCAAATTTCACAGAAAATCAATAATAAATTAAGATACCTAATAAAAGAAGCTGACGTAGTTTATTTTTATGGGGGAAAAATAGCATAATATGCTAAGTATGTGATTAAGTTATACTAAAACGAATAATTATCATATATATTAAAACATGCCATCATAGATTCAGTTAATTTTTCTTCCCCTCCTTTTCAAATATATTTCCATTTTTTCTTGGAATTAATTTTGACCGGATGATTCTTTGAAATTTATTGTGTCTCTTATATATATATATATATATATATATATAAATTTTATGTACCTTATGCATTTAAGCTGGTAGGGAACACAACTTCTAGAAATGCTTCATTCTATTAATTATGTAATGATAAATTTCACATTTATAAAATGTTATTTAATAATTTAACATAAATTTCATACTCTCCACATGTAATTAATTACATGTTACTTTCCCTATTTTGATGTAATCTTTTGTCATCTAAATAGCAGGTTTTAAAATATTACTTTGGATTCTAATTAAGGCGCGACAGCACGCCGAGATCTTTCTCTCTCTTAACTCCCCAGAGGCGTTTCACATTATCAAAGGCATCAAGGACTTTTACAATGAGGTGCTCTTCATTAGTTACAGGTGTCTTCCGCACAATACTTTCCACAGGAGACAAAGTCAAGCTCAGAAAGTTCATGAGGATGCGATGCTTAAGAAACGTGATCTCCTCTTACGTTCCGTGTTAGAAATTTAAAAAAATTTAACGGCAATTATTTAATAAACAACATTAAAAATTGAGGCCGAAAGAAATATACTTATATGGTTTTAATGCTAGTTTATCTAAAAACTCTTAGTTAATGTAAAACTAAAAATTTCTTGCAGATTTATAGTATTGCACTTCGTAATTATTATTTTGGAATAATTATGATTTAATCACCTTATACAACAATGGCTCAATCCCTAAGGCGCTAATAGTACTCTACAGTATTTAGACCGCATATTTAGTCGCTTAGTATTGCGTCAAGTCGCAAACAAACAGAGAAAACACAAAGAGTATTCACACCTCGAAAAATTGTTGAATAAATAAGACTGGACAAATGGAAAGGTGTTGAACCTGATCAAGAACTTCCAAAGGAAACAGTCATTATGCTCTTATACCTTCTACCCGCCATACGTAGATTACAGTATTCGCCCAAACCATGCGAAAGTCCAGAAATAATATTGTAACTAAAGCATGTCAGAAACTCCTCATCTTGTAACATACTATGGACCCATCAGCCTCCTATCTACTGTATTATCAAAAAGTGCATGAGAAACTCTTGCTTTAAAAACTAGATTATCTCCTTAAATAAAACAGATCCCCAATTTGATTTCAGATATTCCCATTCAACAACCCAGCAATGCAATATAAAAAATATTCTATTACTTTATTTATGGCTTTCTATATGGTATGAAACGATGAGATTCTTCATAGAATAAAACTGTCATCCTATCTGAAATTACTTAAGTCATCTCTATCTGATCCAAAATTTAGAACAAGAGTTAATAGAGCCCAGTCAGATCAGGGCAGTGTCTGAGGCCCAATGCTCTACCTTCTATACACCTCGGATTTGCGGACAACATCAAACACTTAAATTGGAAATTTCACCGATGACACTAGCCAGCCACGAAAGCCCTGAAAATGCCTAGCTTATCTTCATCAATTATCTTACAAAAATAGGCAGCAAAATGGAAAATAAAAATAAACGAAAATAAATATTGGCAATTTACTTTGAGAAAGGGCGAATGCCCTTCAGTCCCATTGAGTAGTCTAACATTACCAAAATCAAATACAGTACGATATATTGGAATGTACTTACGTAAGAAACTAACATGTAAAGACCACACCAAAAAAAGAAGATAAAAGAAATCGAGGAATTGAATTGGTTAATAGGTAAAAACCTCACTTGTCTCAATAAAATAGGATATTAGTTTACAAAAATATATTTAAACCAGTGTGGACGTATGACTTCGAGCTCTGAAGATGCGCCATCAAATGAAACATCGCCATTATTCAAAAATAAAATACTCATAATGACCTTGTAATACCAGCAGGACGATATAAAAGTGCTCAGCAGCAACCGCTACCGAAAAATCAACAGGACGTCAGACGACTATGGAAGACGTACACCAATTGAGCTGAGACCCCTCATAAAAATGGTCCCCAACCCTGCCATATGTTATTATTATTATTTAACTCATTTCAAAACCAACAAATCAGCTCATAGAAATTATACTTTTCTGTTTGCTATTTAAATAAATGAATTTAAAAATTCTGTAGTGTTATAATTTTGTAACCAACACTACATAGACGAGAAATAATATTTTCAGCGTGTTACAATTACGTCCCAACACGAGGATATGATAGATATGAATATATTTTTCTTTATATATTGAAAAATCGATCAATATTGTTTTTTGTGTGTAATCCCTTAACATCGAGATAGTCGTTGACGTTGCCTCAGACTTCATACTCGCATTTATAGAAATATGAGTCCGAACAGCAAGAGTGCTCTGGTTGAAAAGATTGAATGAGATTTATAAGTCTTCCGCCTCCGGGAAACATATCTAAATATAGTTTGGTTGGTTCTCGTAAAAGCCTGCAGCGTGCAGCTGCAACAACTCAATTCTCCAAGAACTAAATTGATTTATATAAATATACTACATTTCCTATGAAACTGCCAGTGAGAACTGTATGTACAGTCCACTTCATATCATATTTAGTGCTACGCAAAATTAATTCTTTTCTCGAATATTTTATAATCTCACAAGCTATATTTAATTACATGTCTTTTAAAAATATAGTGGTTATAAAAGGGTGTACATTTTGCTAATTATTGTTTGTTGTACCTGCCAGAAATTAATTCGGTCATGATAAAATGTATATCACATTAAAGTTGAATTTCTGTTTACGCACTCGATATATGTTAGTTATTATAGCACGCGTCAGCCGCGAAGGCATGTGGCGCAGATTCACAGAGGGGAGGCAGCCCGAAATCAACACATACACGATACCACCTAACCCGGTCAACCTTTAGGCGCTTATTGAAGCTGATTTTTCACGTGCGCAGAAGGGCCGCCATATTTGACACATACTATAATTGTAAGAGATGGTGGATTTTCCCTATCTAAATTATGAATAACATACTTTCGGGTTACCAACTGTGAAAAATATTTATTATTCCACAATATTTCCATTGTTAACTTTGGCATTGCCGTCTGCAGCTGTTAACTTTAACACAAGTAATAGACGATGACTGATGGATATTGTGCACTAATAAATATTCAGAAGAAGCTTACATTTGAAGCTCATGAAATATTTTTAGTTAAAGGAACAGGAGAATAATCTGGACGGAACCAGGAAGAGAACACGAGTATCCCTATTGATAAACATGCGCTCTAACCATTGTCCTTCCCGAGTCGACTCCAGGTCTAGCACGAGATATCTCCATCCACTATTCTGTAGCCAGAGTCCGGCTTCATCTACAATCCACATTATCACAATTCTCATGACCTAACTTCAGAAGTTAGTGAAGGGTGGATATATTGCGGTGAATTGCTAATAGTTTAATTCAGAAGAAACAGAAGAAGCTTAAATTCCAAGTCACATAGACCATGAAATATTTTAAATTTAAGGATCAGTATGGAAAAATCTTGACCCGATCGGGTCTCCCAAATGGTACACTATTCTTCATAGTCAACCTAAAATAATGAATATACTTCCAAAAAAATTCAACCTTTTGAAAAACAGGAATTTTTGACTTAATACTTGGGATCCGGGATAGCTGCATTGTTTAAGGAACTTTTTTCATTTTCAAATGTTAATAGGTATTCAAATTTGTAAAGGATATAAATTTAACAAAAAACAGTGTTGTATTTAAAAGAAAAATATGTTGTAACATTACCGGACAATATTATAGATAAGTATATTGGATAAAGAATAAGAAAGTTAGCCAATTCCGACAAAAAAGTGATAATATAAATACCACATTTTGCTTCTACTGGCAGTC
Organism: Zhengitettix transpicula; assembly: GCA_037074705.1. NCBI lineage: Eukaryota > Metazoa > Arthropoda > Insecta > Orthoptera > Tetrigidae > Zhengitettix > Zhengitettix transpicula. Next base: position 1,448,083 of record CM073590.1, read on the forward strand.
CCTTACACATCATTTCTTACTACATTCATAACATGTTTTCTAAAGCCCTCAATGAATAAAACCATTATTCTGTTAAAAACTCTTATCAATTTATTGATAAAATAAAGCACCTCACCGTCCCTCATGACTACTCTTTAATTTCTCTTGATTACGTTTCCTTATTCAATGATTTAGTCATTAACAGTTTTATAAACAGATGGTCCATTTTCAGTCAATATACTAAAATTCCACTTTATTAAATTTTATGCATTATAAATCTAAACCTCAATTCCACTTATTTCAAGTTTAATCAAAGGTTCTCCCATGGGAAGTCCCCTTAGTTATTTTATTTCAGAGATAGTCATGAGACATTTAGAAACTTCTTGTCTTTCTCTACTTCCTGTCCAACCTCTTCGTACAATATATATGTAGATGACATTTTTTGTATTGTTAATACCTCTCAAATCAACATTATAGTAAATACTTTCAATAATTATCGTCCCAACTTACAATTCACCCATGAACTTGAATTGAACCGTTCTCTTAATTCCCTTGATGTCACTGTAGCCATTCACAATTCTTCCATTGTCACCAATTGGTTCAGAAATCCTACATACTCTGGACGTGTTCTCAATAATCTTTCTGATCATCCTGCAAACCAAAAGAGAGCTATGGTATACAATCTTGTAGACAGAGCTATATTACTTTCTAACTCCTAGTTCCATCAACACAATTTAAATGTTGTCCAGAACATTTTCATCTGAAATGAGTACCCTTTAAGTTTTATTATTAAACACATAAACAGTAGATTTAACAAAATCCAATATCCTATTGTCAATCGTCCCCAATCACGTCAAGCCAATTTTTTACTCGTAATTACTTATTACAAATTTCTACATCACAAATTTATCCAAATAATCACAGAATATCAAATATCCATCATTTACAGATCGACCAATATCCTTTCATACTTGATTAAGTACCACTTGACACCTACAGCAAACATTGTGTTGTTTACAAAATCTCTTGCTCTAATTGTAATTCCTGCTACATAGGGCAAACAAAACGTTCCCTTAATACATGTATCAAGTAACATATATCTAATATCAAACTTTCCATTGATAAACAATCTGTAGTATCCAAACATATAATCAATTCTGAACAAACATTTGATTGGCAAAATGCTAAGATTTTAGACATTGACAGCAGGTCCCATTCCAGATTGTTTTCAGACTCATATCAGAGATGTTTCACATTAAATTCAACATCGCAGCTATTAATGCACAATCAGACACTATTAAACTCAATAATTTCTATGATCCCTTATTATTACGCTAAACCTTCTGTTTTCCCATTGTCGTTGCTCCCTAATTGTTACGCTAACCCTTTGGATCTCCCAATGTCGTTTCGTTTTCGTCGCTTTTGAGTTTTATCAACTGACAAGTGCAGTTGTGTCTCTCTAAGCTCTTCTTCGCACCTGAGGAAAGGGACAAGGATTTCAGAGACGTTGTGTGGTATTTATATTATCACTTTTTTGTCTGAATTGGCTAACTTTCTTATTCATTATTTTCAATCAGACGTAATTTTTCGTTTTTTTATATCGGATACTATATTTGTATAAGTAAATTACAATTATTGTGACAACAATAGTCTTAACTTCCTTGACGTTTTTCTTTCATTTGTAAATTTTTAATTATTGACGAATTGGTATAGAAAACCAACCTTTTCTGGACGCGCTATACATTACTTGTCGAATCACCCAATCAGCCAAAAAAGGACTATAATTTTTAATCTCGATGACAGGGCCATACTTCCCCCGGATCCCAATTTTCACTCCAAAAATATAGACAGCGTCACTAATATTCAACTAGCTAATTATTCTACTGCTTCTATTATCATGATTAGTATCGACAATAGACTCAATAAACTTTTTGTATATCAACTCATCAGGACCTCAATTTCCCCAGTATCAAGATAAAAATATAATGGTCTTCATAATGGCATAACAAAATTGCTGGGCCAATATGATATTGGCATTATTTAAAAACTCCCTGGCATGTTATGTTAAGAATGGTAAAGACTCGACTCCTAAGGACCGTGATTTTGTTGTTTACAAAATTGAATTTGGCGTGTATATTGGTCAAACTAAAAGGACTTTAAAGACGAGAATAAAGGAGCACAGACTGATAAGCACTCGGTTATTTCTAAACACATTTATTTAAATTATCATAACTTTAAATGGACGGATGTCAGGATCCTTGACGTTGAAAGTAACTCTTTTTCCAGACTTATATGTGAAATGATAAATAATATAATTAATAAGAACAATTCTATTAATGTCCAGAGTAATACTGAAGCTCTCAGTAAAATATATTATCTTTTGCTCAGTTAATGGCATCTTATTGTTGTCTTTGATTGGTTTGAATACGCAGGAACCTTCTTTACTCAGTATCTTTACATTGCTACACTTGAAAAGGTCCACCAATTGGTGGGGGGAAACGTTGTGTCTTGGTGATTTTAATTATCAACTGTCTGTTAAATTAGCCATTCTATTTCGGTCTTAAGAAGGTTTCTGTTGTAATTAAAAGCGGTATAAGGAATTTTATTAAAATAAAAACATTAAATTTGAATTATTATCAAGCACATGGTTTAAATATTGAAGACTTTCCCGGTGTATCTGTTCCATAAACAGTTCTCGGTATTCTTCGCCTAGAAGATGACAACAGAGCTTTCAGTCGTCGAAACGTTGCGTTTAAATATATTTACCAGTGTGAATACCGAGAACTGATTATCGAAGCACATGGTTTGGTAGTCAACGTTAAGTTTAACATGTAAATGAGCCATTTATAACACAGTTTGAAATAAATAATAGTGTTTCGGTAAGAAGTTGGTATTAACATACCTTTCGTTGCTTTTCTGGCAGTTTATTAGGACGCGACATTTATAGGAAGTACTACTTTGAGAAAGTACCGCTTATTTAAACATATGAGCCAAAAACGTTTAAAATAATGTTTTTAATGCAGAGTGACTTATTTTTTTTAAAAAAATTTATTCTCTTGTAAAAAATAATCTTTGGTTATAGAACTCCTTTGTAGTGAATTGCTTGAAGCTAACGACTGAAATGACATCGATAGTTTAAAGATGAACTCTCCGCTTGTGTCGATACAAACGTAGCCCAGTTTCAATATTCATCCACCAATCCCGTAATTCCACTGCGGCCACTTTCACAAGTCAATAAACGGACTATTTTGCACGATGGGCTATAAATAATTCACGAAGTCCTAACAATTGTTCTGTCAGAGGTTTGACATATCGACCGAAGCAATGACGCAGCACTTCTTCGCCCTCACACAGAAACACGTGGAAGTACTGGAATCTGTTTATTGGGTAACTACCGAGTCTTAGCAAAATAAGGTTGTTTCCGCACCGACCTTACTTTGTGCCCACGGCTCGGCTGAAAACAATAGCGCACCTGGAGCGAAATATTCATGATATGGCACAGAGTTTATATTTCAGGGAACATGGGCTGAGCCCCTGAGCTGCTTATCTGCGGAGCACGTCTTACGCGCAGAACAGTCTCAAAGGAGGTTTGCTAAAACCACTAGTTCTACGGGTATGGCGAAGCTTCATTGTATTCGCCTGACTAAATTTTTGTTATCTTGAAAATTAAAAACATGAACTATGTCCCATAAAGTTTCCATGTAATAATAACTCATCTTCAATTAATAGCAAGTAGTTAAATATCTACTAATAGCTCAGTTCCCTGCATTGTCCGGGTATTTATTTAAATTAGCACGGAGAAAGAATTTATTCGACACTAAACATTTCATTTAACCAGCATCAATAACGTCAGTGTTTCAACCATTTGCCCACGTACATTTCTCCGGCGTCTAACTTCAAATAAACCAGGATGGTGACTGACGGTACTTTAACAACTCGGGAAATCTACTACATAAAATAAAAGGGCCTAAAAATTCACGACGAACAAAAAGTGAAAATACTTGCTAACTTAATAAAGTCTAAAAATACTCTCAGTACATTAAAAGAATAAAAAAAATACAACCTTTAGCAACACAGATATCAAAATATAGCCGGTACCCTAAGAAAATAAAAATACGCTCGGTAACATATGAGGTTCGAAACTACTCCAGGTAACCTTTTCTCAACCGCGTCCGCCTCCACGAAGTGGAACATATGATTTCATCAACCACCATGATTAATGCAAGAATTAAACTGAGACACTAATATACGTCTTATTTGCATTATTTTTTATGTTAGCTCCTTCCACTACCACCCGTACCGTAAGGAGTTGAAATTAGACACTTAAAAATTCTAGAATAACACAATCAAATTAAGCGAACCAGAAAATGACGCTAATAATCGCCGTTTAGAAATTTTATCAATTCTACCAATCCACCCCACCCATAGAGGTGGTTAGATGTGTCTTAACCCATCATTGTTTGTTCCTGGATCGTAACATGTGTATAAAGTTTGGTAGAAATTGGAATTTAAGATTTTCAATGGAAATTTGTTTTACCCCCGTCCACACCCACTCCTAGAGGCTGAACTACATCTTAACCAGTATGGTGAAGCTCAGAATTAATCTCAATGACTTCCAATACCCCAGGTTCACTACCAGTCTCTGTTCTTTACTCATTACTTTATGCAAAGTCCTTTCACCCACTTCCTCCATCACCCTCACACTTAGGAACTAAACTACAACGTAACTAACATGGTGATTGTCAGAATTAAACCTATTGACTTCCATAACACTGGATTTGACTCCAATCTCGGTTGTTTCGCGTTATGTTAATGTAACGCCCCTCCACCCCTACCATATTGGTTCTTTAAGGGGTTGAAATTATTCACTAAATACATCTGGATAGAAAGTATTCACCACATAGACCCCAAAAAGTAACTAATGAACAATAATATCGGCCGTTTTAAATTTCACCCCAATTCAACCTCTTGGGAGTTGCTGAACGCTGCGAAAAGCTGGCAGAAACCTTTGCGGATGTGCGCACAACAACTCTCCGAAGTTTAATTGTAATCTGATAAATAGTTTATGGAGCGCATAGGGGACACACAGACAGACATTTTTATATAGAGAAACATAATATACAAACTGAAATATTGCCTTGCTTGAATCGGATTGCAATTTTTATATTTTAATTAGAAGGACAAATATTGAAACTTCTATCCATAAAAGAAATGAAAATATTTTTTTAGAGAACAAAACTTCTTCAATACAAGAGCACTTTCCGCCATATATGGTTGACATTTTATTTACATGAATATAAATAAATAGTTTTAAAGAAATTCAATCTTTTAATTCTGTTAACATAATTAAAAACTAATGGACCCTCTTGTAATTATGCTCAATTCTGCGGACCATATTTTACTAATAAGTAAAGGTACCAACATAGAAGAATCAACCAAACTGATGTAACAGACCATGAACAACCTTGAAACATTTACAAAAACCTAGGATACTCATTCTCAACGGACAAATACAAATCCATCATCTTCACTAGAAAAAGAAAATACCAAAAGTTCCCCATATATATCAATAACAAGAACATCAATTAAACATCTTTTATAAAAATAGTAAAACTAATATGGCACTCAAAGCTCACATTCAAAAAGCATTCAACGATTCTTAGAAACAAAAATATGACTGAATATTCTAAAATCTTTAGCCGCAAACATTTGTGGAGCAAATACGGATAATTTACAAATCACATACAACGCGTTCATCAAACCGAAAATAGATTATGCTAGTAAAATATACCAAGCGGCCAATCAACAATTTTTTTAACTTTATTTAGCTGGGTCTGCAAGTAATATGCAATTCACGGCTAGAATAATACGAAATCATATGGCTAAGAGTATATCAATTTGGAGAGAGGGTTATATGAAAATATTTCTAACCTATGGCTTATTAGATTAGGTTCAGGTTGACAATTTTTTATGTATGCCTTGTGGTAGCTGCGTTTAAGATTTTTATGAGTGTTTTCTTCGTCCGAGGTTTAATTTCGTTGTACTCGTACACTTCACTATATTTCGGAAGAAGTTACTGGTTAGTCTGTGGATATAGTCTGTTATTAGTGGAACCTTTAACTATTGATGCATTTAACTGTTTCATATGAACCACGTGCTGTTAATTGCGATACGTAGCACTTTATTGTGCACGGTTTGAAGTTTCTTGAGCGAACTTGTAGGTGCATTGCTCCAAGCTGGGCAGGCGTATGTAAGAATGGGTCGGAGAATCGATTAATAAATTAGAAGCGAGGATTCAACTCGGAAGATGAGATTTTCGGTGGATCAGGCAGTAAACAGTGCACAACGAATAATTACAGAACCCTTCCAAAAGTTCCCTATATCAAAAATAATAATAGAAGCTAAAGAAATCACACTATCACAATGAAGAAAGAAAATCAATTACAAATCAACACACTAGCATCAGCCAGCCATCACATCGGGAAAGACAAGTCAACGTTTATATAGGAGACTGTCTGATAGAATGTGTAAATAGCTTCAAGTATCTTGGAACTATGATAGACAATAAGTTGAAATGGAACGAACATGCAGAATTAATTATTACGAAATTAGCCAAGAAAGTAGGTCTCATAGGGAGATTAAAATCTGTGTTGGCCTGTAGTAATGCCGCATCTGCAGTACTGTAGTATATTGTACATAATGGTAGTGATCTATATCGTATCCAAATAATTATTAATAGTGCAATGAGATACATGTTAGGTAGAAATAAATATGCTAGTGCCAATGATATTCTATGCGAACTAAATTGGCTGGATATTAGGCAGCAAATATTTTGTGATGCTATGTTGTTTATATTTAAGTAATAGAATGATAAGTTACTATGTTAACTTAAGAATTTAGTGAGTAAGAAAAGTTAATGTTGTGGGCTCCTTGCATGAGCTGCATACCGGCTGCGGAGATTTGGAAATCAAGAATGAGTGAGCGAAACTGGAGTACAATGTTCTTATTCTGGTTACAACAACCTGTTGCCTTCGAGATAGTTCTTTCGGTTGCGATATTTCTCTGATGCTGCTGACATTTCTGAGGATGACTCCGCATTCCTCTGGTTTCACTTGGTCTACTCTACTTTTCCTCCAGTTCCTCGTAGATCCCTACTCTGCAGTCTCTGCTGGTGCAGATTGGCAGGTTTCTGGGTCTTCCTTGATGATCAGCTTCCATCTTCGCTAGGAGATCTGCCCTGTCGTGCCCTACTATGTCCTTATGCGCCGGTAGCCAGGCTATAGTGATCCGGTTTCCGTTTTATTGTATTTTCAATATATTCTCTCTAATTCGATTTATGCAACCATTTCTGTGCACTGTACTAGTTATTCTGTGTATTGCGTCCTTGATGTCTGTTAAGATGATATTGTTGCCCCAAATATAGCGAGATAAGAAGATCAACCATAGCCGCCCATTCAATGATGGAGATTTGCAACTCATCAGCAGCCATAAACAACCTCATAGACTTTACGATGCAAACTGAGTTTTATAAAGTAATTTAATTGTTATACAAATGTAGAACTTAACAGATGTAAGTCGCTAATAACCAAAAGGTTAATGCGATATTAAACTGTAATTAAAAAAAAAGTGATGTACAATGTTACCAAACTAGGAATAATGAAAAGTATTACATAGAATGTAGAAATAAATGTAGTACTATGAAATTAACATTTAATAAGGATTTAGTCAACTATAATAAGCTACATGTGGGAATAAAAAAAGGCACAACTATTCATTGAATTTAACAAATAATCAGAGTGTATGCTAGAAATAAGTTGTAAGCTATTAATTTTGTATTTATTGATTTCTTTATTGTTTTTAATATGTTATTAGCTTAAGCTACATAAATGGAAATAAATAAAAAAATAAGAAACATGAAAAAGCACCCAAACAAAGAACGACCTCAACGAATCCAAGAAACTCCATTCTCCTTCAAATAACTTTTTTCAAAAAATAAAAATACTAATATTAGACCACAATTCAACTGCAAACACCTGCAACCTGCACTGAAAAATGGAATAAAAAAACTAAAATAAGAATTTAAAAATTACAACCGTCCCAGAATTATATTCACAGACGCCTTCAAAAACATACAGGGAGTCGGATGAGATATGGTCAAGATAGCACAAACCCCAAACCATAAACAAGTATGCATTGGTGCTCACTGCCGAACTATATGCCATGGAACATTCCCTAATATTCGTCATAGAATTTAAGAGCAACTGCGACATATCACTCCCTAAATAATCTTAAGAAGTCAACAAATAATCGTATCAAGAATTCGCAATGTAATATTTCGTACCTGCTAAAACTTACAAATCGAAATAAGGTGGATGTAAAAGGAATTTTAATTCTAGATAAGGTACGGAAATAAACAGTATAAAGTAACAAGCAGCCTTCCTAATTTTAATATGGTCGTAGCAAGACTGAAGACTGAAAGTGGCTCCCATGTTAGCGATTAAAAAAAAACCTCACAAGTGAAAAACCTCTTGCAGAAGGTGGGGAAAGAATCAAAAGCTTCAGATCACACCACGTGATCTGTATAGGGAACCCTTCAAAACCGGTTCAAACAGAATTTCCACAACATAACGTAACGTGAACTCACCATTTTTCTGCAGGTCTAGCGTCGCCAGCTGAAACCCACACATCCTTTCTAGCCCGTGGTGAAAGAAATATCTCACAGGTGTGCGGTATACATCAAAATAACAAAGAAAGTTAATAAAGCTATATGACAGCATCCTGCACACCCAATCAAATATTAATTTTCTTTTTCCTAGCCAGAATGTGCTCTCTGCAGGTCTGCATTAACGGTAAAACACCTTCTGTTTGAATTCCCTCAGTACCAATGGTCTATGAAAAACACACTTGCAATCAACACCAGCAGAGCTTTTTGGAACGATCCACGTACTGATAGAGTTTCGCGCCAATACAGGACTGGACCAAAAAATATAGCCCTCCAATAGCATCCTTGCTAAATATAACTATCTATACAGAGACTCTGAAAATGTTGTCTTGCTATATTATGTGTTGATTATGTACAATCGCCAAGAACTTTATAAGTGGACGCGAGTATAAAACAACCCATTAAAAAAACATTCCCTCAATCACCTGCTTCCAAATATCATAATAGCAACAGATTCAGTTAATGCCATTAAATCTATAGTGAAGAACGAAATGAGAAGCAATAACATCGACAATCCAACATCAACAACTACACAATTAGCGTACTATGGATCCTAGCACACAAGAATATCAAAGAAAACGAAGAGGCGGACAATCTCACCAAACATGTTCGCTGCGATAGATCAACGATAATAAACAACATCTGCACCAGTAAGGACACGTGGAAAATATTCGGAGAGAAACTGGATGAAAAAGTTAATATAAAGAGAAAAAAGAACAAAACGACTTATCGGCTATGGAAACCATAAAAACCAAAAACCCCTCTAGAAGACATGTGGTGTTAACCCGCGTCAGAATCTCTCACACCAATTAAACCCATAGTTTTCTTTTTGGCATAACTGCATAACTGCAACACAGCTCTAAAAATATAGTACATCTTGTTTGAATGCAACGGTTACAACAAGCAGAGAGATCGAACCCTCGGAGAAACAACCACCATCAAATGACTCATATAAAAGGAAACCATACATAAAACCCTAAAATATTTCATCCAAATAAATGTATTCAACAAAATCTAAAACCTATTCTATTTATATTACGAACAGGTAACAATTTATGATTATTTCTTGGCCGGTAATAATATGATAATATAGTTAATCGATCTTAAATAAAGTAAATAAAAAAATACATAATTAAGTTTCCCCTGGCTTCATTTATGCATCATTTTGTTCACTCCTGCAATAATCTGGCGATAAAATGACAATACTAAAGATTATTTTCACCCCAGTGTATAATTCATTGTATTATTTGAGAAATGAACTAATCATATCGTCGTCATAGATTTTCTTATGCTGTAAATATAAAACTTACTAACAACAATTATTATTGAGAAAATTTTTCTGTAAATAAAATAATATGTACGATACTAACAGTTCTATGAAAATAACGATAAACAATGTTTGTATTCTTCGGAGCAATGAAGAAAACAACAAATCGAAAGCTGTCGTTTTGTATTATAATGAAAACACTATACGAGTATAAGAATAGTTCATTTTTCATAAAATGTTGCAACGTATAATTTCGAATGTAATTATGAGAGCTTTTTTAAAATAATGACAATAAGTCTTATTATAAATCATCTACTGGCTTTAATGTCGTAGATACATAATTACTTCTAGTGAGTTATTGATATTTACACATGCAAGCATTTCTGTAGTATTTTAACTCATACCATTATATTGTGGTGAGCTTACGGTTAAATTAACTATTTGTTGGGCGCCACCTGCAAGAATTGTTCTTGCAGGAAAGGGAAATGCAATATTTAGTTATTAAAAAAACAATAATTCATTTTCTCAGAATTTATACAAAATGAAAAGTTCTCCAGCCTGCCAGGGATGCATGTAGCCCCCTCCCTTTCTCAAGATTAACCGTGGTTTTTCTCGTGGCAAACCGACGCGATACCCGGAAGAATGGAACGCGACTTAACAGGTCTGCAGCTCGGACAGGGTCGACTCCCGTTGGCGGCTATCTGGCTCATCAGCATTCGCAGAAGACCGGAGACCCACGTGCAGAACCAAAATCTTTCAGGATAAACTTTCTCTGTCCACTCTCACCGACCGTCCAAATTCATCTCCTCCCTCTCCAAAATCCCTCTCTCCTGGTTGGTTCTTGTGCACACGTGACCCTCTTCCATCTATTTTCGGGCCATAGCCTTCCGGTCATCTACCCCTCCTTGGCCGACCCTGACCTTGCTTGCGGGACTTGTGGATTTTCCAATCCACCCCGCCATTGTCTTGTGTCTGCTGCTCGACCCCGGCAAGCCACATTCCCATGCTTCCAGGCAGTAATTAACAGTTATAAAAAAATATTTTGTACAAATCGATAACGATAACGAAAAGCGCACCATAATATGTTGCGCAGAATCCTCAAAATTTTAATTACAATTTCGCATAGAATCTTGACCAACGTCTAAAAAATCGAAAAATTGATTTGTTTTCCTGGGTTACTACCCCAAAGTTAAATCATGATCTCTAAGGCAAGAAACTTTATTTAATCATGTTTGAAAGTGGTATGAGAACAACGCCAATTAAGACACCAAACTTAAGTGGAAAGATAATGTTAATAAAAAAAATCTGAATTAAGCATAAATATTAGAAAAAACTATTGGCTAATTGGAAGAAACTGCAAACTTTCCATTTTCAACAAACTACTGATTTACAATAAAATATTGAAACCAACATGGCTCTACGATATTTAGCTTTGGGGCTGTGCATGTGACACAAACATTAAGTGCATACAAACATAATTCAAAATAAAGTGTTAAGAAACACTGTGATTGCACCGTGCTATGTCAGAAATGCAGATTTCCATACGGATCTCCAGATTCCAACTATAAAAGACGAAACAAAATGGTAAGCTGGGAAACATGAATCTAGGCTTCACCTCCGCAACAGCCCAGAGGTCCGACAACTGGACTTCTGCAAAATCAAGACCGTCCCAGAAGATTGAAAAGAATAAACAAGCTAATCTTGTGTAAAGTGCAGTGAAAAAAAGAAGAGCACAGTGCGTGAGTGTACAAAGACGAGAAAAATCTAGAATACAACATTGGATAGACTCTAATCGTTAAGTATATAATTTAAGATTTTAGAAGTAACTTAATGGCTAGTGTCAAAAAACTAGTTTTAATGGTAGGCACACAGTTGCTGATAAAAAAAGTTAGAAAGCGATATCAGAATATGTTAACCTCGTGCGCCAAGCAGTTTTCTCGTTCTACACTCCATCTTGGTCCGTGTTCCATGAAATACAAACTCCCAGTTTCGACTATCGTTGCTGATGGAAGGAGAAATAGGTTTACCCTTAGGACAGACTCTAACTTGCTAATGAATAGAACATACGCAATAATATGGAAAATACGTTCCTTAATAAATCATATTAAAATGATTTCGGCACTCACAGCTCAAAATTTACCTTCACTTCCATTTCTGCTGCCGGATAGTCAGAAACAGGATGAATATGATAAAAATTGGGAAAAATTCCACAGGAAAGAAATGCACTTATAATACCTAGACAAGGAAGAAACGAGCTAAACGGTTTCGAGGCATTTTTTTGGGAATGATACTACTAAAAGGAACTATCTGCTTTATTGTAAATAGTGCATGGCTGCATGACATAATTGAAAGGCGGTGATACAAAAATAGACGAGGAACAGTAAAATTAATTAGATATGCCGATTTTGATTCAGCGAATTTGTTAGTTATCAATTAGCATTCAGGGAATTTGTCAGAAAGCGCTATTGATAATTCGATAACATAGTGTAACATACTTCCAACCGCTGCCGCGATGTAACATCCCGCTTGCCATCATGTAACACTCCACCACTGTGAACATGTAATATTCCAGCAGTTGGAAATGGGAAGTCCAGATAGATCGTTCACCAACCGAGCTATACCTCCGTTAGCTCACCTGGCTACCGATCTAGAGGATAAAGGAAGAATTAAGAACAGGAAATAGGAAAGTCGGTAACGTGAGGGTTCGGGTTCAACTAATTGAACCTAGGCGTAGTGGTTGGTGTTTCGCTGCACTTCATTCAAATAAGAGCTGATGAAGAATCAATAGATTTAATAGTTAGAAATAAAATAAAGTAAGACAAACTGGCGGATAGCACCAGGAGCCACCGACCCGTCTGGAGGTTGGATCACGACTGACTTTCCCCAAGAGCTCTGAACTATTCGAAGACTCCTTTCCCCCTCCCTGATGATTTTAAGTCTCCAATGAGAAAAACTCTTACAAGGTGGAGATTTCTGCTGACGTGTACATGTCTGCATAAAGTACTTAAAATGCTGACGTCCGTCTAGACGCAGCGTTATCACAGCTGCCTAGGCGGAAGGGGTGAAGACTTATGTGTTGTGTTTAGTTACTCGCTATATCTAAAGTGATGTCTTTAACTGCATCAGCGTTCTTGCAGCTGCGCCCTCTTAAGTCCGCTATGCTGAAGAGACGTTATGATAAGAGGGCACGTGTAGACTATTATATTACAATAGTTATAAAAGTTGTTAAGAACTATGGCTGAAGCATGTTAATCACACTGTAAATATGAATACCTCACGTCATAAAGGACGCCAACGACCGCAGACACCACACCACATATCATCTGGCCTAGTTAACGTGAGCTTTGAGTTCAAATACGAAGGTCTGAGTGTTTTCCATTATTATATATGTATTTTACTTTTAAATTCCAACATTGCTACAATTCACTGAACCATACTATTATTACTATAATTATCACTCTGAAGATTATGTTGTAGTTGGTATGGCAACTATTAATCATATACTACAAAACAAAAAAGATGGTCAACAGGTTTACGTATATGACTATGATACATGCTCTGAAAAATTTAAGCCACTTGAAAGTAGTAAGGTCTTAATAAATCCAAAAGACATAATCAGTGGCAAAGGTACAAATTTTATTTTAGAGAGTCTTAAAAACTCCTATGATAACAAGCTTAAGATACAAATTGGAAAAAGATTTTTAAAACAACTACAAGAGGATGAGTATACCCAAACAGTTTTCTTCGCAGAACAAATGCGATTTTTTTAACTTCAGCCTAAATATAGGTTTCTGCAGTGTAACTGCGTATATAAATATATTTTAAAAAGTTATAATTTTGTTTTACAAACACCATAAAGTAAAATGAAATGAGTGAACAAAAAAGAAAGCTTTTGTAAGAGATTTATAACTACTACAAACTGCCAATAGCGAAGTGAAAATGACGCCTTTTGAAAGAGGTATTTATACTTTGAAACAAATGCCAGCAACAACAGTGAAAAAACCTACGAACTAAGTGGCAGTATCCTATAATACACCAGAAACCTAATCGAGGACAGATATATTAAGGTCAGAATTGATAATGGCAGAGTCACGTGAATATAGACTCGAGAACAGAATAAGCCAGGGCTCGAGCCTCAGTGTCATTCTGTTCCTGGTAGCCATAAATGACATGGGTAGCATTAACAAACACCCGATAGATACCTTGATATTTGCAGATGATGTCATCTTGCTGACTAGAGGGAACAACATGAAGCTGTCCTCTGAAGTGATGCAGGAGTCAATAAACAAGGCGACTTAGTGGGCTGAAAAAACGGGATTCAATTTTAACCCTTGCAAAGACAAAGCAATGTGCTTCTCAAGGCAATACAATCAAATAAAGATGCCAAAAAAATATATGACAAACATATTAAATATGTTAAACAATACAAGATTATGGGATTTTTCTGGGACTCCAAATTCACGTTCAATACTCACATCGAGCAACTAATCATAGAAAGCAAAAAAGTCTAATAATCCTCAAGCTACTAGCTGCTAAGAACTGGGGAGAAAAATTGGATCTATTAAGTCTCACCCAGAGGGCAATGATCAGAGAAAAAATAGGATATGTAGCACACATATATATGAGAGCACAGAGAAGGATGCTAAGAACATTAAACGTTGACCAAAACGAGGCAATCAGGGTAATAACCGGCTGTTATAAAACCACCCCAATACCAAGACTCACGCTTGAGGCAAACGAAATCCCGCTCAGACTAAAGGATATATTACGAAAAGAAGGAATAACTCTTCCAGAGATGGACCACAACACCACGGCTAGCATACCCCATGGACGCTTAACGAACTGCCAATCGATACATCACTACATAAGCTTAAAGTAAACAACGCACACATCAAAAACTGGAACGCTGAAGTCTATCAGTTACTACAGAGATATAATTTTCCCAGAGTCATTTATACCGACGCGTCCAAAATTTCAAACGAAGTTGGTTGCGCTATAGTTACGACGGGCAAAGACCATAATGCAACGATCAGTACAGCAGAATTCTTCATGGCCACGGAACTGTGTCTGGAATTACCGGAGGCCAACAACAGACTCCAAAGAGGCAATACATTGAATAACCAGTACGGTGTACAGAAATGGTTGCATACATCGAAATAGACTGAATATAGTGAAAATCCACGGAAACGGCAAGCAGATCACTATAGCCTGGCTACCGGCGCATAAGGACACGACAGGGCAGATCTCATAGCGAAGATGGAAGCCGATCAGCAAGGAAGAACCAGAAACCTGCCAATCTGCACCAGCAGGGACTGCAGAGTAGGGATCTACAAGAAACTGGAGGCAAAGTGGAGTAGACCAGTAAAACCAGAAGAATGTGGAGTCATCTTCAGAAATGTCAGCAGCATCAAAGAAATATCACACCCTAAAGAACTATCTCGAAGGCAACAGGTTGTTTTAGCCAGAATTAGAACATTACACTCAAGTTTCACTATCTCATTATTGATTTCCAGATCTCCGCAGTCGGTATGCAGCTCATGCAAGGAGGCCACAATAATTCCTCATGTCCTCTTGGACTGTCCCAAATATAGCGACATAAGAAGATCAACTACAGCCGCCCATTCAATGGTGGAGATCTTCAACTCTCCAACAGCCATAAACAACCTTATAGATTTTACTATGAAAACTGAGTTATATAAAGTAATTTAAATGTTACGCAAATGTAAAACATAACAGATGTTAGTCGCTAATGACAAACAGGTTACTGCGACTATAAATTGTAACTTTTTTTTAAAAAAAACACAGTTCCTTAGAAGAATTGTCATCTTGTTTGAATATAATTTACTTTATGTGCTTAAATAATTTCGTACTTTGTTTCGACACAACCAAATACTATAGTTTAAAATGAGCTAATTATTCATAGTAACATTTAAAAGAACGTAAAGGTAATTTTGAACTACTTCCAGACGTCTTGATAACTTCGGAAGATGTTCGTGCTTTACTATTCAATTGAATTCCAACAGGCCAGAGAGGTACAATTCACTGCAGCCGATAACGTGTTAAGTTATGAGTAGCTATCAATGGGAGAGCCGCCACAATGGCCAGATATTGTCCCTCACATCTGCTTTCACGCTTTCTGCCATATTTCAGCAACTTCCGAGAGATGCCGGAGTCTCCTATCAATCACTTTTATACGAGGAGCATGTATCACTTTTAATGAACCTGAAGTATACCATCATAAAGGTAAATAAATTGCTCGTAAGTAAAAAAAAGGAAATTGAAATTAATTAATTCAATTAAAATGTGTTATCATGACGTTTCGACCATAGTTCGGGACTTAATCAGTTTCACTTTGCTTATTAAAGAAGAGATGTTTGAAGTCTTAATTATTAATTTAAGAACAGAAAATTATTCAATGAAATAGATTATTACGAATGCAAAATTTAAAGAATATGAAATTTAAAGAATACGAAAATTATATAAACCTGTTTTAATACTAATAATCTTACAATTATCTTTTAATAAATGAATAAACAATAGAGCCAATATGTTAAAAAATACCTTTATTCCTAACTAAATAAAACAATTCGACTTCAACCATCATAGGACTCTAAAATCAAAATTGTAAGTCTGTACAATTTATATCTTAACAGAAATTAATTAAAAATTTGAGATGTATTTTTCTTATTTAACTATGTTTATGTCAATTTTAATTTCTAATTTATCACATAAATTTTAGTATTTAGTTATTTTACCTGATAACATGCAGATGTCCCATAATTGTGGACTAAATGTTGAATTTCATCAAATTTTTGCTTTAATAAATTTTCCATGCATATCGCTGTATTGCTTATTTATTTCTTAAACCTGTTTCAACTTGCAATTTGTATACCATGTGAATATATTCTATTAATATCTTCAAAAAATGTATATTACATATAAACAAATTTTGAGTACGTTACAAAGGAGTGCTCCAACATCCCTCCCAGTTGTAACCGAAAATATATAAGAATAAAAATTAGTTTTTAGAAAGACAAGTAAAATGTTGAAAATTTTTATACAAAAAAAGTAAAATTAAATGTCCTATTAAAATTAAATAATAATATTTATGTTAATTTAAAATAATTTTATTACAGTAACACTGTATCAGATTTTTTCTTTAAGTTACTAACATAAATAAAACAATACTGTAATTACGTTACAATTATAACAATTTTATGAATTTAACTGTTTCAACCGTATTTCTTCCAATAAATGGCCACCGGAAATCATACACATGTCACGTACGTTCGTGCATTATATTTTACATCGAAGGAAAAGAAAATTTTTACATATTATAAGATATTGTTTGTCTAGTTTCTATTTCTTAATTCTGTATCACTTAATTATTATTATAAACTATTTCATCCTGCAATAATCTATCTATTAAATAATGCAGAGTGTATGTATGTATATACCGTATGCATGTATGTTTGTATGTTCCGCATACAAACCTACATCCGTGGAGCAAAATCACCAAATTTCGTACACGTGTTCTTTGCGACCCGAAAACAAACACTGTCAGGGTGTGACACGCATACCAACCCCAGTATCGAGGGTGGACGGGGATATAATTTTCAAACATTCTGAAACGTCCGATTTTTGAGTCGGAAAAATATTTTTCGGAGCAAAGAGATTGATAGTGTTTCTACCGATTTTATCTGTGTGTCATTTTAACCCTTTACAGCATGGGAAAGCAGCACCTTTAGGGGCGAGGATGGAGGGGCGTTACAGGAAAAGAACGTGATAACAACCGAGAGTGATGTCAAATCCATGGTTGTGGATGTCGCTGAGATCAATTATGACATTAAACTTACCAAATAACCAACCCCCAGGGGCGGCGAAGGATGAAAGTGGAAATATTTGGATATGAAAACACGGTCGATATTTGCGATGAATACATATTTTTCGGAGTTAATTATATTTATTGTATTTCTACCTATGTTTTTTTGTGTATAATTTCACTCCCTTTCGGCATGGGAGGGAACCACACTTTGATGTGGGGGGTGATAAAATTAACGCAAAAATAACGAGATTCGAGTCAAATAGTGGTTATGGATGTCACTCAGATTATTTATGCCAAGCAGGGAAACGTGCTGAGTAGGGTGGGGTTAGCGGAGGTGAAAGGTGAGAATTTTCAAACATGTTAACCAGCAAATAATTTCATGAATAAATATATTTCGGAATTGATAAGTTTCATAAATTTTTTCTACATATGCCTCGGGCTTGGGAGGGGGCACTCTTCAGAATGAGGGTGGAATGGTATTACATAAAAATAACGCAAAACCAATCGAGATTGGAGTAGAATCCGGGTTTTTGGATGTCACTGAGTTTAATTATGACATTCAACTTGGTGCTTAAATCCCACAATCGGAGGGTGGTAAGATAGGAAATTTTTAAACGTGTTAAACAGACATTATTAGCGGGGAATAAAATTTAGTCGGGGTCCATGACACTGATAGTATTTTTACCGTTGATATCTGCGTTTAATTTCACCCCTTACAGCAGGGGAAGGAGTACACTTAGGAGTGGAGATGGAGTGGCATTACATGAAAAATAACGCGTATAAAACCTAGATTGGAGTCAAATTCAGGGTTATGGATGTCACTGAGTTTATTTATGACAACCAGGCCAACGCAAGGGGCTGTCTGAGGGAGGGAGGTGCCTGGGGGGGGGGTGTTAACCGGCCGATTTTTGCGTCAAATAAATATTTTCGGGGTCAGTGATATTCAACATATTTCTCTATATGTGGTCTGTATAATTTCCACCTCATTTGGATTGGGAATGGAGAGCGCCTAGGGGCGGGTAGGAGGGGCGTTACAAAAATATAACGCGAAAACAACCGAGATTCCAGTCAAATCAGGGATAATAATATCGCTAGTTTATTTGTGACAACCTGGGCAATATGTTAACCAGCCAATAATTGCGTACAATAAATATTTTTTGTGATCAATGAGATTCATACATGTTCTTCATGTATATTTTCAAACCCCTTTCTGGCTTGGGAAGGGAGCAGCACCCTTCAGGGTGGGGATCGAGTGCCATTATATAAAAATAATGAAAAAATAATAGAGATTGGAGTCGGATCCGGGGATATGGCTGGCACTGAGTTCAATTATGACATTTAACTTGCCGTTTAACTCACTTAAGCGGGCGTGGTGTGTGTAGAATTTTTTAACATGTCAAACAGTCGATATTTGCGTGCAATAAATATTTATCGGGTCAATGACATTGGTAGTATTTATATCGATGTTGTTTCTATATAATTTCAACCCCTATCGGCATTAGATGGGAGAACACATCCGTATATACATATACATATATATATATATATATATATATATATATATATATATATAATAGGAAGATATGCATTAATCATGTCAATTTATACTCTGAATATTATATACGGACAAATGACTGATAAATTCGGAAAAAAAATTAATTAATTCTTGTTTCTCGAAATTATGACGTGTCTGACTGTGATCTTTGCCTTGACATATATTTTAAAAATTACAAGTTTATTGCGATAAATAAATTTATGTATCCATTTTCTACCAGGACAAAAATTTTATTTCAAATCATACTCGGCGTAAATATAATGTGTGATCAGTTCATATTATTCCGGGTACCATAAATATATAATACATTTTTTTGTAAATATTATCTGTGAGGCAGCTGTCGTCTGCTCGTGACTTGCGTATCGAAACCTTGGAGACGAGCTAAGTATTGTTTTAGTGGGTATATAAAGGGGCCGCTCTAGAGCTCGGAGTCCATTCCATCGGAGGGGATGAGGCCGAGGTCTTGGTCGAAGGTCCCCTGGGGACGGTAATCCAACCTCGGTCTTGTCCCTCTTGTGGAATGGAACCCCGTGTGCGGAACGGGTGCAAGACGTCGGGGTTAGCCCGGCGGTCTGTGCCGACGGAAGCAGAGGCGGCGGTAGATATGGTTGGCCGTCATGCAGGGACCAGCGGGTGCGGGGCTGGTCCCCATTATTAAAGAAACCAAAGATTGAAAGTCGAGTCATGTCTTTCAAACGCGTCATCCTGAACCAGCATCAACTCGAGGACGACTTCAGTTGCGATACACATATAGTCTGACCATATATTCCATCATACTCGAGAGCACAAATATTGCTGAGTTATGCATTCCTTACAGCGACACGCCAAATACAGACGACGGTTCCTCAGATAATACAGAAAAACGGCGACCACGAGTTTTTTTGGTAGGGAAAAATATACGTAGTAATTTATTAAATAATGCACGTCATAGTACGAGTAATTCAATCATTAAATAGGCATGTGGCATATAAATCATAAATACTTCTGTAATATAAACCAAATCTCGTAGTAAATAATATTTGATGTTTCACTTCAAAATTTTGTACACATTGAGAAAATTTAATGCTATATCTATTGACAAATAAAGTGAAAGGGCTCTCAATATTAAATACATATATATTTTATTGTATCAGAAACAAGTTGTTGCAAACAGTCCTTCACCTTGAATAATAAAATTTGGTTTGACACAGTTCGGCTAGCCAGTAGAGAAACTTTCTGCTCAGTGTTCTTTGCCAAGTAAGATAGTGGGCAGACTATTACTTCTGACAATCGAGTAATAGGCCTGTAGATAATACACGTGCCTTGTGTGTGCAATCGTACAGCGAAAAAAGCTTTACACATGTGTACGTGAATTATATTGAGTTTATTTAACTTATGAAATGACCGTTGATGTTGTAATAAAAATTCGGGGATTAATTATCATTTGATCACACAAGTGGAATTACTTTTTAATTATAACAGGACATTTAGTTTTCTCAGGGTATTTACATGAGACTCAAATTATTAATTTATATCAAAGGATCATGACATTGTGGATGTAGTGTAGCAGAAATTCGTCATTTTCGTCTCAGTTCGAAAACACGCACACACCTGTTGTTTTTTTGTTGTTGTTTGGGTCCGAGACCATCAACTGGTGGCAGGTGAGTTTCCGGGTATTTTGAGATATTCCTCGTCGGTCGCTGAGTGATCGGATCTCGGGGTAGCTTTTCCTGTTGGCAGTGTCAAAGGCCCGGGTTCTAGTGTAAATTCATACATATATATATATACTCTAGGAGTTTATGTAAATATGTATTCGTTTACTTTTTTTTCACATTTCATTATAGAACCATAGACACACATATGATGATTACACATTCATTTTTTTTTAAAAAAAACTTTATTCTCGTCATTCAATACGACAACAACAAAGATAAATAATATACACAGATAAGAATAACTTCCTAAGAATTCAATATCAGAGATGTCACCTCAGAGATTATAGTATTTGTAATGCGAATAAGGTGACTTAATACACACTTGAAGTTAGATTCATTCAAACGCTTCTTCACACCAGAATTAGTTGAAGATGTGGTAATTTGACAAACCGCATCGAATCCATCTCCCGCGGAGCACTAATACCACTTTAATATAATGTGTAACATTACAGGGTGATGCACTCCAGTCCATCTAGTCTCATAAATAAAGCAGAGCGTTTGTTTGTATGTTCCTTATACAAATCTACACCGGAGGAGAAAATTTCTCCGAATTTTCGAACGTGTTCTTTGCGACCAGGAAATAAACACTTTCGAGGTGGACCCCGTCTGCCACCCCCAGGAGCGAGTGTTGACAGAGGTGGAAAAATTCTAACATGCTAAAACAGACAATATTTGAGTCGGATAAATATTTTTAAGGGTCAAAGTGATTGATAGTGTTTTTACCGATGTTATCTGAGTGTAATTTTCACCCCTTACAGCTTTGGAAAGGATCTCCCTTAGGGGTGGCGGGAGGGGGGGGGGGGCGTTACAAGAAAATAACGCGTAAACAACACAGATTGGAATCAAATCTGAGTAAGGGATGTCTAAGAGTTTATTTACAACAATCTTATTTACAAAAATCGGAATCATAACCATTCATAAAATTACTCTGCGTATAATTTCAACGCCTTTGGGCTAAGGCGTAGAGCCCCCTTAGGGGTTGGGGTGGAGGTACGTTACAACAAAATAAAGTGAATACAAATGAATTTGGAGTCTAATCCAGGGTTATAGATCTCGATGAGTTTCATTATGTTAATCAACTTTTTGTTTTACCCACAGTATAGGGGGTGAACAGGGAACTGAACGGTTATGGATGTCGCTGAATTTAATTATGACAACCTGGGCTGCCGGCAGTGGTGGAAGTGGCTGGGCGGTGGTGGGCGTTGGTAGGAGGGAGAAGAAATTTGTAAAAAATGTAACGGGCCGATTTTTGCGTCGAATAAATACTTTTTGTATAACCCACTGCAGCGCGGGTGGAATTTTTGGAACGTGTTAAAACGGTTGAATCGTTGAATGAAAATATTTCGGGGTCCATAATTTCAACCACTTTCGGTATGAGAGGTGAGCACTTTTAGCGATAGGGCTCGATGTGCGTTACATAAAAAAAAACGCAAAAGGAACCGAGATTGGAGTAAAATCGGGGGTCAGGGATACATGACTACCCCGGCAACGCCGGGCACCCAGCTAGATAGTTAATAAAATTCTTTTTCAATTGTCAATGTTTTATCATAATATATTTAAGATACGTTTATCTTCGTGTCTTCGTACTGCGTGGAGTCAGGTTCTTATAAATAATCTTACATTTTTATCTACCTATGATGGAAACCAACGAAAGTAATCATCAAAGATCGAAGGCTTTCCCGGTGTTTTTGTTGAAGAAAAAGTTCTCGGGTTTCCACCCGGGTAACAATGCGATTGTAACGCGACGTTTCGACGGACAAATGCACTTCCGTCATCTTCTAGGCGAAATGACGTCAGTGCTTTTGTCCGTCGAAACGTCGCGTTACAATCGCATTGTTACCCGGGTGGAAACCCTAGAACTTTTTCTTCAACGAAAGTAATGGTTTGAAATGAGTTTGTGAACACTAATCTTCGTGAATAATGATTTTAACCTAAATTTTATTTAACTTTCTCTCTATTTATACATTTATCTATTGCATCGTAAATGTTTTATTCATATTTTCTTGAAGAAACATTATTCATCTGAAAATGCATTTCAACGATGTATTCTTAATCTGCATCATCCACTGAATTCACTTTTAATTACTTTCAATTTATTCAACTTAAGAAGTTAATTTAAAATTCGGATTAATTTTGTAAAGAGAAATACAAAAATAATTTTTCTAATATAATAACAAAGAAAATAAATTAAGTGTTAAAACTTTTGGCATTTTTAAATTTTCTTGGTTCTTATTTTTCTATTTAATTTTTATTTGTATGAAGGTCGTATATAGTATTATTATACACTCGTTAATTTCTATCTTATTATTAAAATACTAAAATTTAATTTTAATACTGTGATTATTTTGTGATTAAATATGAATAAATTACTAATGTCTGAGCCAATGATACGTTGTGACGCAAACCATGCCACTAAATTGGTTTTTTTGCAGACAATTTGAAAATAAGCAAATAGTTGGACAAATAGTACAACAGAGGAAGTTGTAATCTGGTTACACAGTACCTCAGAAATGAGAGCACTGTATAGAACTAAACATTTATTAATGATTTTGTAATTATTAGCTCTTCTATATAAAACGAAATGAGCATTTGGTTACTTTAAATTCTATCCAGGTCGTATAGTAATTCTTACTTGATTAATTCTGAATTCGTTTCAGATAAATACACTCCATCGAAATTTTATTCGTCTAATCAAAAAACTATAACAGTCGTAATAATACTGAATCATTTTAGAATTCTATAATGTAATGCATATAAGTTGAACTACCTATTTGTTCTTCCACTTCAATATTTTACTTGTTACATTATTCCGTTTCTGAATTAATCTTCAATAATCCTAACATCTAGAGAATATATTATCAAAGATTGAACTATTTCCCGGTGATGTTGTTCAATAAATAGTTCTCGGAATTCACACGGGTTTTGCATATTTATATTTAGACGCAACGTTTCGACGACTGAAAGCACTGTCGTCATCTTCTAGGCGAAGTGCCGGAACCATTTTTTTAGGGTAACAGGCTACATGAGGGTAATCCACATGGTGGTAACTCCCCTTTAATAGCATAGGAAGGGATTTGAAAGGGGGCATGCGGAAGGGTAGAGGAAGGCAGCCAAGGGTTAACTAGGGCTCCCGGGCTATAGTTTAAGGATCCTACCCGGCATTCGCCTAAAAGTAATGCAGGGAAAACCCTTGAAAAACCTGCATCAGGTAGGTCGGGCATTGGGTACTTGTCCCACGCCCTTCCGATAGCGGGAGAAGAGTTGGTTGTGGGGACGCAGCATTTCCTTCTCCGTACATCGACCAGTTTAGGAGGCAGCTGGCCGACTGTTCCAATGGGAAGAGAGAATAACTCTTACCGTATGCCCAAGGTCTGTGACCGCGGAACATACACCTCTCAAAACAGGCCGAGGTGCCTCGGCTTGTGGGAACCTTAGTTCAAAAAAACAGAGAGATGTGAAGGCATCCCCAAAGGTAGCCTCATCCCCGAGGTAAATGATAAATTTTTTGTGTGCCTTTTTTTTCAGGATATTTTTGGTTTCATTGAACTTTATGTCATGGCAGGTTTCTATGGCATGCTCTGCCACCGCTGACTTATTTAGCTGGTTGAGTTTGAGATTCCTTTGATGTTCTGTGCATCCGTCCATTACCATGCGAATAGTTTGGCCGATGTACTTCTTGCCACATTCACACGGTATGCTGTAGACCCCAGGTGTACGAAGTCCTATGCTGTCTTTAACCTAGTCAAGCATTTATTAGAGAATATATTGTTGTCAAATGTTGATACGTGTTTAGGAAATATTGATCCGTCTTGTCTGACCTGGCTAGACATTGGCTAGATTATTGTAGTGATGTTTATATCTTGTGTTTGACAACATCATTATACGGATGTTAGGTGTCGTGTTCTCTGAATAAACTCATGCTATTTACAGTGTTGGCATAGGAATTCGCTAAACTTATTTTTCTCTTAAAATGGCCGAGTTATATTTTATTCTGAATCCTAGGTGAATAGAGATCCTTTCTTCATATTTATTAATATTTCGGTTGATTGATTATGAAAACTAAATGTAGATATTATAACGTTTAAGTTTGTACTGCGGTTTAAAATTGGAGCGTTTTAATGGTGATTAAATTTTTTGATATACATTGCTGCAAATGATGGAGAAATTCATACGAGGACACGCTAATATTGGTAGCAAATATATAAATGAAAATGAAATATTCACTTTATTCTTTCAAATATTTATTTACCATATCCAGAAATAATAGCCTTTTAGTCACATATCTTTTTAATATTTGATTTCAAATATATAATTAATGAATAAGGACGTCTCGTCCCTGATTGGGGTTTCTTAAGGTGTATAGTTGATACATTTAATTATCTTAACAAATAAATTGATAAACAGAGTCTTAGATAACAATATTTTTTTATTATATATTATGTATGAATATAATTTATTGTCGTATTTACACCTTAATAGAACAGTAAATCGCACCTTAGAAATGTTGCCAACTTATATATTTTTTATATTATATTCATGCATATTTGTATTTTAATGTTATCGTTTTGTAAGACTTTCTCAATGTTTATATAATTGAATTTAGCATCTATATACATTTAGAGGTCCCAATCAGGGATCTAACGTCGTGTTAATATTTATTATGTTTTAAATTGATAATTTAAAAAATTATGACTAAAATGCTGATATTTTTATTATTTAATAGTGCAACAAAAAAATTGGGGCTATTTACAAAAATTGGTAATCACGGGGATACTCGGGGAATGGGCAATTACACCGAGTACTTCCCGTGGAAATATAATCATGAGTCACCTCACTGAATGGCAATTACCTCTACTATCGTGGTCAGGTATTTCGCGTTACTTTTTTAAAAAATGAAGTGTTCATTGTCTCATTAACATAATGTGTCATTAGCGACCACGTCCTTGGATTACATATGCTATGACATGAGATACACAAATATGTCTGAATTAAGTTACACATATTTGCTTCTTTGACGAACTCGAACACCTTGAAGATAGTCACGGCACATGTTTCTAGGTCGCTTAACTCGAAGTGTTGGTTCTGATTGTGGAGTTGCACTGAGAACAAATAGGAGGCTCAGCACTAGAAACGATAAAGTAATTTGTTAATCTGGTATGTCCGGATCTAGAGAGAATTAATTGGCTTCTTCAGTTTAGCTATTTCTGGAATAGCACATCGTTAAAGGCTTTAATGTTTCTGTACTCTGATGAATTGATCTTTTCCTGGCTCTTCATGGTCCAGTCAACGTTATTATTATAACAAATTTATATTCACTTTGATGTTGAGTTACTCTATTGTAGGGCTTCTTTAGCTGTTCTATCTACCCTTTCGTTTGCCGCGATCCATTTTTGGGCTGGTATCCACGCCAGTGTTTTTCTCCCCCTTCTTATATGCATAGTAAAGAGCTTCTCTGATCTTATTGAGTGTGGAGTTTCTGTGGTCGGGTTTGATGATTGCATTAATGGCTTCGAGCGAGTCGCATAACAGTAGAATATTGGAGTCTTGACACGATAGGGCTTCCTTTGTGACCATCTGAAGTGTTAATATTTCAGCTGTGGTAATGGATCCCCACGGGATAATCACCTGCGATTGTACATTGTATTTAGTGGCTATTGCACATTCAGCTCCCAATGGGCTTTTCCCACACATCAAAGGATCATTGTAGTTGAATATTAGTCGTGTCAAGTGTTCCCATTACTTACTCGCAGGACGTTGATGGTTTTATTCCGTCTCGTCTTTCTCGAAAGGCGATATTCTGTTGACCCTCGCAGCTGCAGCGTCAGCTGGACATGCAAATAATCTCGAGCTTGGTGGCTGACGAACCATTCCTCGCTTTACTGTATATTGCTGAGGTTACTCTTATCACCGAGACAAAGGAACAAAACCGAATATCGCTCTCATTCCTTATTCCACCTCGTACTCTCCTATTGTAGCCCTTCCATTACATACAGATCCCAGTGTTTTCTTCTTTCTTGTATTTTATGTAATGTACGATTATAATAATGTGGCCTACTCACTATATTATTTAAACGTTTTAATTGCTATTATAATTCGTATTACAAAATATTGTAAGCAGGT
This sequence comes from Zhengitettix transpicula, assembly GCA_037074705.1. NCBI lineage: Eukaryota > Metazoa > Arthropoda > Insecta > Orthoptera > Tetrigidae > Zhengitettix > Zhengitettix transpicula. Next base: position 1,475,245 of record CM073590.1, read on the forward strand.
AAGTTGTTAATTCAATAAGTAATTCATCTCAAAATCGTATATAATGTAGATAAATCAAATATTTACTGAATATTTTTCACAAGAAAACCGTATTTAAATTTTAGTAGCATGTTGAAATAAATTAAATATTAAATTTATTGCTAAGTACGAATGAATCTAGCAGAAATTCTTTTTTAAATTTAACGTATTTCTCATATTTAGAATATTATTACTATGATTTTCCATTGTTTGGTAGGTATAAATGGAATTTGTGGTGCGGAGTACAATATGAGGGTGGCTCAATAAGTAAAATGCAAAATCGCTGACATTGACGTACGTATTATACAGCGTCCAGTGATGGAATTCTTAAATGTGAAATGTGAAACGCCCATTTGGGCAGAAATATGTGCATGGTGATGCAACTGTGGATGTCAGCACTGTTCGGCGATTTATTCGTCGCTGTACAAGAACCTGAAGGGCAATCACCGTTGGCTGTTGGAAAGCCAAGCGGCAGGCCAGTTACTGCTGTAACTCCACCGCAATACATGCGCTTGTTAAACGGCGGAAAAAACTCTGGAAAAGGTCGGAGACTACATTGCAAAGTGAAAATTTAATCATTAATGTTGTGGGTTTATGCTGCGTAAATTGCATTCAATTGTCCTGACAATAATAAAAGAGAGGCATTATTTATTGACAAATCCTCGAATATTCTTTCACTATCTTCCTTCTGCTTTATTCTTATATTTCCTACTATAATCCAAATTATAAAAGCTTCCAATTCTATTATTCAGACAACGGTAATATCCAAACAATAAAATAGAATTAATTTTTCAGCTTATACTTTCTTTTTAAAGTAACAGTTATTATTGTGTTATCTGATTCCAATGACAAAACCAGAAAATATCTATTAGGAATGCAGAAAATTAGAGAAGAATTAGTTGAAAAATGAAGCATAGTAACACTCATAATATCATTATATTATAAATTAATTAATGGCCTTAACTCAAAAAAATATAAAAAATTTATTGCAAAAATTGAAATTAAATACTCAACGTTTCGTCCTCTTCTAGAACAATATTTATAATTTTGATTGCAGCAGACAAGGCAGCAGAGTCATACCTCCAAATATTTGTCTTGGATTATATTCAAAATTATAAATAAATTAACGTTACGTCGTGGATTTCATGTATATTTTGTAAATAAACTTTTTCAGACTAAAGGCAATTATTTATTTATAATATTATAATGAAGTCATACAACTTGAAATTATCATAATATTATTAAATTTTACAACTTTCTCGCAAGAGATAGCTGTAAATATTCTTCCTCTTGTTTTCAATTACTCATCGAATTTACCCGAAACTAAATTAGAATAAATTTCCGATAAGATGATAAAAATATTTTTAACGGCAGACTGAAGTATATTGAAAGTTTATTTTTCGAAATTAACATTAATTTTCTAATCTAATAGAAAGGGAACAACAAAGTATTTCAGAAAATATTCGGTCAACTGAGCTTTAGCCTTTGGAAACAAAAAAGTTGAAATAAAACAAAGTTGCAAGTGTTTTATATTGTGACTTTTATAGACCGGCAAAAAACTTCGTCGTATAAATGTTATGAAATGACCTTTCCCATGAAATGGGAACGGCCAAGTGGTGCGTAAAACACTTTCTCGCGAGTTTGACAACCGAGCATCGGTCGTTTGTAAGGAACAAACTTTCGTGTGTCCAAAGTTCATCCGCATATACCATTTCCTGTGACCCCACGATTTGGTTGCCTTTGAGTTCAGTTTGACGCACCGCCACAATTTAAATCATATCTTGGGGCACTCCGCTCTGATTACTTCATAACTCCAGAGGCGGATCTGACAGCGCTAAATAATCCCACGCCCTGGTCGATTCCATTATAACATTCACGCCAAGTCTTTGCATTCCAGTCCAAACTTCAGAGTTGCGTTACAGAAAAGTTATTGGAAACCATAACTTCGGCTCAAACAATATAAATCGCATTCGAATGTTGGTGTTATTGTTCATGAACGTTTAGGAATTATATGTTCAATTAATGCATTCTCAAAAACTTTAACATCAAATAATTGTATTTATTATAACTCATATTTCAATAATGAAATTACTGTTACAAATACAATAATATAATTTAAAGTATAAAACTTAACAAAAATTACTCTGAACATGTATCAGCATACACTTCCATTATTTTTTATTCATTTGCCAATGTACAATCTACTCTTCATACATACAGGGTGTTTCAGAATTCATGTTAGCGCTAGAGGTTATAGAGGGGACTTAGTAGATAAAGTTTTGATGAGGCACCCAAGTCCGGAAAACATGGGTTCCTTATCTAAAACTAATCTACTAAGTCCCCTTTACAACTCCTAGAAGTATGTAATAAGAATTCGGAAACACCCTGTATAGGGAAATAAGTAAATGTTTTGACAAGCTTTCTGAATGACTCAATTAGGGCTGCGTCTATTGGCGGATCTTTAGGATTTAATGAGTGAGATATTCCGGCCAAAGTCTTCTCACTTAAGGCTCTTGGGAGTAGAGGTCGGAAATTAATTCGTTGGCGTGATTTAGCGCCCGTGTTTCGCTTTTAGTAGGAAAATTATTGATGATTTCTGAGATGAAAGAGATTATAAGGTCCAGATGAAGAGATATTAAGATGGTTTTGAATTACAGTAATTTGTTTTCGAATGTGAGCTGTGATTTACGTCCAAGTAACCAGTACATAATTTTTGTTTTTAGGCGGATCTGTTGTTTCTTGACGTCATTTACCTTACACTAGCATAAAAACGTATTTAGTTCATAAAATGATCGTGCATTTCAATTTTTTAAGTTCAATTTGCGGTATAGTTTTGACCGCGGTATATTTTTGAAAACGTACATTTCAATTACTTATATGCCACAACTCATCAATGTACATCGACATTTATACGATCTACGAAAACCACGATATTCACATTAACTGGTCATGAAATTCTGTTTTGACTTTTGTGACATGTTATTTTACGCCAGTCACCGTTTCCCAAATTTAGTTTGTTATGTGCGTTTTTAATAACTTTTTATCTTGTTTATTTTTTGCTTGCGGGAAACAGATATGTCTGTGATACTAACCTGCTTGATGTTGGCCTACTGATATCGCGGGCCGCGAGCGGGGATTCTATAATTAGTATGTTTCTTTTAATTTTTCGACGTAATAATTTGTCAATAAATTTGAATTACTGAAATTTTTAGATATGCTGATTAAATGTTAAATTTCTGGTGAGAGTTTTATTTGGGTTTATTCGTTTTTAACAATTAATCAAGCCAGGATTATTAACATCGGGGCTAGACATTGTTGCCCCTTAGCCAGGAAGTTTTTTTAAAGGTATAGACAGGCTATGTATAGAATAATCCAGATAGTGGCAACTCCCCTCTTATAACAAAAGAAAAGGTACTTTTCCCATGCCCTTCCGATGGCGGGAGAGTGGTTTGATGTGTGGAGTCGCAGCTTTCTCCTCGCCGTTCCATGACCAGTTTAGAAGGCAACTGGCCGACTATTCCAATAATAATAGCGGACAGCTCTTATCGTATGCCAAAAATCTGTGACCCCGGAACATACACCTATCAAAACAGGCCGAGGTGCGTCGGCATGTGGAAACCTTAGTTCAAAAAACCAGAGAGAGGTGAAGGCATCCCGAAAGGTAGCCTCCTCCAGAACTCTCTGGGAAGGTTCACCTGCGAGAGAATTCTCTCGCTCCTTGTCAGGCAAGAAAGTTTTTTTAGGGTAACAGGCTACATGAGGGTAATCCATGTGTTGGCAACTCCACTTTAATAGCTAGGAAGGGATTTGAAAGGGGGAATGCGGAAGGATAGTGGAAGGTAGCCAAGGGTTAACTAGGAACCCAGGGCTATAGTTTCAGGATTCAACCCGTCATTCGCCTAAAAGTGATGCAGGACAAACACTAGAAAACCTGCATCAGGTAGGTCGTGCATTTGGTACTTGTCCCACGACCTTCCGATAGCGGGAGAAGGGTTTACTGTGGAGACGCAGAATTCCCTTCTCAGTGCCTTGACCATTTCAGGAGGCATCTGGCCGACTGTTCCAATGGGAACAGCGAACAACTCTTACAGTATGCCCAAGGTCTGCGACCCGGAACATACACCTCTCAAAAAAATCGAGGTGCCTCGGCATGTGGGAACCTCAGTTTAATAACCAGAGAGATGTGAAGGCATCCCAAAGGTAGTCTCCTCCAGAGCTCTCTGGGACAGTTCACCTGCGAGCGAGACTGTATTACGGTTCCGAGAGGAGATAATGTCTGTATTCCATTATATTGCTTTTCGTAGTCAGTAGTAAGACTACTCGTGTTAGTTTTTTGATTTAAAGGAATTCTTGTTTGGTTAATATCCATCCATCCATGCAATTAATCTTTGTATTGCATGTAAATGGGAGAATGGCATGCTATGTGATAAATCCGTTCGTCGCTTGATGACGACAAAGGACAAACGAAAACACGTCACTGGATCCCGCTGAGCTTGCTACAATCAGAAACGGTATGGTCAGCTAAATGGTGTAGGTGGCAAAACCATTGACTTGAAGGGTTAAAGAGAGAGACATTACCCCACGGGACCCTGGCATAAGACTTCGTGTGAAATAGTCAAATTTGTTCTCCGAACGGGATATTTTTATTATTATTTCTTTTGTTTTTATTGTGAACAGAAACAATTATTTTTCGGTCACCAAAACTTAGTGTTTTCAGGTGGCAGCGGGAGACTGTTGCTCGCTGAGAGATATGATGACGTTGGTCGGCTGATAAGTGTTATCCGTGAACTATATTTTACAAAAATGGTTATCATCTTTTTATGTAAAAGTAATTATTTTTTACTTTGGTGCGGAGAATATCTTTATGACAGGAAGCGTTTTTGTTGAGGTCACTTATTGTTTGAAAATACATACAAAGCACTATTGTCAAGAATAGATTTTTTACTGTTTCCCACATATTATTATCGGTTAGGAAATTTCTAAATTAGTAATACCGACTGTAGTCCAGCACACGAACATTTTGAGAATATATCCACAAGTGCGTAATTCAATTATCCTTTCAATGGTACGGCAACTGCAGTGAAATATCTTCACGCAACATTTCACGCTGTAAATGAAAATGGCATCGTGAGTAAATGTATAATTTTGAGCGTTGGAAGTATATATTAAATATACGACGACATTTACCATTGCGTAAGTGTATTTCACTTAAATACTAATAGAATAATTATGAACACAAATATGCAAAATAAAACAGGAAAATAATAAATTTTATAAAGCGAATTTAATAGAAAAATATTATTCAATTATATGAATTAAGCAGAATGTTATTTTTCTGGCAATATGAGTTTTCGATTCAATTTCACTAATAGTAAAATTGGTATAATAATTATCCAATTTCAAAATGAAAACATTTACGTCTGATTGAAAAATAATTATAAAAATTATAGCCAAATTCAGACAAGAGAAGTGATTATATAACTACCACAGAACATTTCTGGAAACCTTGTTCCTTTCTTCAGGTGGGTGCAGAAAAACGCAAGACACAACTGCACTTTGAGTTTGTCAACTGACTCTAGGTTCTTCTTAGCACTTGAAGAAAGGGACGAGAATCCCAGAATCGTTTTGTGGTACTGATAAATCACTTCTTTTGTATGAATTTGGCTATCCTTTTTATTATTAATTAGTCAATTTCTGTAATACTTCTAAAAAAATTGTGTGTAGACGCAAAATGCAAGAAACATTGTTTCGAAATAAATGACAAAATCCCGTGTTATAATTATCAATCGTATAATGATGTATGTCTCTATTATTTGCACGTCTTAGATAATTCTTACTCGCTTATCGTCATTATATATTTTCTACTCTTTTATCTACTCTGAAATATTTACATGCCGATTTTTTAGCATACCTTTTTTTTCTCTCACATTTCATTATCGTTGTCGATTATGATTAATTTGGTACTACTTTCCACTACACGCATGTTAATGTCATCAGGTTAGCCTTCATGACGTTTTTACTCTTTTCAAGACTCTCCAACGTGGCTCAGACGCACATTTTACACAACGTGAATATTTTTCACAACCATCCGTGTTTCTAATCAAAATTTGAACGATCAGCAAAGGTTTTCCTTGTGTATATGCTGGGTCAGTAATTCTTGGGCTTCCAACCAGGTGAAATTTTACAATGACAGTCACAGTCATGGTTCTCAAATGATGTGCTGTTGGGCAGCCCAGTTTATCTATTTATATTTTCAACAACTCAACTCTCCTTCCTCACGAGAAATACTGTACATCGTGACGGCCGACCGCACAGTGCACGTTTGAAAATTTTGCGATTCGACTAGAGGCTGAAAAATATTCGTTCGAAAGAGATTGTGATCTATATTCGTTCTCATTTCTATTAAAATATGTTTAATATAAGCCAGTTCTGGTTACTTTATTTGATTTTTTTTAACATGAAAAGTTGCTTTTTATCATAGTTTTCTCGTATATTTGTGAAAGTTCTTCTTCACAAAATGTCCACCGCGTTTGAATTCTGATGTTGTTAGTCTGTATTCAAAAACAATGATTGATGAAAATGGAAATTAACTCCTTCATAATTGTTGATTTTAGACCTTTTAGAATACAACTTTATGTGCCAGGGTTCAACATGGTTGAATTTCAGTAGGTATAAAACAATGTAATAAACTTTTTTATATCATTACAATTTGTAATGTGAGTTTAAATTGTTACAACTGAATATTGTACAGATAAATCTTATGGTCCAGAATAGAAAAGTGTTGGGGTGAGAAAAATTAAGGGAGCCTTAGTTTTCAGTTTCGTAGGTGAACTCTTTGTCACCCACGTCCACATCAACCTCTCGGCATACTGGGAGTGTGTCACACAAGCATTTTTATATTCCGGATCATAAGTTACATTCGAACAAAGTTTGTTTGAAATTGGAGGTCGCGTTTAAGAATGTGTAAGGAACTCCTTTTCATCCACCCCTTTCCACCTCCACACCTAGAGACTGAACTACAACATACACTTGCCGGAACGTCATAATTAAACCCAGCGACTACCATAACCCAGGATTCGACACAAATCTTGGTCGTTATCGCTTTATTGTTCACCCCACGCTTAGAGATGTACCCCACTGCGTTAGGGCTTGAAATTAGTCACTAAAAACAATGAAAGTGATACTATGAATCTGAGCGACTCCGTAAACTACTTATTAGACCCCAAAATAGGCCGTTTTCGCATACCTTAAAAATACCAATAGTGCGCAAAAGGGGCGCTACAGTTTTCTAAAAATCCGCAGTGTTTTTTTCCCGGATGGTGACACGTGTAACTACCAAGTTTAGTTGAAATAAATCCACTCATTAATTAATAAGTTAACTTACAATATTAATAATATGATAACTAACAATTTGAGAGCAATGAATATTATGCTATATTAAATAAAATCACACCTCTCTTGAAAAAAAACTGTCGGGATATTGACCTGTCTGGCAAACGTGAACCGGTATATTGTCGTCAGGGAAAAGTGCATCGGGCAACTTTTTTTCGGAATTTTGTACTAAACCCAAAGAACTGTCCACAAGTTACGTTTACATTTCCTATTTTACTACAGTAAGGAAAATATGCACCAATATAATCCTAGCAAAAAGTCTATGCGTAGAGTTACACCCGAACTAATCGCGCCATCTTTCATGAGAATTTAACATCTGAATTCAGTAATTCGTCATAATGAAGGGTATTCAAATTTCTGCCATCGGAAAGTTTTAGTATTATTTATTTTGATTAGTACTTTCCGTAGTATATTTTACGTCATACTGCGAAATAGTAAATAGTTAAAAGTGAAACATAAGTAAATGTATCTAAGAAATATATCGGAACGTACTTCCACTTTTGATATTGAATCTTTTCGTTTGTTACTTGTAACAGTTTTTATCTAAAAAGAATAAGTTGGCGTAATATATTCGTATTTTTTTTTCAATCCAGAAAGAATTTATTGTAACCATCACTGTTGCGTTCGTTGAGTGAAATCCTCAGCTCTGATAGACGAAACTTTACTTTAGCTACTGAGAAAATCTCTGGAATATATCTGCGTGATGCTCAACAGAAGCTTACGCAATCGTTCTTGCACCTCCTGGGAGCCATTAGTTACAAGCAGACATCTTACTGCCCACGACACACCCACATTACCATTACTAAAATGCACGAAGAAGAGTACAAGTAGAACAAACATTAGTACAGCTTAAATTTATAACTGAATCGCAACCGAAACTGGCACATGAAAACATAACACGCTTAAATAAGGATTGTAATAATAATTTAATTGAAACCATTGATACAAAATCATTACATCTATTTGAGGGACTTACATTTATTTTTCAAATATCCCTTTGATCGTCAAGTCAGGAAATCACTACCGCTATGCTATACTATATATAGATTAAGTAATATTAATGTGGTCCTTAAATTCCAATAGAAACACTGTTATAAGGATATAATGAAGATAAAGAATATAATACATTAAATTTGTTACACGTAGACACTCGTAAACGTTTCACGCTTACATAATGCGTAACGTATTACTTGAGGTTTAATACTTTTAAATAACAGTGCACAATCTTAAAATGTAGAAAAATATGTATACTTATTTTAGTAATTTATTTTTTAAACATATTAGCTAATTCATTATCTATTTGTTAATTTTAATCCTATACAGGCGAGAGTTGTGTGATACTAATTTTTTCTATTGCTCGTTTGACCACAAAACGATATAAACACAAGTGGTGTTTACGTCCCCAACAACAAGAGGTTGCAGTTTAGGCTGAACATAAATATGCAGATTTAATTTGAATTTAATATGTATATAAATTGGTATTCATTTCAATACCACAATTATTCAATTTTAATTATATCAATAATGAATTGTAATTTATAAATGATTATGGAATTCAGTCTTCCGAAGGGTTCTGAAACATAATCAACTATTTAATAAAATTTGTTCATTTTAGAATTAAAAATAGCACTATAGACATCGCGCTGAAAGCAGCCCGAGGTCCTGTACCTCCACATGAACGCTCGATATGTAAAGATCGCCTCCAGGGCGCATCGACAGTGCGTTGCATTACAGCCAGGGCGTATTACCAGAACATAAACAGACACGGAAAGGCGTATTGAAAATGAGAAAGGGAGAACATCGAACGCTCTCGACTACCGTGCCACCGAGACACACTAGAGTTGGCCGGTGACGCTAGCTGACGAGTATCCTGTGGTAGAAAATAACAAAAGCTAATTCTAGTCGATCTGTACCCCGAAGTAGACCAAGAAGAAAGCTTGAAACAAGCTAGGACTCGCAAATAAAGCAACACATTTTTTTAATATATGATGAGCATTCACAAGTTATATTATTTCCAAGGATGGTCTGCGAGGGCTATTCTCTCGCTACCCTTCCGCATCCCCCCTTTCAAATCCCTTCCTATGCTATTAAAGGGGAGTTGCCCAATGTGGATCACCCTCATGTAGCCTGTTGCCCTAAAAAAAAAAGGATGCCTTTTCCTCTTCGTTTTTGAACTAAGGTTCCCACAAGCCGAGGCACCTCGGCCTGTTCTGAGGTGTGTATGTTCCGGGGTCCCAGACCTTGGGCATACGGTGAGAGTTGTCCGCTATTCCCATAGGAATAGTCGGCCAGCTGCCTCCTAAACTGGTCGAGGCACTGAGAAGGGAATTCTGCGTCCACACAGCAAACTCCTCTCCCGCTACCGGAAGGCCGTGGGACAAGTACCCAAAGCCTGACCTACCTGACGCAGGTTTTTCTAGAGTTTGTCTTGCATTTCTTTAGGCGAATGCCAGGTAGGATTAACTGGTAGGATTACCCTCATGTAGCCTGTTTCCTAAAAAATAAAAATAAAGAAAGTTTTTATTTCCACGTTACATACGTTTTTCTAGAATATTTCATTAGTTCTTTTGTAAATATAAATTTATACTACAGTATACGGGAATGCTTTAATTTCAAAGTGTGTAAATAAAGAAACAATTTTTAAATATATACAGTATCGGTTTTCTTTTTTAAAAAAAGGAGACTGTTAATAAATGTGGTTTGTAATAGATAGAACTCTTTTCTTAAATCACTACAACCCAACATCTGCCATGGCTGACCAATACTTCTTCTTCAGGCTGGTGGTTACAGGAATATGGATTTTCAACTACCGTCACTCGGAGGAGTGAAAAATACGTTTCAAAATTCCAGGATTGTCGTTTTCTGCAGTAAGATTATAAAATGGTTATTAATTCCAGTATTCATCGATTGTGGAAAAAGGATTCGTCATTACAGTAAACTATAAATATAATAGGAAACAATGCAAACCGACCCATAATTAATATAATTGAAAATGTACAAGTATATATATATATATTGTAATTATCAACATGAAAGTCCGATTAAAAGAAATGATTATAAAAAAATTAACAAACAAAATAATTTATTATTTATTCATTTGTGGCTTCCAAAAATTAAAAACAATTACAATAAAATTAAGATCTCTTCTCTCAGTGTCGTAACTGGGTTTGATAATTAACAGAAAAGTGATTTAATAAACTGATTAACAATTCAGTTTAAAATTTACCTAAAAACAATATGTTGATAAATGAAAGAATGCTAAATGTAAGCAGATTATACTTGAAAGAAATGAAAGATGAACGAAATCTGACTCTACCCTTTTAGTTATCGTTTACAAATATTATTATCAAAGTTTTGGTTACTCACATAATGTCCGACTGGTACCAGCATTCTTTTGTAGCTTCAACACTACACTTTAAATGCAAAATTTTACACTGATTCTAATTTCCTCACAAATTTTACACATACGCTGTCGAAATGCACATATTCAGTTCTCAGGAACCTCGGATGAGCCTCTCCTAATTGGTCAGCTATCTGATGTTGGTTTCCCTCAATGCAATATTGTTCAATTTTGATACTGAAGCAACCCTTGCTTCACCGTTGGCTAGTTGTTAGAAAATCTCTCTTTCCAACTATCTGCTTGCTTACAGGAACTCACGATTTGCAGATTTTAGACTTTTACTGTTTAATTTATCTATTTGTATCATACTGCTATGTATCGCGGTGAAGATTTGTTTTAATGTCTCTCCTCTCGTGGCAGACCGTAGACTGTAGACTAACTTTACTTTTGCGCTCACAATCGCCATTTCTGCTCTTCAACAAAGCAACAGAGCTCAGCGCTATTGCCGCTTTGGTCGCTCAATACCGTTACAATTCATTTATCAAAACAATTCAAATTATCCCTAATCAATTTAATGGCCTAATTAACTATTGCTACAAATATATATATATATATATATATATATATTTGTGGGATTGGAAATTTACAGGGTTGAAATTAAGTAAACATTGGTCAATTAGTAATATAAATTTATTAAAATACGATTAGGAATATACAGACTTCATTATACGTCTTCCCCGGTACAAATATTCCTCATAGAAAAAACGAGGAAATGAAAAGAAAAAATTAAAGTATATCTCTCAGGGGACACAGGTAATCTGAGGATCAATATGTGGCACACATATTCACCCGAGACACACTACGACAAATCTCCATATTTTCTTAACCCATGCGAGGGCTGCGCAGGACTATAATGGTGTCGGGCGGTAGGTTGCTGTGACTCCTTTGGCGTAGCTCGTGCCAGCAAGGCGTTAGCGGCTTACGCATTTTAGCTCGTGGTGATGGATCTGCTTTGCTCGTACTTGTCTCCCGACCGTGGCGAGACTAATCTCCTCTCTCTAGCCAAGTTCTGCGGCTGTCCATTCACCAACTCTTTCAACGTCTGTCCACCAACTGTTCTCAAAATCTTCTCCATTATCCCCCTCTACAAATTCAGTCCACGTGGAATTTTAAGAATGCTGGACCTATCCTCAGCCTTGGTCCCCTCCCGTGACTTCACCACTAAGCAAAATGACTCATTTTAGCCGTCCAAAGTGACCACGAGCGTTGGTCCAGATTTCCTAGCAGACACCGGCATGCAGGTCCCTCCTGGAGGAAATTTGTGCGTATATTCCACAGCAAGCAGTCTCCTTCGTATTACTGTTCTCAACCCTGCACTTGCAGGAAAATTCAAGCCACCCTTTATCCTGGGGACTTTCCATATGCGCGTTCCACGCCGGGGTGTAAGAATAAAATAAGATTCGAAAACGATATTTTAATAGAAAGATAGAGGCGCACACTACTATATATATATTCCTCCTCCTCCTTGTCTCGACAGCACATGAAGGCCTTGACATGTTACATGACACATTCTAGATTTAGGAGTGACACCTGGTGAGTGTCGATTCTCCCACAGACTTAACTCCAGTTTTCGATTATATATATATATATATATATATATATATATATATATATATTGCAATAACCAAAATTAAATATACGTCCAAATGCACGATTATAATATTACAAACCCCACGTTGGGCGCCAAAATGTAATAAACAAAATAAAATAAATTAATATTCTACCCTATAATAGTGCCAAATTGTTGTACACCAAAATATTAAAGGTAAATATATCTCAGGGGTCACCTACGGGCCTCCAATAAAAAGTAGGAGTTTATAAAATGAACACAGGAAACTATAAAACTTTTTATAACAGAAATCAAACACTTATTTACTATCCTCAACCAAAACCAAACAAACACCTTGGACCGTCAAAATTGGTTCCCAAGAGGTCCAACACCCTTCAACGGATGCACGTTAGTTCGTGGTTCGTTAATGATCACAAAAAAACAACTCACAACTGTACATTAAGCACCTTTCTTCACTTTGCTACAGCAATCTGCATTGCCCAGTGTCACAATAGGAGGTGTGGAGATAGAATTTGTTGGCAGAGATACCATATATAGACGGCTTTACCCGAGATTACCATCGGGACCTTTTACCAACCTTGGAATGGCCTGAATCTCGCGTGAGATTCACTATACCAAAGAAAATACAAATTGGATCTACTATAGCACAGAACTGCTTATGACCAGAATGACTTCAGACTACAGAAACAACACAACAACCTCAAACGACGGCGCACCTGGACAGAACGTCCAACTCGACCAAGCTTCAATATATTGTTCTCGGACACACAATTACCAACAACCACGCGACTGCAAACCTCCTCCACTACTGACTTGGCGCTCGCCTGCGCTGTAACTGACTTCTTGTAAACCTGGCGCACGACGGCGCTGGTACTGACTGACTTGAGTTTACTTTCCAAGGCTTTTATGCTCGTACTCCCAAGGCACAGTTTGACCCCGCGTCAAACGTTCGTAAACAACGGGCGCAACGCGAAAACATCGCCCGTACTGCCGAACTGAAGACAAAAAATCTTGCATACTATAAATTCCTTAGTATTCGTTTATATATATATATATATATATATATATATATATATATATATAAATTGCATATTTTTGATACTGAAGAAAGGCTCAACTGTATGTGAAAAATAAAATTAAAAAAACTGTTAAAAATTCGGAAATAGATGAAAAATAACCAGCAAATATTTGAGTAGGTTATGAAGCGAACATGATTTGTGCTTTAAATAAACTTTTCGATCATAAAATCATTTCACAGGATAAAGAAGAAGAATAAACTGAAGACATTAATGTAGACATTTCATAATAGTCGGTCAAGGATGCTTCCAAAATATTGCCCGCGTGGACTAATAATACTACGAAAATTCAAACTTAAAAGGCGTGCGATTCACGCTCTTAAATTTTTCATTTGGGATGGATTAAAGAATGAACGAATAATAAAAATATTATGGAAAATTCGACAAGTTGAGGTAAAATTACGAAGCTCAACATACGTAATGCGTTTCTGAAAGTCTATGATAAAACTTTATCTCTAGACACAGAACGTGATGGGTTTCTTCATATGCCATTCTTCGTCGTCGTCTTCTTTTCAGAGACTACTGCGAACAAGTGGCCGCTGCCGCGACAAAAGACGTAAACGTAAAAGTTATCAGAGGTGTTTTAGAAAAACCAAATCTTTCGACAATTGTCCTTCAAGCTGCCGATCGATTATGATGAAATAATGGTGTAAATTATAAAAATGTATGAAAGAATTCAAGGATATGTTGCGTTAAGAATTCTGTCCTCCATGAAAAAGTTGAAAGAATAGCTTCCAGATAGCCTATAGAATCTTATTAAGTGGCAGAAAAGTAAAAGCGAGGGAAGGTCTTTCAGACATCCAACATCGAATCGAAAGGCAAGTACTTATGGAATTGGCGGAAATTGTTAAACTGTCACATCCAACCTGTAATATAATAAATCTAGTTTCGGGACTGATGATTTTGAAAAATAATTGGATCGATGAGAACTAAATAGGCAAACATATATAGTAAGAACGCAAGGAAATAGAGGATGTAGGGAGATTACAGGTGAGTGAGTTCGAAGCCATTGACCAATATCCGGAGTGCATCAGAAAAACACGCAGAGTAACTCCAAGCATGATAACATTTGACCGTAAGTGTTGAGCGTCTATTTTCTGTATTAAGATTAATTTTAAGTGTTAATAAGCAGTCAATTGCTGTTATTTTATTTATCGAAATCATGGAATAATATATTGTATTTTTCTAAAATTATTTTAAATTTAAATTGTATTGTAATTTTTTAAATAATTTTATTGTATAATTTTGGGTTTATGTTAATTTTGATAATAAGGAAGTTGTAAATAAACAAGTTTTTTTATTTAAACTTATATTACAAAGAAAATATTAATTTCTGTAAGAATATCTCAACCCGAGCTCGGAACGGAACAGGAACGAATATTTTCATGCCGGAACGGAGCTGGAGTGGAGCAGCTCCAAAAGTGTTCCCTCCAAAGCCCCGGAGAAAACAAATATAAACACAAACGCCGGACGTCTGGGTGCTGAACGACCAGAAACTTGTCCGTCTGCAGCAACTCTAGACGTTTTCAGGAAAAAATATATAAAATGTGAAAAGGAAGGCTAAGAAAGAAAGAGATAATCGGCTCCAAAAAGGGTGAAGACAATTCTATATTCTCAGTTTTTCGGATTCGATTGGAATAATTTACATTGATTATCTTAAAATTTGAAAACCAATTAACGGCGAATTTTATATGAACTTATTGCCGCTTTTTAGTTATAAAATCAAGAAAAAAGGGACGAATTTAGTGAAAAAGAAAGTATTGTTTGATCATGACAATGCACCGGTTCACGTATCCCTTATCGCGATTACCAAGTTAAATTCATCAGAATTTTTACATGTTTCGGTTGTAAAATATTTTATAAGGAACTCCATGGTTCTTACATTAAGCAGTGCCAACGAACCTATTTAACAATCTCTGGAAGAGTGTATCGGGCCAATATGAACAACAATGAGAAATAAAGATATTTTTTCCCAATTTTTTTAAGTTTTATTTGTTAGGTTAGATACTTTGGAGACTACCCTCGTATGAGCTGTAATACAAAATACTGCGGGAGTTACAAGTAGCTCGATAAGAAGCCCGTCGCCTCTCTCGTGCTTCGATTAAGAAGCAGCTTCCCTTTCCCAGATGCAAGTTTAATGTTGCGCTGCTGCTCTTAACTCCGAGGCATTCCTCGCAAATAGCTTCGACAAAGTAACAGATTTAATTCTTCAGAAAACGACCGTAATTTCGTAACTCCGCAAAATCTCGTTCCATTAAACGTAATCGTATATAACTTCCGTTACCCATACCTTAAGTGGGTTAGCTCACATATTGACGTACAACATCAAGTTATTAACGTATCAAAACCAGAATATTTCAAGAATATGCAGCAGAAAATTTAACTTACTTCTATAAATATTGAAATTGTGTCACATTAAAACGAATTAAAATATAGCAAAATATATGAACGGTAGACAATCGATATTTATGTCTCTTCGACAGGAGTAAATATTTCCTTAATAAGTGAAGATAGTGAATTCAATGCGATAATATTGCTAACATTTCACAATACATTTCACATAATACTATACAATTAAATATGCAATACTGAAGCTTTTTCGAATTGTCTTTCTGTTTTCAATATTACTTGACACACTTGTTAGAAGGATATTATTATTAAATATGCGAATTAAATCTGGAAAAGTTACGCTTCGAAAAATCTGCCAAACACGCGGGACATACAGGATAAAAATCCGGAAAAAATCTGCAGTGAATTATGTCAATAATAATTTGTGTGTAGCATACAGTTGTCTATGATATTTTTAACGCTCTATAAAACAACGCTCATTAATTATTGGGAAAAAAATTTTACAATACGCTTTCCGAATAGTGTCAATGGAAAATAATTCTTATAAATATATTTACTATATTTTCAATTTGTGGAATCATATACCTTACTGATTTTTCTTTTAGAAAACCGATATTTTCTTCGGTTCCATTTTTACTATTATTACAACAGAAAAATAATGAATATTGATCCTTTAATATGAAGATGTGCAAGTAAAATATCGACTTATTATCAGTTCCGTCTAATACATTAAGTAGAGCGTTTGTTTGTTTGTGTGTTCTACAAATTAAACTTACCATATTTCGTTCACGTGTTCTTTGCGAAAACACTGTCAGGGTGAGACACGCTTACCACCCCCAGCGGGGGTGGCCTGGGGTAAAAATATCCAAACATGCTAAAACAGCCTATATTTGAGTCGAATAAATGTATTTTTTGATTGATTGATAGTGTTCCTACCGATGTTATCTGAGTAAAATTTCAACTCCTTACAGCATGGGAAAGGAGCACTCTTATATGTGCGTGTGGAGGAGAGTTACAAGAAAATAACGAGAATATAACCGAGATTAGAGTCAAATCCAGGGTAACGAATGTGAGTTTCGTTATGACATTCAATTGGCCATTTAACCCACTGGATCGTCGGTGGGAAGTTTCTAACATGTTAAACGGTCAGTATTTGCTTGCAATAAATAATTGTCCAGGCGAATAACGTTGATAGTATTCCTATCCATGTTCTGTGTGTACAATTTCAACCCCTTTCCGCATGAGATGGGAGCACGCTTAGAGGTGGGAATCGAATTATTCAAACATGTTAAATTACCGATATTTTAGACGGATAAATATTATTAGGGATCAAAGAGATTGACAGTGTTTCTACCTATGTTATATGTGTGAAATTCGACGCCTTACGGTATGCGAAAGGAACACCATTAGAGGTGAGGTTGGAGGGGTGTTACAAGAAAACGTAAATAATACCGAGATTAGACTCAAATCCAGGGTTATGGATTTACTGAGTTTAATTATTACATTCACTTGGCCATTTAACCCCCGGGGTCGGGGGTGAACGGGGTGGAAATTTTTAAACATACAATCACGGCCGATATTAGTTTTGAATAAATATGTTTCAGGGTTAAATAGATTTATAGTATTTCTACCGATGTTGTGTGTGTAAAATTTAAACCCCATTTGCCATGAGAAATACGAACGTTTTGGGGTGGTGGTGGAGGGTAGATACAAGAAAATAATCCTAAAGCAACTGACATCTAAGTCAATTCATAATTATGGATGTCGCTCAGTTTATTTGTGACAAACGGGCGGGTGTGGGCTGTGGTGGGAGGGGTTCGGCGTACGTGGGCAGTTGTAGAACTTTTGAAACATGTTAACCAGCCGGTTTTGGCGTCGAATAAATATATTTTGGGAACAATGAGATTCACAAAATTTCTCTACATATTCTTAGTTTATAATTTCAAACTCTTTCGTTCTTGGAAGGCGAGCACCCTTAAGGGTGGTGGTGGAGTGGCATTACATAAAAATAACGCAAAGCAATCGAGTTGGAGTCAAGTCCAGGGTTATGGGTGACGCTGAGTTTAATTATGAGACTCAATTGGTCATGTAAACCCCAGGAGCGGGGTTGGTCTAGGATGGAAATTTTTAAACCTGCAGTCGAGGACGATATTGCTTTTAATAATTATATTTAGAATTAATTAGATTGATAGTATTTCTACGACTTTGTTTGTGTATAATTTCAACCCCTTTCAGTATGGGAGGGGAGAACGGGTAGGGGTGAGGGTGGAGGGAAGTTACAAGAAAATAACGGGAGAACAACAAAGACAAATCGGTATTATGGATGTCAGTGAATTTATTTATGACAACCGGGGCAACGCGCGGAGGTGGGTGTGGGTGGGAGGGGTGGGCGGAAGTGGGAAGGGGTAGAAATGTTCAAAAATGTTAACCTGTCGATATTTGCGTCGAATAAATATTTTGCGGGGTCAATGAGACTCATAATAGTTTTCAATATTTTCTGTTTATAATTACAAACTCTATCGGCTTGGGAGGAGAGAACCATGAATGGTAGGATGGAGTTGCATTACAAAAAACTTACGAAAAAATCCAAGATTGGAGTCGAATCCGGGCACCGAGCTAGTTAAGTAATAAATACTAATAAGAAGTTCTTTTAACCCTTTAGTGCATAGTGTAGCGTATAGGCAACATAACTTTTAGTATAACCCCCAGAGGCGTCAGTTGGTTTCTAAGAGAGATAATTTGTGATGAAGGTATAAAACAACATTCATTTAAGGAAATGTGAAATTTTTGGCATCCTTGGACATGTCCTAGCTTTCTGTGAGTCAATCCCTTAAGCCAGATTTTTCTAACTGCCGGTCACCTTCAGAATATAAAATTTTCTGTTTTTTTATGTTCTATCTTTCAAGAAAGAAAATTTAAGCGTCATTCTCAGGGTATTCTAATTGCACTACAATAATAATTATCCAATGTAAATTATAGATAAACCAGACCTCATTATATTTATGTTGAATATCTGAAACATCATGACCCAAATTGACTTTTGACACGATTAATACTTTTTTGGTTGTTTTCCGTATTGTCTTTACAAAAATACATATCAAAAAATGTTTTTAAATAAATACAACAAATCATGCACTAAATAGTGAAGTGACAAAACTGTCTCTAGTACTTTTCGGTGTGATTTACATTTTCTTACACTGGCTTATCAAGTTTATTATTCAAGTACAGTTTAAAAAGTCATTCTGTAAAACAATTTTCAAGCAAAGATAAATAATACGCCATTTTTAAATATCAATCAACTTTTTAAGTTGAACAAATCAGTTAAGAAGTTATAGTTAACAATTTTTATAGCTTTGTAAAATTTACAAAATAATTAACAACAGATTCGTTACATAAAATACTCTAATTCAGTTCCTATGACTAGCAATATTGAGACTTTAAACGCAACATATTTTAATGACTTTTTATAGATTGTATACCGTATAGTATAATCATATTGGACGAAAATGTTCGGAGGTTTCATAGGCTCTCGGAAGGAAAAGTGTTTAGAGAAACTTGTAGCCATAATTCCAGCAGGTTGACACTGACCACAAATGCAGCAGTTTAAGACCTATTGGTACACAACAGTGACACTTGATGAAACAGGCAAGGTAAATAATGATCTTGTAATTTGAAGTGTTTTGTTCATACTGATCCGGTGCGCAACCGTGCCAGATACGCTGTCGTCGTATCCGTGCTGTGAACTTCACATTACTTTCGGACGATATTGTTTATCACTGCAGTGAATTTTTATAATTTATTAAAAAGCCTTCATTTTGGTCTTTCTTTATACAAATGATATTTTTCTTTATTAATGTTTATACTGGTCGCGTCGACAAAGTGTTCGATGGCGACCCATACATATTTTACAAAGAATGCTGATTTACATAAGATTTGTTCATTCCATTCCATAGAAATAAACATGCATTCTTTCTCAGTGTAAAGAATTAATAAAATTTTCTTGGACTTCTGGAAAAAATATTTTTTGTTAGAAGACGATGACTGAACGTCATCGAAACGTCGCGCATACATATTTTCACTCTTTTAGGAGCTTGACAAGATTTCATTCAGAGAAAAGCAGTTTATAAAGTTTGTTTAACATGTCATGGAATGAGAACAACAACAAAAAATGGATTTTTTTTCACTTTCATATAATTATTCATAACTTTTATGTTCATAGGAATATTATTAATTGTTACCAATAGAGATTAGTTATACATTTCAAATGGGGGTTTCCTTCATTTTACACGGTAAAAATCAGCATTGGCAAATCATTTAGTACATATTTGGGTAATATTAAGTACAAATGATAATATTCCATGAATTAAATTAAATTGTTTGATACTAAGACTGTTGAAGTTCCACTGTACTATTCAGTCTGTTTTTATCAGGAGGATGCGTCTGCTTCTGAAAATAAATCAGTGCCATGTTTTTTAACTAATACTTTGAAGCTTGTAATTCTATTTGTTGTAGTTTTATCATTTATGTGTGAGTAGCGTGATTCCAATATGATGTAGAGTTTATGACGAAATCCTTACTGAGTTATTACGCCGTTATCCCGCGTTGTATGATCTGTCTAATCCTAAATACGTGGACAAAGAGTTCAAAAATACTATCTGGAGTATACTAGGAGACGGAAAGTAAACAACAGGTAATAAATACCTGTATATTTGTGTACATTATATTATTATATTAATAAATCATTTGATAGCCAAGGGAGTGTCCCACCATCAAAATTGAAATATTTATTGAATATTTCTCTAACATTGTCGTAGCGTTCCATCTTCAAAATGTAAATGTTTTAGTGTTTCACGCAAGAGGAAGCAGAAATACTGAAAATGTTTTTTTAATAACTAAACAATATTAATCCGCTGTTTGGGGAAGCCAGAATTGTAACATGATTTCCATTAATAGCCCCTACACAGTTATGAAATTATGACAATTGCTTGTCCGTATTTCCGGAGTCGGAGTAGCCATCCATTTAATTATCAAAAATTGTCTTGCACGTTTTTCGTATGATGATGTAAAAGTCGTTCCAGCTATTATCCTTTATGTATTTTTCAGATGAACTTATAATTTGCTTAACAGTAAGTTGAACGAATTTTCTGACATTCTGAAATATTGAATAAGAAAGATGTAATCAATTAAATTAATAATGTAATCAAACATCAGACCAATTAATGTACAACTAGACACAATGAAAGTCAATAATTGCTATAATAATTTATTGTTACGCTGAACCTTCTGTTTTCCCATTCTCGTTGCTCCCTTATTGTTACGCTAACCCTTCGGCTCTCTCATTGTCATTGCGTTTTCGTCACTTTTGAGTTTTGGCAACTGACAAGTGCAGTTGTGTCGCTCTAGGCTCTTCTTCGCACCTGACGAAAGGGGAAAGGATCCCTGAAACGTTGTGTGGTATTTATATTATCACTTTTTTGTCTAAATTGACTATCTTTCATTTTTTCAATCAGACGTAAATTTTTCATTTTGAAATATTCATACAACTTTCTTCCGTCCTCAATAAATTCCATGTTGTTTGTCTTTTCCTTGCCTGATGGACCAATATTCTCCGTGCTTTCACTATCTCTTCCCCTTCTTCGTCGAAAACCAGAGCAATCATCAAGTATTTATCCTCTGAGAAAGTCGCCACATTGGATACTGAAATGCCCTGGCAAACAACAGAACAAACACTGTCCAGTGTGAATAGAAGTCACTGTGATTCAAAGGTCGAAGCCAATTCAATTATTTAATTTACAGTGTTGAAGTTTTTCACCTTTTTCGTCAAATTTATATTATTGGTTTCAATCAGTGTAAAACGTAAGGCTGATTACCGCTTTTTTTAATGAAAGTATTTTTATTTATTAGATACTGCCTATGCTTCTTTAATCGTGCAAACAACCTGTAATTGACAAACAATTCTGGTTTCTGACAGCAAATAAATCAGACGGGTCGTATGGATTGAAATATCATAATGAAAGTCAGGAGCTGCTAGCAGCAAATAGACGGCAGAGGAACTAAGAAAAAATGGCTGTATCTAGCAAAATTAATGAGTGTCGATCGAAATGCTTAAGACTTAAGATCGGAATTCCAAATATAGTAACGAATATATAATTTCATTGGTCTATGACGAAGGTCATTTTCAAGCATTACGAAAAACCGAATAAGACATGAGTTGCCGTCGTGAAGTTTTGGAACAAAAAACAGCCTTTATGTAAACAAAGAAATTTCAGCGTTCTGACTAATTAATTTTTACTGCACTACTTTGTGAATTCTAAATTCATATTGCCATTCTAGACAAGTGAATAAGGTGCTGGAGAAAATCTACCTAGCTTCCAAGTATTGGTCGGAAAGCGAGCCAAGATCATGTTCACGGATTGGCAACATTCACAGCTCAGAGTTACGTAAATAAAATATTGATAGCTGGAATGACCTGAGTCGCCTGCCGGAGGTCTAAATCGTTATCTCTAGATACCTAACTTCCTGGCCGCGACAATAGATTTGGTTTGTTTACTAAAACTTTTGTTTTTAATTTCCTGCCATAATCTTCTGTAAGTGAAATACTAATACAAATTTCATTACTTCAGGAAAAAAATAAAGGTGCCCAAAATTTCAGTATTTTATATAATTATTTCTCATATTGGCTTTAACATTAATATGTTTTTAGCCTGGCCGTAAATCTGAGGAATCCGTGGGCGTTACGTTCCACTCATTACTTCTGTGGAATTGTACGGGAACCCGTTAGGCGGGGCGTGAACAAGTTCAGGGAAGGTTTTGAGGATGTGATAATTTGATGCACCTTTTGTTATGATTGCTTTAAGACGAACATTTGGCTTTGGAATATGGTGTCCAAAACAAACGGGGGAAACTTCAAGTATTTAGCTATAGTGAAAGTTCTAGAAGACTCAAAAAGTTAAACATGAAAATTGATGATGGGATAATTGCTAAAAATTATGTGTAAAACATTGAAATAGATATAAATATAACAACACCCATGAACTTAATATGGAAAACGTAAAGGTTTTGAATGAGTTGACGATTTATCGTGCCTCAGTGCGTATTTGTTCTCAAATATTGTTGGCAGACCATCCGTACATAATTAAGATTTGATAATAAGATGTTGTTAGTTGTGATATTCTAACCCAGATGTTTCCACATCAGTATAATATATCTCTGCCAAAAGAGAAACAAGAACGACACCCAACACTCGTCTTGAAATGGTCTGCTTTCATTTGCCACTGGAAGGCAGTTCAGCTATCATTGGAACCTACAGCAGGCCTTCTTTAAATTGCAACGGGGAAAACTCCTTTTGTTGCGAGGAAGCTTAGAACTTAATTGCGTCTTCTCGCTTGGTTTACGACCGAGCTGCGGGTCCTTTGTCGGTATCTTCACACTAAAATCAACGACCTGGTACAATATGTGGTTGGTTTATGATACTTCTAAAGTTACTAAGTCAAACTGCCAAGTTGAAAATTTATGGATATGGTAGACTACAAGAACTTAAACTAGAATTAGTGTCATACTTGCTAAATTAAGGTCTCAAAATGGCTTTCTTTATAAACTAGTCGTCGTTTATTTCACATTCTTAAACCCTAATTAAAACAGCAACCTTGAGTCACTAAAGTAATTATGTTTTTTGCATAAATATATTGCATTCACTACGAATAAAAAAACTTTCTAAATACAATGTTTATATCTGATGAGGTCCCAGTTAAGACGAAACGTTGTTGTGAATTCAATAACTATTTTTGCAAAAATCATTATAACATTTTCTGACTTGCTTATTAATATTATTTTTATAAATCCATTCTTATCTTTCATCTCATTCTGTCCACATATAATTTTAAAATAAAAATTTTATTGGCAGCGAATTTCGAATAATCGTTCATTCATGTTTAACTGCTGTATGAATGACGCAACTATCTTTCATTCTGTATACGAAAGACCATTCAGATTTATGTAAGAGTTGTATGAAACATATCATTCAATGCAATCAATGTGTAAGAAAGAATATTTAAATCATGTTAAACTAGCCAAAATATATTAAATACACTGTATTTAATTGAAAAAATAAACATTTGAATTTTAAAATTTTAACTTAGTACTAAAAGAAGTGATTTAAAATTACTAAATAATAATCAATTTAATTTATTAAAATTTTTATAGTCAATTCAGCGAAGATAAGAAATTACAGATTTGTTCAAAATTGAAATTTAATTAGTTTAATTAAAAATAAATACTGAACGGTAATTATTTCACTTTATAAATATTAAATTAATGATAATCATAAGAAATTAAATTAAAATTGAATTAAAATTTAAACAATTCTCACAATGAAATATTATTAAATTGAATTATTAACATTGTTTTTCAACTCTTGGTTGAATTTGACTGAAAATAAAGTTTATAGGTTGTATTAATGTTTATCTTGTTAAAAATTATCTCCACGGAAGGAAAATTTGTCTCAAGCTTTCTTTTCTATAAATCAAAATTGTTTTCATTCGTTAATTAGAAAAAACTCAATTCAGTTAATAGAGTTACACTCAGTATGATTGAGTTTGCTTATCAATGGTCGTGATACACGGCACAGACATTCAACTAGTGAGGTACAGGTGGCGGGGGATGTAAGTTTGCAGGGGATGCTGATGTACAACTTCCTGTTGAATAGATGACGCGCGGTGATGACGACAAATGATGTTTAAAACCTTTAGATTCATTAAATACCACTTTTACATACGCGCACTAATCCACAAAACCTGTACAGACGCTTTCGTGATACGGTCTTTATAATATTTGCCATGCTGACCAAAACAGACTGTGCTCCATGAAAAATAACTTGAAAATTAATAAAATATAGAACAGTTAGATTTTTCAAAACTAAATTTGAAATTTGGGAACCATTCAGAAAAGCTACGCGCGATAATTTCTAATTGTCTTCCGTCTGCAAAGTTACGCCCAGCTTTGACTTGAAAAATTCGACTCTTCCTAACTTGGTACAATTACACAATGTTGTAATGCCTTTAGAAACCCGAGAAACTAACTTCATGAAAATTAAAATAAAAAGTATACTTTCCTTTGTAACAAATTATTTAATAAGTTTTCATTAAATAAAAGTAATAAATTACTTTTTATAAGAGAATACGCAATGAAGAATAATTTACGAAACTAAACTAATACAACAAATTTATCCTGTGTACAAATCATTTAACGCAATAAAATTAATTCATCAATTTTCTTTCGAACGGAATAACAATTAAATATGAAATATTATTTAATACTTATCCGACTTTCTGTGGTGTTGGAGTCAGCAGCAACGCCGAGATCGATTCCAGGCAAAATGGTTGTACACGTCACAGTAATGTAAACTGGGCATTAGAATGAAAGAGAAACAACACGCTGACCACGTGTCACTGGTAAATACGGAATGTGTCATGTAAGAATGTAGTCTGGCAGACATACCAAGGTGATAGTTAATAGACAAATAATTCATAATCAATCACATTTAACTAATTAATTAACGACACTTTGAACACTTCATGGTCATACAATTTGAATAATATGCAATCCACGTTTAATTTGTTGATAAATCTACTCGTTCCGTTAACGCGGCGTTTGACACATTTCTCCACTGTGTATGTACTGTAAAGAAAAATATATTCTTAATATTGAGTTTGGTTTATTTGTCGAGGGTTATCGTATAACGAAAAAAAGGATTGATTGTTGCTGAGAATTAAAATAATTAAGTTTTTTCAATATTAAGTGTAAAATTGTTCTCAATGAATCATTTCTCCGTGTTTTATACAGAATTTTCAAATGGATGAAATTCTCTCGGGATTCCAGCCGGGTAAGATTGTCGAATGCTCGCGACGTTTCGATAACATTCATCGTTATCATCTTCTAGCGAAGTACCGAGTTGGCAGCAGCAGCAGCGGTGACATCTAACTGGAGGTCCAGCCTCCACTTCTAGTTGTCGGAGTTCCTTCCTCGTGGAATCTGCTCCGCGATGACGAGATATTATGCCTATAACATACTAATATTCTGTCATTACTAAAATGTCATTATTTGGTTAAACATTCATACATTACAATAGTAAATGCCTTTTCGGCTACCTAGCTGTTCGATTCACACTCTCATTCATACACTCATTCATTCACACTTATACCGCTGCTGCTGTTGCATGTTCTTCGCCTTCCGCTTCGTTCCTCGGCCGACGCTCTCCGTTCTTTCTAATTTTCCGGAGGGGAAAGGGGATGAAAATAAATAAGAGGAAAAATAAGGGGGAATGTAAATATAAAATATATAAATATTTAAATTATTTAAATTAAAATTATTGTATATGTTATATGAAGCTATATCAAAAGAAAGATTCAGAAGAATCTGAGAATAGTTAATAAATATCACATTGACGTACGAGCTGTAAATGGGCTCGTAGGTACTTAGTACATTAATATTTTAAGTAACAGGCGATACTTACAGGAAGATCGACAAGGGTCGGTTCCTGTTTACCTTTCTTTCGGGGTCGTAGCAGCCTAGCGATGAGACCAGCTCATTGCTAGACGCATGGGCCCTCTCGTAAAACCTTACGGAATTTTCAAGGATCCGTTCCCATACGTTGCTCATCCCTGCCAGGTCCCAGACTACGGCGTTGGATGTCCGTGGCGGTAGATGCAGCGCTCGCCGGAGGCACTTCCTCTCGAGGGCGAAGATCTTCTCTATGTGGGACTCCGCAGCGCAGGCCCATGCTGGTGAGGCGTACTCCATTATCGGTCGGATGAGCGATATGTAGATGGAGAGCCCCACTCTCGGTGACAGCTTCGAACTAGAATTAAAAATCGGGTATAAGACATTTAACCTAGCTGTTACCTTTTTTTTAATATCATTAACGTGGTGCTTCCACGTCAGCCTTGTATCTAAGGTTACCCCGAGATACTTGGCTTTCGTGGTCCACGGGATCACTTCTCCAAAGAGCCGCAGAACAGGCTTGTCCGGTCGACGTCGGGTGATCATCAGCGCATGGCTCTTCGACGCGTTGATCTTCACCCTCCAGTTGGTGGCCCACCGTTGAATCTTCTCCAGGCCTACGTTGAGTCGTTTTCCCACGACGTGCTCGTCCCACGACGCCTTGATGATTGCGGTGTCGTCCGCGTACTGCGCGATGTCAGCTCCGGTTCCTGGCCTCGGGATGTCTGCGGTGAAAACGTTGTACAGGACAGGCCCGAGGACGCTGCCCTGCGGAACGCCTGCCAGGATGCTCCTTCTTGATGAGAGAACCTCGCCCACCCTTACTGAGAAGGTTCGCATCTGAAGGTAGTGACCTATAATGCGCACGTAGCAACTTGGAACGGCGGACCGCGCCAACTTGAACATAAGCCCCGACTGCCAGACGGAGTCGAAGGCTTTCGCGACATCAAGGAGCACCACACCACAGTGCTGGCCCCTGTTCAAGGCAAGTGAGGCTCTCTCGACGACCCTCATGATCTGCTGCGTCGTGCCGTGTCCTTTCCTGAAACCAAACTGAAAGGAAGGGATTAGTTTCAGGTCATCGAGCTCAACCTGGAGTCTTACCAGAAACAGCTTCTCGAAAACTTTCGAGAGCGTCGGTAGCAGGGAGATCGGCCGATAGTTGCTCGGCTCCCTACGGTCCTTTCCCGGCTTCGGAACGGCGCAGATGATGGCGTGCCTCCAGGCGCGGGGGAATCTCCGCTGGCGTAGCAGGGCGTTGAATATCCTCCGGACGTACTCGATGGCCTCCGGCGGGAAGTTCCTCAGCAGGACGTTGGGGAGCCCGTCGTATCCCGGCGCTTTGTCGGCCGGCAGCTTGCGGAGGATGCTGCGTAGATCCTCTGTTGAGATCTCGGGGATATCGTCGTCTTCTTCCTGTTCCCTGGAAAAATAGTTTCTTAAGTATTTATTTACATACTCGACCTGTGCTAGATCTATTGGATTTTCGACAGGGCGGAAGTTCCCTTCAAAGGCGTCTGCGAGCGCTTCTGCCTTTTCGGAGTGACTGTACGCCGTGCCGTTTACTCCTGTGAGGTAGGGGATCCGATTCCTCTTCTTCACGTAGGATCTCGTGGCCTTCCAGAGAGTGCCGTCAGACACGCTAAGGTTCATCAGCCGTGCTTCCCAGAGCGCATCTCTGTGCTGCTGGGTCGCAGCTCTGATGTCTCGGACCAGCCGATTCATCAAAGCTTTGGCCGATTTATCCCGCGTGTTCTGCCAGCACTTTCTGGCTCGGTTCTTCTCCCGGATCAGGTCCATGATGCTCGCGGGGAGGTCGGTCGTCCTCTGCCCGACGGGTCGCCGGGGCGCGGAGGTCTCGTTGGCGCAGTGGACGGTCATCTCCGTGATGAACTCCACTGCAGACTCGGTGTCCTCTGGATCCGGGGCCTCTGCGATGGAATCGGCGAGTCCCTTCTTGAATTTCGCCCAGTCGACGTTCTTGTAGTTTCTCGGCGCTTCGATGAGGTCGAGATCTGCTTTCATTCTGAAAAAGACAGGATTATGATCAGACGACAGGGCTTGCAACGTATAGCAATCCCAGATACCTGTAACTCCCTTTGTTACGGCAATGTCTAGGACGTCTGGGGCTCGTCCGCCGGGCGGGTAGTGAGTTGGTTCCTCTGGGGACCAAACGTGCACTCCTCTCCCGGCAACACGCCGTAACGCGATACCACTTCTGTTGCACACTCGGGAGTTCCATTGCGTGTGTTTGGCGTTGAGGTCGCCCATCAGGATGACCTTCCTTCGCAGGGCGAGCAGCTTCTTGACGTCGTCCGCGTCGATCCGATGCGATGGCGGATGATAGGCGCTGACTATGAGGACCTCCCCGTCGCGCAGCTGCAGTACGGCTCCCGTCGCTTCGATGCTCGGTGTCGGCGGCAGCGGGAGGAAGTAGTGCGGGATGCACCTCTTGACGTAGATGGCCGTTCCTCCTCCAGCGGTGGGCCTATCCGTGCGGTAGCAGTGGTAGTTTGCAACTCCCACTGCTACTGCCGGCTTGAAGTGGGTTTCTGAAACAGAACAAACGTCAATATTGTGGTTAGTCAAGAACTGTCTGAATTCGTCAGCCTGTTTCAAAATGCCATTGGCATTCCACATACAGAAGCACAACTTACGGATATTAAAACCCATAAGTTGGCCCTGCAGTTGGTCCTCCGTTGGCTGTGGGTTTCCCCATCATAGCTTGAAACATCTGGCTAAACATTTGCGTAACCATCATTGTTACTTGCGTGATCATGGCCTGCATTTCCTTGCGGAAATCGGCCATGATTTCGTGAACGCCGGCTAGCGTCACTTGTGGCTCCTGCCTCGGTGCGGGGGTCTGCGCTGGCTCCTCGTCCCGGAAGGCTGCTGGTGGAGGCGGAAGCGGACGGGCCTCCCTAGGCTCCGCAGACTTCTGCTTTCCTCCTCGGAGGACGTCAGCGAATGAGACGCTCTCGCTGACTTTCTTGGCTGGCACTGTCGCTGGCGCTGGTCTCTTCTTTTCCTAAAACATTTTCAGGTACGATTTATAATTGGGGCACCCCTTCCAATTTGCGGTATGCCCAGACTGGCCGCAGTTTCCGCACTTCAACTCAGCGCGGTCCTCGGTCTTTGGGACTGTGCAGTCTCTCGTCGGGTGGTCTGCGGCGCAGCGGACGCAGACCGGCCGACGAGTGCAGTGCCCAGACACGTGCCCAAATCGCTGGCAGTTGAAACATTGGGGAGGTCCGCGGCTAGCCCGGAGCTTCTCCACAGTAATTTTTAAATTGAAGAGTGAATCCAGCTGATACAGAGCCACGTTCTGGTCGGCCCGTGGTCCCGTCGCTCCGTTGCCGGCAACGGGGACTGTTGGGCTTTAGCTTCCGTTGTCGCGTCCCTTGTGGGTCTTGGCGAGTTGTCTTCATCCTTCGGTCGCTTCGCGTTGTGAGACTGTTGCCGACGCATACCCATGAATAGAGGGCTCCAGGCTCGACTAAGGTGGTAACCTGAATCCCTATTAAGTAGATTGTCTTGCAGACGTATTTCTACTGCCTCTCGGAGGACACAGTTCCAGTAGTCTGCTGCGTGGGCTAGTTTCTTTGTTTTTCTTTGTTTTTTCGAAGTCTATCTTGTGGCCCGTCATGATGGCATGTTCGGCGACCGCGGATTTAGCAGGTTGTTTTAGTCTTATCGATCTCTGGTGTTCCGTCGTTCTTTCATTTATTGTTCGGATCGTTTGCCCGATGTATTTTGAGCCGCATGGGCAGGGAACGGAATACACCCCGGGTGTTCTGAGTCCAAGACTGTCTTTGATTGGTGGCAGAAAACTTTTAGTTTTTCTTTGTGGTAGAAAGACGGTTTTTATGTGGAATTTTGCTAGCATTCTGCTGATCTTGGCCGTGGTATTCCCAGCGAAGGGGAGAAACGCCGTTTTTTCTGTTGGTTGCTGGTTTTCTTCTTCTTTCTTCTTCCCCTTTATCGCCTTGTTAATTAGAAATTCTGAGTACCCGTTGGCCTTAAACGTATTCCTCAGATGGTGGATCTCTGCCGGCAGGTTATCCCCATCGGAAACACTTCGGGCCCTGAATACCAGGGTACTCAGCACTGTGGCTTTCTGTGCTGGGTGGTGATAGCTGTCGGCATGTAGATACATGTCGGTGTGCGTCGGTTTGCGATATACCTTGTGGCCTAGTTTTCCATGTGGTTTTCTATAAACCAGTACGTCCAAAAATGGGAGCGTCCCATCCTTTTCTACTTCCATTGTAAACTGGATGTTTGGGTGAATGTTGTTCATGTGATCGAGAAACATGGACAACTTTTCTTTTCCATGAGGCCATATGACGAATGTATCGTCGACGTAACGGAAAAACCGGGATGGTTTTAGTGGAGCCTGTTCCAGCGCTATCTCTTCGAAGTACTCCATGTAGTAGTTTGCGATAGCGGGCGAAAGTGGCGACCCCGTCCATTTGTTCGTAGTATTCCTTTTGATATAGGAAATAGGTTGTCGTCAGTACGTGTTTGAATAATTTCGTCAATTCGGGTGTAAAGTGGTTCTCCAATAGTTGTAATGTTTCATTCACTGGGACCTTTGTGAATAGACTGATTACGTCTAAACTAACCATAATGTCTTCTGGTCCGATGCATATGTCTTGTAGTGTCCGTACGAATTCAGTTGAATTCTTAATGTGATGTTCACATTTGCCGACGAATGGTCGTAAAATTCCCGTGAGATATCTTGCGAGTTTGTAAGTCGGGGACCCTATGGCGCTAACGATCGGTCTCATGGGTACGTCGGCTTTGTGAATTTTTGGCAGCCCGTATATCCTCGGCGGGGCTGGTGCAGATGGACGTAGTCTTCTCGCAGTTTCAACTGGAATACCTGAACTCTTCAAAAGTGCATTTGTCTGTCGTACAACGGAGGCTGTAGGATCTCGGGCTAGCTTGCGATAGGTCGGGTCCTCCAGCAGTGAGTTCATCTTTTATGAATAGTCCGCCGATGTCATAACCACTGTGGCGTTTCCTTTGTCGGCTGGCATTATTACGATACCTTCTAACTCCCGTAGACGTTGGATGGCCTTGCGTTCGTCTGCTGTCATATTCGGTTTGGCTGGTTTGGCTTTACACATAGCTCTGCAGGCTTCGCGTCGTATTTCCTCTGCTGATTCTGGCGGCAGGTCGTGGATGGCACGTTCTACACCGCATAGGATGTCTTTCACTGGCATAGGTTGTGCACTTGGAACGAAATTGAGACCTTTACTCAGTGCGGAGATAATGTTCGAATCCAGCGTGATTTCCGACAGGTTTATCACTTTACGTGTTGTACAGCCTGTCGCGCCTTGGGTCTTCTTCTTGGAATCTAAGCGGTGGAATTTTCCGCTCTGTTTATTGGATACCTTTCTCTGGAGCATCTGTGCCTGGGCCATGGTTACACCGTCCACCAACTCCCACAAATCGGGTGAAAGTCGCATGGACAGATAGAAGTATTCTGTAAGCATCTTACGTCCAACAGTGTCTAGTTCCTTTCTCGTGTTGTGAATTCTCTCCCTGACGAGAGCAAGACTTGTCCTGTGTAGAATTCTCCTTGTTGAAGACGTCCGGATTGGGTAGCGAAGCTCGGTGAATTTCGGAGCTGTGTCGGTGTCCCGGCAATGTTACACGCAGATTATTTAGATCCCTTTTGAAGACGATGACATTGGTTTTCGTCAGCAGCCAACACAGATTTGAGGGGATGAAAATTTCCAGGCAATATATAATATAAGTATAATATTTTACTTCCTGCCAGGCGGAAAAAATTATCAGAGGTTATGAAATATGTCAGACTGGTTTAACACAAAGTAGTTTTTTCTTTTTTAGATGTAATAAATACACCGTAAGTATATTTTGTTGTTCGTCATTTTAAAAAGGCTACGAAGTAGCTATGTGAACGAATACAGAAAACTATACAAAGCATCTATTTGATTAACCAATTGAAAACATAAATATGTTTAAATGTTATTATTATTCATAAAACAAAATGGAGTTAACAGTCAATAGTAGACTATTTATTTCAAGTTAAAAAAAACAACGTCTAAGTACATACTTGTGCCATCTACAAATTGTGACTGGAATTAAAAATATAATAAAACAACAATTTTTATCACAATAATTGGAATTTTACAATAATAACATTTTGAAACAATTTCTGTCGTAAAAGTTACATTAGATAACTGAGAAAATTTCTCCCCAGATTGTCAATATATTTCAATCCAGTAAAAACTAGTTATTATGTTTCTCCGCTGTAATTTTGATCTAATTTTTTAAAAATAAATAATCTATTATTAGTCGCTAGCTGGAATTAGATTTATGCAAGGACGTGCTAAAAAGTAGTGCCTCCGATTTTTTTTAGAGTACTCAGAATTGTAGCGTGTAACATGGCGCTGTGTGAGAAACAGAGTGCTGTAATCGAGATTCTAACAGCAGAGAAAGTGCCTGGGTTCACTATTTTGAACCTTAAAATAAGAGAGCATCAATGGAGTTCCGCCACCAAGGATCACCGACACTACAAAATTTCCAAGACTGTGCCATCAGCAGTCAAAGTCAGGCTCACTGTTCTGGGATGTTCAAGGTTTGGCCCATTTGGAATTCATGCCTAAAGACACCACCATAATCACTGTAAGCTACTGAGACATCCTCAGAAAATAGAAATCACGACGTCGAAGAGTTTGTCCACACATGCAGCAACCCCCTTCAGAAATATACATGAACGCTGCGACATATGCTAGGTTCACTGTTATCGATCATTCTTCATATAATCGCGGAATAGCACCCTCCGACTTTTTAATATTTTTTCCAAAACTTTAAGAACACATTCGAAGAGTTCAATTTGATAGTGACGAAGCGGTGCAAGCAGAGGTCTCTCGTTTGGAGAAATGTGTTCGTCGCCAGAGTGAGTATACTGAGAAATAAATATATAGACATGAAGAATAAAGATGTAGAAACTTGATAAAGTTTGTTTTATTTAAGTAGCTTTTTAAGCGAGTATTCACATAAAAAATTTTGGAGGCATTTCTTTTCATCACGCCATCGTATATAAAACAGACGTAAAAACTTAATTTCTTTTTTAGGTAACAGGCTACATGAGGGTAATCCACATGGTGGAAACTTCCCTTTAATAGCATAGGAAGGGATCTGAAAGGGGGGGATGCGGAAGGGTAGAGGAAGGCAGCATCGGGTTAACTAGGGCCCCCGGGCTATAGTTTAAGGATCCTACCCGGCATTCGCCTAAAAGTGATGCAGGGAAAACCCTAGAAAAACCTGCATCAGGTAGGTCGGGAATTTGATACTTGTCCCACGCCCTTCCGATAGCGGGAGAGCAGTTTGCTGTGGAGACGCAGCATTCCCTTCTCCGTGCCTCGACCAGTTTAGGAGGCAGCTGGCCGACTATTCCAATGGGAATAGCGGACAACTCTTACCGTATGCCCAAGGTCTGTGACCCCGGAACATACACCTCTCAGAACAGGCCGAGGTGCCTCGGCTTGTGGGAACCTTAGTTCAAAAACGGAGAGGAAAAGGCATCCCCAAAGGTAGCCCCTTCGTGTCTCTCCTAGAAGGTTCTGCCTGCGAGAGAATAGCCCTCTCAGACGATTACGTAAAAACTTAACAATTACTGTTATTGAAATTATTTCTATTTCATCCTTCATCTAGCACAATTTCACCCGAAAGCAAGCTAGATATAAAAATATTCTAGGGTACAATGAACAAGTGAAAAAAATTACGTCTGATAGAAAATTAATAATAATAAAGCTAGCCAAATACAGACAAAATAAGTGATAATATAAATACCACACAACGTTTCTGGAATTCATGTACCTTTCTTCAGGTGGTGAGAAGAACCCAGAGGGAGACAACTGCACTCGTCAGTTCACAAAACTCAAAGGCTTTTGAGTGCCGTTGTGCAGCTCTCGGCTCTTCTAAGCACCTGAAGGAAGGGACAAGGATTCAAGAAACATTGTGTGGTATTTATATTATCACTTATTTTGTCTGTATTTGGTTATCTTTCTTATAACAATGAACATGCTAAGTATAAGTTTATTGTCAAAATGGAATAGGTTTGAAGAAATTTCAATTTGAATCTCAATACAATAAGTATTGTAGACAAATGAGAAAAATGGGTAAAATTGTAAGCCCAGTAGCCCAAATAAATAAAATACAGCGCAGTAATGGAAGTGCAGTGAGAATGGTGCGTGGAGCACAATAAAACGTCCAGCTTTTCGCACGTATTAAACCTTTACGTGCTTAGAAACGAAATACGGGGATTTCAGATATCTAACACAATATTGGTTGAGATAAAAGGGTTAATACTTATTAACGTAAAATAACATTTTTTCATTTGGCTATGTTGTCCACCCTCTCTAATAATAAATAATTTCTATCTGCATTCATCCACCCAAAACCGAATGTTGGAAACCACAATTCTTAAAACATATACATTTATATGGCACACTCGGATCGAGAAATTTAAAAATGAGAACAGGAAAGATAATATTTTGCTTTTCCAAATGTTTAAATTAATAACAGCTCGTATTTATTTAAGGCGTCTGTATACAGTATATATAAAGTCATGTTATATTTCGAAACATATTTGAAGATTAAATCTATCTACATATTTACAGTGCCGACTTTGCTGTCCAAACTTATCTCCTGCTGGTACTATACTTCACTTAATCATGGAGCCACCTTAAATGCCACTTTGCTTCCCATTGTAGGCGCTTAAAATGTCGTAGGTTTCACTTTAATAATAGTACAACAGCCATCCCTTTCATCACAACGTGTCCTGCGCACTTCAATTAAAAATTATCATTCATCTCTTACCTTCATTTGCTGTTTCGAATTTCATCAATAACGATATTATCACAACATTGCACATGCATTACAACTGATTGCGAGGTACATTTGTAATGAATGATAAAGTAAAGCAAGTTATTTCAGAATGCGGAAGGCGTATTTTGGTTAGGATTGGACTACTAATACTCGGTTTTAAAGTATCGATATCGTATATATTTGTCTATTTTCAAAACGGTTAAGTTTCCGTAATATAAGTTTTATTAAAATAATTTTAAAAAATCTATTGAAATGCTTCTATTATTAAATTTATCTGTTGTAACTTCCCAGTGATTTCAATATGACCAAAGGTATCCATCAAATGGAAAATTAAGTTTATTGAAAACAAACCTTAATCGTTTAAAGTACTCAAACAATACCGAATAGACAATTTTTAAAAGCATTAAAACATTCAAGTAGGTAAATAGTTAATTTTAAACATTAGATAATATTTGTCCTATAGATATTTTAATTATTGATTCCATTTAATAAACAGAAACGCATTTTGTTACATTTAAAATACCTAATGACTATAAGGTACTTAGAGTATTTAAAATAAAATATTCATAACAAAAAAGTTGCATAAATTTAAATCACACTGTTATTCGTTGAGATCCTCCGGAATATAAAATATTTCCGAATAGTTTGGGGCTGAGACGATTCCGTGCTTTTGCAATGATTGTCCCACCTATCGATAGTCGTTCACTTGGAACTGATGTTACGGGAAAAATAAAATATTGTCTTGCCAGTTGGCTGAGGCAAGGAAAAAATTTTCGTATTAGAAAAAATATGATAGAAAATCATTGCCCATATTTATAGCATTTAAGAGATGAGATTTTGGTAATAAAAATCATTAATAACATTAACTTACGTTCTCAGGGTTTGGTTTTTGCCTTGGGCTTGACTTTTCCTACGCAGCACAGAAATTAAACTATGTAATTTTAATGTGTCACATGCATTCAATAAAGTAAAAAGAGACCACAATCAACAACAACGACGAACGACTCAAAACCAGTAAAGAAAAAAAGTATCGATAGCCGAAAGTATCGCAAAATATACTACTACTCGTATAGAAAGCTGAAAATCGGTTATCAGTAAATAATCGATACTTTCTGCGGGTCTCTTCTAACTTTTTAGCGTAATAATTAGGGATCTACTAATATTCTTTCCTACTTGATTAAAAAACACAAGGACCCAATTGACATCTACAGCAAACATTGTCCAGTTTACAAAATCTTTTGTTCTAATTGTAATTCCTGCTACATAGGTCAAACAAAACGTTCCCTTTAATACCAGTATCAAGGAACATATGTCTAATATCAAACAACCCAACGATAAACTGACACCAGGTACAATTACAGACTCATATCAGAGATGCTTGATATTAAATGAAACATCTCAGCAATTAATGTATAAACAGACACTACGGAACTCAACAACTGCTACATTCCCCTACTATTACGTTAAACCTTTTGCTTTCCCATTGACGTTGCTCCCTTGTTGTTACGTTAACCCTCAGCTCTCCCATTGTAGTTGCGTTTTCGCCGCTTTTGAGTTTTGTCAACTGACGAGTGCAGTTTTGTCGCACTAGGCTCTTCTTAGTTCCTGAAAAAAGGGACAATAGTCCCAGTTGTGTGTTAATTCTTAATTATAATTCTTAAAATATTAATTATATTATCACTTATTTGGCAATCTTTCTTTTTATTAATATTAAATCAGATTTAATTTTTTTCATTTCACAATAGGATTCATATATTAAAAATTTGATATGTAAAATATATCTTCGCAAACCGAGTAAATAAGCATATGAAAGTGAAACGGGGACAGAACGAAACTGTAAGACAAATCTTTTGAATGTACAGAACAGACGAATCGTGAAGAGAAGATGCAAAAAATGGTGACGGTATAATTTTTGACACTAGTGCGTTTTGAACAACAGACGTTAGTGAGACATTGAATAGGGGATTCTGCCCTTACCGGAGCAATGGAAATTAAAAATGGTACATAAAAGTAAAAGAAGCGCAGTTAAAAAAAATTGTGGAACATTTTGTTGCTTACGCTTTCTTGTCACACGTCGTCTCTTGCGAGTAATGGATACAGCGACGTCCTTTGCTCCAAGAGAAATGTTGAGGAATATGGCCAAAGTAAAGCTGTGAGCATATTTTAAGTTTTAACGATTGTTATGTAGGCATGTCTTCCCCACGGAGTGTATGAAAGCTATTGGCGCGCACTCCCATTAGCACGCATCTCTTTGTTCCGAATATCTGCGAGAACAGCCGCGCCACGGCATTTGGCGAAATCATTTGTCTGGCTTGAATAATTCAGACAACTGTCAGCGTGCTCGTGGCATTGTTATTGAAATTCTCTCGCTTTCAGTAACGGCCAGCGCGATGCCTCAGAATAATCGGCCCTATAAATTCCCGGAGCACTACTCGTACTTCCGCCCCTGATAGTTCGACGATGAAGGTGGTCTACCCACGACGATTCATTCAGCGGCTGTGGCTATTGTTTCCCCGTGTGCTTCATCAAGGAAACAATTCATATGCCTTCCTCGAACAACGAGAATAACAGTCCAAGATTAAAAAAAAATTCAGGTACGCTCTGTGTGCGTTGCTCAAAGTGATGAATTAGACAAAATGGAGTTCTCATAAAGGGTATTGTTCAATTTTCTAGTTTTCCGCTAACCTGAACAGTTATTTTTTTCTGGCGCCAGAATTAAAAATGTTCGCCTTCCCTTATGTTTCCTTAATGAAATTCTCCTTCGATCCAAATACATATATATATATATATATATATATATATATATATATATATCGACTGTCTTGCAAAATAGTGACGTCGGTCTACACTTCCATTTGCTGATTATTTGTATTTTATGACAATTATGGGCGTAATATACTATGAAGTATTGTAAACGGTCTTCAAGTGAGTGCCATTTCTTCTAAACTTAAAAATGTGACGGAGCGAAAACTACACGAATTAAACAATAAAAGCCATCTTTGACATTTTTGTTTAGAAAATAATTTTAAGCAATCATTTTAAGTTCTGACTCTTTTATTAATAGACTCTCTACCAATAAAGATTTCTGCCTGCAGTCTACAATGATTCGTTGGTCTCTGCAGTGAAAATTGTAATATTTTGCTTGTTGCATTATATATGTTTCACGAACGTATAATTAATAATTCCTCCTGACTTGAAAATTAATATTTGGAGGTTTGAATAGTAATCTCACGAGAAATTACAATAAAACAACTCCACGCCACAAAATATTTGATAATGAATTCCTTCAAATAATATTTTGATATAACTTTAACTGTCAGGTTTCTTACAACTTACTAATTCAATTCGACATAATTATTCATAATTTAATAAATAAACAATTTTTTATTCTTGGCGCAACATTTATCTAAATGAAAATATATTAAGGAAATCTGCATTCAATTAATCAGCCACATAAATTTGTTAATAATGGCTCAAACAATAACTTTTGCTCCTACATCATAAAAAAATATATTATAACTTTTATTACCATATTACATATCGACATAGTACTCAATATTTTATGTAAAAAATGTAATATGAACTATGTTGTCAAATATAGTATAAATATATAATTAATTAAAATATTATATATTGAGAAAATTTAACTTTAAAGGTTTCGCCTTCGTTGTAGAACTTCAATTCACTTCAACCCTCTTTTGGCTGTAGCTTCGACTCAGACGTGTTTTAATGAAACCTCGTTTCGTGTCTTGCAACTATCGCCGTGACGGCTTTTTCATACAATAATATTCGTGAAACATTTTGCAATCTTTCGTATCTTGAATGCTAAATAGTGAATTTCTATGATTTAATCATCAGTGTAGCGATTTCTGGGCGTCCCTAATTCACCACAACGTCCTAAATTAATGCTCGAGTGATTCAACTGTCCACTTCGTTACCTCTGAACATTACGCAGAATCGTTTAATTTCAAATCGAAGCCCACTTTATAGGAATCAGTTTTCAATCTCTTATAATGAAATGTTTAATAGACGTTAGAAAATTTCATCATTTTTACTCCCAATTCATACACTGGTTACTTTACTTACAGTCCGCAAATGAGGCTCTGTACTATGAGACTCGACGGTTAAGTTACAGACTTACTTTATTATCCCCAACTTACTTTATTTCCTGGAATATTCTGTTACTATAATGTTCTGTGACTAGAATAAATAATGTATTGCCTCCAAGAAGAAGTTGTTCAGTTCAGTTAGAGCTGGTGTACAGTACTTGGTCTGAAATAAACTCTACGTCTTGAGTTCTGCGTTCACAATATATCACCCGCGACATGGTATTCTGTGGGAAGTGTCAGGTACAGTCGTCTGTTAAAACAAAACGGCTG
Source organism: Zhengitettix transpicula (assembly GCA_037074705.1). Taxonomy (NCBI): domain Eukaryota; kingdom Metazoa; phylum Arthropoda; class Insecta; order Orthoptera; family Tetrigidae; genus Zhengitettix; species Zhengitettix transpicula. Next base: position 1,514,788 of record CM073590.1, read on the forward strand.
CAATCAGACCTAGATGAAACCGACAGCCCCAAGACAACAATTTGTGCCATATTTGAAACTAGGAAGGAGGCAAATGTGAGTCGGCATTCAAGCAGCAATCGGAAATCTTACCACATTAACCGGAAGCGAAGGGCAATAGCCGGAGTAATGGGTCAAAGACAATGAAGACAAGTTAATAACTGTAAAGATACCGAATGTGTCTGTCCGACATGTAAATCTGTGGTTAGAGAACTTTGAAGACTAATCGCTTTGAACATTTTCGGATAACGTATTAATAACGTTTAACTGACACTGATTTGGATTTGTGACAGGTTATAGAATAACTGAACATCCAGACTCAGGTAAGTGGAGAATTCCCACTAGTACATCCAAAGAGTGTTGGGATTGTGATGAAGGATCAGAAAAAAAACAGGAGACGGGAAATTGGTACATTTATTGATATGTTTACGCAGACAAGTTGTACCGTCCTGTTGAATGCCGTTTCCTGGACTTAAGAACTCATAATATAGCTATAATATAGCAAATAGAATATACTAATGCAAAGAGACTCGGGCACAAGACGTTCCAGAGACTCCCGAATGTAGTCCTGGTTGCAGATTTAGGTGAGGCAAAGACCCTCTCGTTCCTCATTCGTTAAATAGTGAGCGAATAAGATCATTTTGACTGACACAATACAGAAAAATACCAAGAAGGAGAAACTAAAGTTATAGAAGAGCGATACAGATAATCATCCCCGAATCGAGCAATATCAAGAGGTCGGCTATCTATCTAGTGGATCGTATTGAAAACCCATTGGAATGTAAGAATTCTCGTGATAAAAAAGAGCCACCGTTATACTTTTTTGTCGTGCACTAATTGTTGTTTATTACATCTGAAGATGTCACTAAACAAAGGGAAGAAACGTTATATTAATCTTAAATTGTAACTTTTAATGTATATAAATAAATTATGAATTTTGGCCAATTTCAACTAATTATGTTTAGTTACCATATTACGGGTTAAGTTAATATTCTGTGTTAGATTATTCAAATTAAAATATTAGCATAAAATTCACATATATTTCCACTTTAACGAGGGCTGTAATTATGAGGCTGATAAACATTATATATTATGAAATGTTATCACAGCTAACATTAATAATGTGTTAATAAATTATCAAAACTCAATTATGTAGAAAGTGACACACCAATTTTTTTCGCCAAATTGTTGTTGAGATTGATATAAGGAATATTTAATTATGATTCTATGTGTTTTTACTTCTACTTCACAGATTATAATGCCTTATTCAGCAGAAAGCTCAAAATACCACTAAGTTTAACTGAAAAATTGGTTATTTTCATGTGAATTAATTATCTAATACCTGACTTTAACTATGTTTTCATTGTAAGCAGACATTTGAAATGACCAGATACACAATAACGAATCTCCTAATAGCAATCATTTTCTTTGTCTTTTGTTGAGCGGTGAATGCGAAAAATATTTCACACAATCTGTTTCACTTGTTAAATAATGCGTTTTCGCCGAAAATCGTAATTCTTTAAGGAAACAAATTTGCATAACATAACATGTCGGTTGAATGGATGTGATTACTAACAAACGCGTGTGCGAGTGAAAAATTTTAACTGAAAGTTTTTTAAGTTTCTCTGTGCTCCACGAGTCGTATGAAATTAAAGTCTCTCACATTTATATTTTCTCTTCATTTTGTGGAATTTTTTCTTTTTACGATAGTACATATTGTGCCGCTTCTCTCCCTCACTTTTGTTTATATCGTATTTATGGAATTTAAGTCAGTTGTTTCAACTTGGGCGCCACCAAATGGTAAGTTTTGATAAATGAAATAATTTATATTAAGAAATTTACAAAATGTAATTATATTCAAAATTGCATAACAATGACTACGAATTAAACAATATACCACTGTGAACAAAAAGTAAGGTGAATTTATTTATAAAATATAAATTCTTTACTTATTCTTCCAAATCAATTTCAACCCCTTCAAAGTAATCCCCGTCCGATAAAACGCACTTTTTCCAACGCTTTTCCAGTCCTCGAAACAGTCGGAATAGTCTTTTTCCGGTATAGCCTTCAAGATCTTCTTCGATTCGGTTTTTATCTCCTCAATCGTGTCAAAACGGCGTCCCCGCATTGGCCTTTTGAGTTTGCTGAATAGCCAGAAGACGCATGGAGCCAAATCAGGCGAATACGGTGGTTGCGGAACGATATGAGTCGAGTTTTTGGCAAAAAAGTTGTGAAGAACCAATGCAGTATGACATGGTGCATTATCGTGATGAAGGAACCAAGAGTTGTTCGCCCATAATTCCGGCCGTTTCAGACGAATAGCTTCACGCAAACGACGCATAACGTTCAAATAATATTCTTTGTTGACAGTTTGGCCCGGCGGAAAGAATTCATAGTGCAACACACCACGATAATCAAAGAAAACTGTCAACATGACCTTGATTTTCGATTGACTTTTCCGTGGTCTTTTCCAAGTCTCGTCTCCAGTAATGATGCATTTCAAGTGGTCCTGATAGTCAGACAGCAAAGTTTCACACACATCAACGCGACGCTTTTTTTCCAAAAAATTGAGCGATTTTGGCACCAATCGAGACTTGACGCGTTTGAAACACACAACATTCTTCAAAATAGTTTGGGCTGAGCCTAATGATATTCCAACACTATCAACGAGATCTCTAATTGTCCATCTTTGATTTTTGGACGTGGCCCTCGTCTTCTAGAGCGCGTTCGTCTTCAACGCGTTCTCGGCCCTCTTTGAACTCGTTGTACCACTTATAAACGTTTTTTTGTGCCATAGTTTGATCACCAAAAGCCTTCCGCAACATTTTCAACGTGTCCGCACAAGAATATTCGTTCCGCAAACAAAATTTGATGCAAGTTCTTTGCTCAACAAAATCACCAATTGCAAAAATCGAAAAATTCACTTTTGTTTGTTTACAAAAAAACGCGTAACTCGGAGATAATTAAACCTTTTAACAAACAGACGCTTGGCAAATATTATAGACAGTCCTGCCAACCTAGGGGAAAAATTTACCTGCCTTCCTAATACCCGGGAGTTTTAAATAACAATTTCACCTTTTTTTTGATCAGCATGAACTCGTCCTCTCAAGGGATCTCACACGAAGATTATTACACTTAGCAAATCGTAAATTATTATTATACTGAAGATATGATGGCGATATTATTAATGTTAATTTCTTACAAGTGACTTCAATTAATTATTGACTTTGATTACATATGATATATTGTTATTGTCATTGATTTAATATATAAATTGTATAAAATCTTATCTGTTTAATGTTCTCCCGCAAAGTCGTTTCCTTTAATTTATAGAAAGGGCACTCCGACAATGTGTCGGCGTTAATTAAATACACACTATTCTCTGCTTTTATAATTCACCAATGACACATACACTTCAGCATCTTCACTTCCATTTACCCGTATTTCACATTAATTTACTCTGAATACCTTCATACTATTACGATGGAAAGCGACACGCGCTCTTATTCCACACGTCAGCTGAGTTTCCTCGTCTCCCTTCGCTTACGGTGTGCTACAACGTGTAATCTACGTCTAGCCTTTTCTTCATTAAAAGATGCTTCCAGGTCCAATGCGACGGACGATACTCAGCGTTCCGCAGGGAAGTGTTCTTGGTCCCTTCCTGTATCTACTATATACAACACACATCCCCACCACGGACAAGACTCTAATCGCCACCTTCGCAGATGACACCATAATAATGTCAACAGATATTGATGGGGACCAAGCAACCCAAAATCTCCAGTCACATCTGAACCTCTCAGAAAACTGGCTCAACCAATGGCGCATCAAAGTAAACTGCAACAAGTCCACACAAATCACCATAATAAATAAACTTTCGACGTGCCCGCAAGTTAAAATATTCAATCAACCCATCCCAGTAAAAACCGAAGTAAAATACCTAGGACTCCACGTAGACCAAAAAATAGGACGGAAAACCCACATGAAAACCAAAAAGGATCAACTGAAACTAAAAACATGCACTGGCTACTTGGAAGAAAATCACAAATCACTCTTGAAGACAAACTGCTTGTATATAAAACCATACTAACGTCGATATGGTCTTACAGGATCGAATTATGGGGATGCAGCAAACCATCACATATCTTGCAGACTTTCCAATTAAAGACATGGCGCACCCTAATTAATGCACCATGGTACAACAGCAACCATACACTCCATCACTACCTCAAAATTCCATTTATGCAGAAACTATCGAGACGTATACCACCAAATGTAAACATCGAACACTAAACCAGCGCAACAAACACATCACCGACATCTACCTCCAACAACTCGTATTGAGAAAATTGAAGAGTCTTTGGCCAGAAGACATCACTGAATAAATCCAGGAGACCCGCCACTGGACGGTGCCCTACTCGTGTCAAACAACATCAATACCAAAGAATCTACTTATTACTCTGAGAGTTAAGAGTATATTATAAATTAGCAACCGAGCAAAAAAATTATTATCATTTACTTAACACGTTTTAGTTATTAGATTCTCCTTTAAGCACTACTACATTCAATTATAATATTCAATTACAAATACTACATAAAGTTTTTACATTTTGGAGCCGTCGACAAGAACTCCATCTCTGGACAACATTCCCAAACTTATACCTAAAAGCAACAATTCCTATGTCATATTTACTACCTGAAATATTCCATTTATAGGGTTACAATATTTATTTTGTGAAATATATCGGCATATTGTTGCTAGATAATTAAAAATGTTATTTTGATAATGGGTATAATACTAAGTACAAATATTTCATGACTATGAAATTAAAATATAAAAAGCTGTTATATATATATATATATATATATATATATATATTGTAATATACAAAAAGGAGGGCGTTAGTTAAATGAAAAATTATTCAACTTTAAAAACAAACAAATTTATTATCAATGTTTAAAACAATTACACAATTTAAAAATTTATCTCAGGGTCATTACTGGGTTTGATAATGGCGAATCATTTTTTTATTTCTCAACTTAAACACAAATTCCAATTTAGAAGAGAAAAGATTTACTCATCAATTAACAATGACGAAATTTACTTGTCAGCGAAATTAAACTAAAAAGATGAATTCTAATTAACAAATTTTATTAAGAGGAGGGAACGAAATCTGACGTCTATCTTTTAATCAGGTTTACATACTTGGTTTATTGTAAATTGTACTCACGGCTGCCCAGCATTCCGCGATTCCTTTGATTTACGAAGCACTATGACGGGTTTTTGCACTTCTTTTAAACTCACAGATTTTAAATTTAATATTTTTAGATAAAAAATCGGGAACCAGGATAATTTTCCTTTCGTCTCTCTCTCTCTCGATTGACTTTTTCTCGGCTATGTGCACCAAAACTGTTTGTTTTTAGCAGGTTTCGTAGTTCTGCTCAAGTGAATATTTCGTCTTGAACAAACTGTTCATGGGCCAATCAAAGCTGATTGGTAATTCTCGATGATTCTCTGCAAATTTCCTTTGAATATTTTAAATTGTCTTGTCTATTTCAACTCGACCAATTTCTGTCGTGTCTGCTTCTACTTAACTTTACTTTTTAAAAGAATATCTTGTCTATTTTAATACGACCTGTACTTGACCAAACCTTCCAGCCAACTAAACAGCCGTCTCGCAATTTTGAGCGCGCATACCTCTTCCGACAATGGAAACAATACTTCGTTACATTGTTGCTGTGTTCTGTACCGCCGTCAAGAATAGATTTCTCAAACAATTTATTTTTTTAATTTCTCAATTAATGTCTCAATTAATTTGCATTACAATATATATAGTTCATCACCTGGTGTATGCGGCATGCCGTTCTTACGGCTCTTGGGCATTTTTAATTATTTTTTTTTCGCATGGACAACCAGGGTCATTAGCGACGTTGACATCAATTACAGCATACATACAAATATAATGACATCCATGGGTTTTCTGATTAACAAAGTGCATTACTTATGGACAATTACAATTGTGTTTTATCAACATTTCTGAAAGTATGTATCCGGAACAGGAAACCCAGATGAGAGTTTTAATTCAGAGTGTATCGTGTAAGTTTGTTGCTTTTAGGAAGTCCAGTATGGCCGCGATTTCATTTTTCTTCCATTCGTAGACCCATGGAGACAGATCCAATAAACCAACGGCACGTTCTGCCGCGAAAGTCTGGCAAGAAAGAAAAAGAGAGTCCCATAGAATCATGAATTGTAGTTCAACCCGACCTTGGTTAAGGAAGACGCTGTCCATAGGGCACAGGACAGACGCTTGGAGGGAGAAGTGATTGCTTTTCTCTCTCCGACAACTACTTTGTTCTGTTTGGCCGCATTGGTGAAAAAAATATTGTGATTCGGGTAAAACTTCATGAGGATGCAGCGCGATTCCTCCACTCCCTTTGTAATCGGGGAGATTTATTTGCCGTTTTTAGAGACCAGTCGATGGAAAATTGTGGAGAACAACAAGGTGAAATATACGAAGGTTTTATATTATTAATAGTTCATAATTTTTTATTCATACCACTGTGTATCCTGGTAATTTCTTCTTTAAGGTATTTGTTTTTATTTGTCACATTGGGGGCACGCCATACGGTTGATTCCTCCCCTGGGGAAATTGTGACTGATAACTAGCCCTGACGGTTTCGGAATATTTGAACCCTTGCAATTACCTTCTAAGCTCTAAGTCGCTTTCGTTAACATCTAGCTTCGCAAGGGTGGCCGTGGTGGATCTAAGACATCCGGCTATGATTTTCATCCCAATATTATGCTGATTCGAGATTTTCTTAAATAGGGAAGTTGCCGCTAAGTTATATACAGTAGCAGCGTAGTCCATCATTGCTCTGATCACGGCGTTGTAGGTGATTTTTAAAATTTTCGGGTCAGTTCCACAACTTTTAGCGGCTAAGATTCTTAGAATGTTGATCCGTTTTCTTACGGACGTCGATATGTTTTTAAAAGATAACATTGGGTCCCAGATCACTCCCAGGAATTTGACTTCTTTCTTGTATTCGATCACTGTATTATCAATATATAATTCCGGGTAAGAGAACTTGTGATTGGAATGAGACCACATGATGTACATTTTCTCGTTTGTAAAGGAGAATCCAACATCTTTCGCCAACGGTGTTTTGTATTAATCGGACCGACTCTTTGTCAAGAGAATAATGTTGCCCTTTCGAATCGCCAGACGAAAACAACAAGGAATGCATAAGTTAGTATTTATTTGCCACACATTTTAGAGTTATTTGACAATTTATATATTGTAGTAATTAAAAGGCAATTAATAATTAATAATTAAAAACATTGTGGACTTTAATTGTTATCGGCAAACAGATACACAAGAATGGACAATAATAACAGGTCGAAGGCACTGTAGGACTGTTTGGCGCGCTAAGGGAACATATAGAGCAGATGGCGGCGAAACCTTGCAGGGAACGGAACAAATTAAATTTGAGCAGAGATTGGTCGATTTTAATGCATTGCCAGTTGAAGTTGTGAATTGATAAAAAGCAGAACATTCGCGAAAGTGTAGCATCGTAAATATTGGAAAATGAGCAGTTTTGTCCGGATAGAACTTTCCAAAATCTTCGTGGAGGAATTGTTCCAGGAGAACATTGATAAATTGTTGTTGAGCGGAACAGTCAACGAGGTACCGACAATCTTGCAAATCTTTGAGTGAAGTGAAGAATTAGTGAAAACCAAGGCCAAGAGAGAAAGAAAGAAAGAAAGAGAGAGAGAGAGAGAGAGAGAGAGAGAGAACTGTAAGTCATAAATACATTCAATTATTAATTGTAAATCATTAGTTAAAGATAAAATCGTCAGACTTAGTTTTTTTAAGATTATAAATATTTGTGTATTGTAATAACTTTACAATGATTTTATTGTTTAATTATTTTTTTTAGGTAACAGGCTACATACGTTAATCCACGTGGTGGCAACTGCCTTTAATAGCATAGGAAGGGATTTGAAAGGGGGGATGTGGAAGGGTAGAGGAAGGTATCCAAGGGTTAACTAGGGCCCCCAGGCAATATTTTAAGGATCCTACCCGGAATTTGCCAAAAGAAATGCAGGACAAACCCAAGAAAAACCTGCATCAGGTAGGTCGGGGATAGGGTACTTGTCCCACGCCCTTACGATAGCGGGAGAGGAGTTTGATGTGGGGACGCAGCATTCCCTTCTCCGTGTCTTGACCAGTTTAGGAGGCAGCTGACCGACTATTTAATACCTTTTTTACTTAAAGGCCCAGATAAAGAACCTGAAAGAAAGAGTAAGAATTTTTGATTGTACGTAATAAATGTTAAATTAAGTAAATATCTATTTTGTAACTTAAATTCTTTTGCATATAATAAATTAATGTGATTGTTTAGTTAAATAAAATTTTATTTATTAGAATCCTTTTTTAAAGCTAAAGGAGGTAAATTAATGCATTCAACGCGGGCTAACTGTTTTATTTAATTGTAGTTTCATTGATATACCACATTTTTGGCTTCACCAAAGTGGTCACTGTTTCATTTTAAATCGTTTAATAACATATGATTATTACATTTTGGAGTCACCCACGTGTAGCTAACTATCATATTAAATTGATTTCATTCTTACATATTACAATATAGATTTAGTATTTCATGACATTGTCAACATTGATTCTGGTTTTACCTATGTCACACAAAGTGAGTCTAACAATGGAAAGGGTATTCTCGTCAGCGACAGATATATTAGTCTAAACATCCTTTGTATAGATGTATGTGTTCGCACATACATCTGCTTATTACTAAATTAAAAAAACTATCAATCATTAGGTCAAAATTATATAGAATTTGTAGACGTGATGAACTTATCGTAGTTCATTCGCTAACGTAAATGATGCATGGTTCAAATGGTAACGGTGAAAATTGTAGTAAACTACATATATAATGTATTTAATTATAAGGTTTTTTGTGTGTCTAGTGTTAAGTTTTTTTCATCTTGTTAAGGAAACTGTAGTCGTACGGAAGCCGCAAGTTTCATGTGTGCAGCGGCATCCCTTTTAAGTATTTTGATGTTCGGTTAAGGGTATTGACCGATAGGGCTTTTGTGATAGTTTCCGCTAAAGTCAGTTTGCGGGAGGATAGTTGCGGTCCCGGCAAAAACATTTCCGAGAACAATGAGGGACAGAACGTTTAATTTTGCCCGGCTGTGCGTGCGGCGAGGTAAAGAAAATCACCCCGCCAAGTGAACACAAAGTTGGAGTACGGAGAGAAACGCTGCGGCAGAAACATCTCTCAGACCCAGGGAGAGTAAAATATCTCTCTGAACTGAGTTAACGGTCGGCGAGCTATGGTGTTGGCAATGAGCGAAGATTGACGGATATATGTTCGGAGAGCTGAGTCAACTAGGAGTTTAGCTGTAGCCAGGCACAGCAATTTTGGAAGGCGCGACACCAACCAGCGGTCATCACCAAGAGGGTCCCAGCTTCTAAATATTCAGAAGCAGCACCGCACGCCAGATACGTCACACGCACAGTAAGACCGCAACCAACCAATTGTTCTCACGTGGCACGGTATTCGGAGTTTTTGAATCTAGTCTAAAATTTTGGGAATTAAAATTGGCCATTCAGAGTCTTTTGCTTTATTTTTAAATTTTAACGGCGCGACATTTTATCAATTTATTAAATATGGTGTAATTTCCCATCCACCACGGTTAACCTGAGATCAGTCCGTGTTCACTAGCCGGAGCAACATTAAATCATGATGTATAAGTGTAATAAATAATTTGTTACAAATTAAACAAATGAATTGCCCCACGTTGTGGAAGCCAAAATGTAATGAATCGGCCTAATAAATAAAAGATTAATTAATTAACAAAATTTATTCAATGATACAATTAATTTGCCCTACGTTGGCACGCCAAAATTTAATAATCAATTAAAATTAACAAACACTATTTTATTTATAATTTGTTGGGCCTTCTAAATAAAACAAAACCTTTATAAGACAATTTACTTTATTCAATAGAAATTTATAACATTTTATCTGAGATTAATTACACTTAACGTTTCAATGTTTAGAGATTTTATAACTCTTATCTCAGGGTCATTTATCTGGGCCTGCTAAGTAATGAAACATTTATATTTATAGAATTTACGTTACACAATCATAGAATTTACCAACTAAAAGTTAAACAACCAAAACAAAACGAGAAAGCGATATTTGACGAATATCTTTAATTATCGTTTACAAAACTTAATTAAATTGGCTTCTACTTACAAATTATTTGGCTGGTACCAGACTAAGATCTCCTGGGCTCGGGCACACAATTTACACTAAAAAGGCATGAATCACTGACTCTACACTTGATTGTACAAAACACGGTCGTAGTTTTGGAATTTCTTCTCTGGGAACTGGAACTGCTTCTTCCTCCAGATTCTTAGTTAGACAGATTGTTGCTAAATTGTCCTTATGTGGAAACTGATGGTAGTCTCGGTACTCGTAGCAAATTTTTAATGTGGTGCGGATTATCAGGTTACTCTTTGCAGTATTATCAAGTATCTCGCTGTCCAAACTTTATACTCGAATTCTAAAACAGGTAACCTCAGTTGAATGTATACGCTAGGAAGGAAGCCTGCGAGAGGATTTCTCGCAGGTGAACCTTCCCAGAGAGCTCTGGCGGGGGCTACCTTTGGGGATGCTCTCACATCTCTCTGGTTTTTTTGAACTAAGGTTCCCACATGCCGAGGCACCTCGGTCTGTTTTGAGAGGTGTATGTTCCGGGGTCGCAGACCTTGGGCATACGGCAAGAGTTGTCCGCTATTCCTATTGGAATAGTCGGCCAGCTGCCTCCTAAACTGGTCGAGGCACGGAGAAGGGAATGCTGCGTCCCCACAGCAAACTCCTCTCCCGCTATCGGAAGGGCGTGGGACAAGTACCCAATGCCCGACCTACCCGATGCAGGTTTTTCTAGGGTTTTCCCTGCATTTCTTTAGGCGAATGCCGGGTAGGATCCTTAAACCATAGCCCGGGGGCCCTAGTAACCCTTGGCTACCTTCCTCTACCCTTCCGCATCCCCCCTTTCTAATCCCTTCCTATGCTATTAAAGGGGAGTTGCCCAATGTGGATCACCCTCATTTAGCCTGTTGCCCTAAAAAAATGAAAAAAAAAATGGATGTATACGCTGGCCACGTTGTTTGTTGTCTGCTATCAAATTATGACTTCTTCACCCGACTACAACACCAGACCGACTAACTTCCAGAAAGTGCTCGCGGCTCACGACAAAGCTAGCCTACACATTGTTGTCTTTTGAAAATGGTACAGCTAAACAATCCATCAAAACTATTTAATTATTAAAATCATTAATGGCCTCTTTAATTAGTATAACAATCGATTGTAAATAGTTTTTTTATATTATATTAAATTTTTTAGTTATCCTTTAAAGATTGTAAGTTTTCATATATAAATATATATATATATATATATATATATATATATATATATATATAAATCCCATCCCCTTTAAATGTGGTTAAGCTTATTTTAAATATGAATATTATTTTTATCAGCTGGTGAAACTAAAATAAAGGAGAGGGTTACCACAATATGGAATCTGTGAAATACGTCAGAATGTATGTATCTTAATAGAACGACAGTACTGATAAATTATCAATAGAGTTGTGATTTATTCTATAATGTACATAGTGTTTACATCTCTGAAATTTGAAGACGGCATTAGCTATAAATAACGAAAAAATACTATCATTAACTTTTTTAACTTACAAGATTAAAACTATGTTACTTAATATAACTTGAGGACTGTTTCTGCTTTTAATTTAAAACCCTTCCAATCACGTAAGAGGTATTTTAAATTGTTATAAATGTAGTATAATTATTTTCAATACCCCCAAAATGAAATCAGATATGAAAAATATTTATATGCTGACTGGGAAACTACGGCTGAGGACACTTCATGTGCTTGTGGAAAGATAAAGGATATTCAGATAACCAATCACATTTTATCAAATCCAAACATTATGTATTTCATTTTTCATGTTTGATTCATTTGAGAATAAATCAATATAAATGCTGCACAGTTTTTACTTTTAAGCCCATTGGGATAAGGCTGTGGTATAATTTCAGGACAGATGATCTGTAGAGAACATATGTGTGACGAACGTACAACCTAATTGTGGCAATTCATCAAGCTGTCACTGGGCGAATTAGACACAAAGACAGAAAGGTCCGACGTGGATATGCTAGACACGCACACCAAATACCCACACTATTTAGACCGCAAAAAAGGTCATATGAATTCCGAAAAAAGGTTTCACACCGTAGCAATGATAAACACTTAATAAAATTTAGTATTCTAAACATATATACAACAATTTAGCTTATGTTTTACAATACTCGTTCGTTTCTAGAATATAAACATTCCTAAAACATTGTAATGAATACTCTTTGAAATGGTGTATTTCTTTGAGATCAAAGACATATATAAGCAAAATAGACTGGACAAGGCAACACCATATTATCTGTCTTCCTCTTTCATTCATAGCTTTAGTTCTGCAAATGATGCAATCTAAAATTTAAGTAATATTATAAAAACTTCTGTATTAAAATTGAATACGGAGATTCCTCTCCAAATTCAAAGGTAACCATTATGTGGCTAAGGTCACACAATAGTCATTCTATGCTCCAACATTTTAAAAACATCTGCATACAATCTTAGTAGAAAATTCTGTTCGCCGTTAACAAATTCGATATTCCTTAACACCTTCGGCGAAATTTAATAGTTTTATCTCATCTGTAGAAGGATTGTACAGGCTGTCTTTAAAATCTTCAGAGCAAGGAACAAGGAGAACGTAAAAACTTCAGTTTTCTACTCACTTGCCTAACAACACTTCCAGAAATGTATTACACGCAGAATATAATGTCAACCTTTCATTTTCTGGGTCGTAATCGTGGTAAAAATTGGCATTAGCATGAGATTTGAAAGTATCACAAGTGTCTCCACATATCCTCCACTACTTTTAACCTTATTTGATAGTTCTATCTGTGTAATTAAACACTTCTCTGAATTTCTGTTTCAACTTACAAATAAACAATAGTCAATTTGAATTAAATATATTTTTTCTGACTGTTTATTTATAAGATGTCTTAAATACTTAGTATATATATTGTAGCAATAGTTAATTAGGCCATTAATTGTTTGGACATAAAATTTGAATTGTTTGATAAATCCATTATAGCGGTAAGGCGAGCAGAGTAACAATAGCGCTGAGCTCTGTTGATTTGAGAAAATGCTGAAATGGAAATACGCGCTCAAACTCGAGAGCACTATGATAGTTAGTTGGCGGAGAAACATTATAAAACTTGAGCAGAGACATCGTTAATGTATAACTAGTTAAAGTTGTGAATTACTACAAAGAAAACATTCACGGAAGCATTGCAGCGTAAATATTGGAAAGTAAGAGCAGTTTCCGTCAGAATAGTACTTTCCAAAATCTTCGTGCAGAAATTAATCCAGGAGAACATTGGCAAATTATTGTGGAGTGAAGCAGTCAACGGAATACAGTCAATCTTGCCAAATTTTAAAGTGAAGTGTAGAATCAGTGAAAACTAAGGCCTGATAGTAAATAATTAAAGAGTGTAAAAGTGTCCGAATGAGGTAAAATTGATTGTTCTGGTACCAGACCGACGGTCCGTAAGTAACATAATTTTGAATAATATTGTAAACGCTAATTAAAGGATAAAGTCAGATTTCGTTCCCTTTTTAATTGTCAATCAAAGTTAATTTACTTCATTCTATCGACATCTTTTTTAGGTAAATTGTGAACTGTTTTGTTAATAAGATTTTAAATCATTTTTTTGTGTTCATTATCAAACCCAGTAAAGGCCCTGATATATAAAAATTTTAATTGTAATTGTTTTTGAGTTTGAAGCGAGAAAGTGATACTAAATTTTATTTTATGTTTTAAATTTTGTTTATTATTTCATTTAATTAAAGCCTACCTGTTGATTATTACATAAATGGCTTCCACAACGTGGGGCAAATTAATTAAAAATTACCTGTTGATTATTACAATATATATATATATATATATATATATATATATATATATATTGTAAAACTAATTAGAGGCAATTAGAGATTTGATAATTGAAAATTTGTGAAGGATTGTTATCGGCGAGAACATAAACACAAAAATGTACAATCACGGACTTTGTCGTGCCGAACCGTGGGGTTTATAGGAGTCAGTCGCGGGCAGAATTTCATCAAGAAAAGTCGCGGGTAGAATTTGATCAAGTAAAAGTGGCGGGCAGGAATTGATGAAGCAAAGTTGCGGACAGTAAGAATTCAACAAGTAAAAAAGAATGTCGCAAATTTAATCGAGAAGGGGTTGGTAACAATCTGGCTGACCAATAGTTAGAACGAGAAATACCATATTCGCTGGTGAGAGACAGACTTAATTCCGAGAACCACAGGAGTTGTACGGAGTAATTGTTCCAGTTGATAGATACCAAAGTTTTGGACAGTGTTTTAGAAATAAATTTAAATTCTGTGAAATAATGGCATCTTAGATGTAAAAAGTGTATAGTGTATCAGAGACCAAAACGAATGCCTGGTACCAGCAAAGAGACTTAAGTAAAAAAAATTAATAAAAGTTTTGTAAGCGTTAAATAAGCATCAAATCGTCTGATTTCGGTTTCACGTTTATTTTTTGTTTAACTCTAATGTTGTAAAAAAAATTGATTGTTAAATTTAAATGTAAAAATGTTGGTTCTATATTTAGAAGGCCCAAATAAACGACCCTGAGATGAGAGTTGATAAAATCTGTAAATTGCAAGATCACAAATGTAAATAATCACGTCAAGAAATGTTATTTTACTTGGAATAAATTAATTGTTTTGTGAAGTTTAAAATTTGGTAAATTATTTTGAATCCTTTTCGTTTAAATTTAATAAAACGAAATTAATCCATTAATCAATTGCTTAAATTTTATTAATATTAAATTCATTACAAATTGGCGTCATTAACGTGTGGCCAACCATTGAATTCTTTTAATTATTTGTTAATCATTAAATTTTGGTGCCTCATCGTGGGCTGATTAAATTTAATAACTGGTTATTTATTACAATATATATATATATATATATATATATATATATAATTCCTGTTTCAATATTTTTCTATGATAATACATATGAAAATCAATGTATTTCTTCAGTATATGAGCTGCTACAATGCAATAAAAATTATTTTTTCATTACTTGATGAATAGGAGCCAACATTGTGAATTTATGACACATAATTTATCCTTGTTAGCTGCAGCACACTACAACAACTATTCATATTCTCGCCTCCTCCAGTTTACCGCTGTAGTATATTAAGCTTAGCATTTTCCGATAAACCATTCAGTAAATAATATACAAAAGGAAATTTCCGACTCCTGTTAAGAGCAGTTACCATAAAAGTTTACAATAATGTCTCTCTTGCTACCAGACTGTCATCTTTGTCCTCACATCCAACATGACCCCAAGTGTTTCTATTATCATTTGATAATTTGTTAAAAAACAAATTTATTGACATATATTCAAAATTTTAACCATCAGTAGCATAATACTAATTGTTTTTTTAAGTTTACCGGCTAAAAAATGGCGGTCAGTGTTGTTTGTTGCTGCCACCCAGAGCGCTGTAACGCTGAGGTACCCTCTCTATCAAAAATATATATAAACAACATAGACTGGACAAGTCGCCGCCATATTTGAAGCAAATTGAAAACTCAGCCGCCATGTTTTATACTGTCTGGAAGGGCGTTCCACATCGTCTGCTAGCCTTGAACTCTGTCCCACAAATGTCCTAAAACTAAATCTCTACGGACAATATATTTTAAGGTTTAAGAAAATATAACACATTAAGGCATAGAAAAATTTATTGGCCTTTAAATAATATCAGTTTTGTATACAATTGCCTAATATTGCGTCCTCATTCATCCATTTCTTTTTCTTTACACATATGACGAATTCTGCAATTGAAGGAATGTTTTAATATAACCTTTATTAAAATTGAGTAGTGAGTTTCCTCACCAAATTCGGCAGAATCTATTAAATGGTCAAATTCACAAAATAAAATTTGTTTATGTCCCAACATCCGGAATACCTCCACACACAATTTTAATAGTAAATTCTTCTTTCCTATTTGTGTTTCGTTATTCCTCAATACTTTTTCAGCAAGTAATTTCACAACGTCTTTAGACGGGTTGATTAACTTGTCTGTAAAGTCCTTTATTTTAATCAATCCCGTTTTTCTTTCAGAGCGAGGAGCAAGCAGAACCTCTAAACAACCTAAACACTTTATTGTTTTTACCACCATCCGTACAACACTTCCCGAAATATATTCTACCACTTTTACTGAATATAATGTTAATCTCTCATATTCAAGGATGTAATCATAATCAAAATTGTGATCTGTAGAAGATTTAAAATTATTTTTTTCAATTGGTACAACCAGTGTCTCCAAAATTCCTGCCGTACTATTGGCACTTTTGGATGGTTCTACCTGCGTAATCAAAGATTTCCTACATGCTGCTCTGAACTGTAATGCATTTGGATTATTTAGATTTCCCCCACATCTTCGTATGCAAGAAAAGAAGAGTTCTAAATGGACCGGGCTCATTCTCCTACTTAATATAAATTGGAGAACTGGAGAATCGTTCCACACATACTTCTCTGCCAGTTGCCTCAAACTGAGAAGATCTAAAACAATCCCGTACACACATCCAACTTCCTCCCTGACAAATTAATAAACTCCCATCGTACAGCTTTAAATTCATAAAATACTGTACAGATCTTTCTATTCTGTTGCATATTGTCGCTCTATTACCTCTAAACACAGGAGTTTTTGTACCCTTATTCATAACATTGCACGAATTCAACAAATCAAATGCTTTATCTACCATTTTTATTAACTTTACCGTGCCCTCAAAATTTACAAATTCAGACAAACCCAAGTCTCTACAAAAAATCATAGCATCTGCTACAGAATTGCTTAGTGTCTGGGCAGCCAATGCTACCTTCACTTTCTGTACCTCATACTGAATGTGTAGCCTCGTCATTCTATTTGCAACATGTAACCGTTTCTAGTCTAGAGCGACACAACAGCACCTCCAAAGCTTTTTTTTTGTCAAATGACGAGTGCAGTTAGTCGCTCTAGGCTCTTCTTAGCACCTGAAGAAAGGACAAGGATCCCTGAAACGTTGTATGGTATTTATATTATCACTTATTTTGTCAGTATTTGGCTATCTTTATTATTCTTATTATTGTGCTGATACTTACTTAAAATACGATACTTCATTTGTTTTCGAACTACGATCATTACAATTGTAGGCTGAACACACGCTTGGCATGATTTATAATAACAAACAATTTATTTTAACAAAAAAACTTCAAAACTTTCACCATCAGTATCATAACACAAATCGGGTTTTAGGTGAAGTGGACCGACTCAAAAATGGCGGTCAGTGTTGTTTGTTGCTGCCACCCAGAGCACTGTAACGCTGATATAGCCACTCTATTATGTTTATATATCTCTTTGCTCTCTATGATGTTTATATAACCCCTTTGTTTAAGATAATTAGTATAACTGGCGAAAATGTTATCGCTGAGAAAAAGAGTTTGTTGTTAAAGGAGCTTCTTCGCGAGATTGTTGGCGAAGGATCGTTTTTCTTGCAGAGTTATTATCTTGAATTTGAATGGCAGACAGAAGGAATTGAAGTATAAGGTTTGATATCCGAAGTTTTTGTACAACAAACAACAACCTGGACAACAGAACGGATCGCCAGGGACTAGACCAGTGTGCCATTGTAAGCTGTGTTCAGTTTTTTTTTCTTTAAAAAAACAGCATTAATTCAGGGAAACCCTAAATTGATTTTTTTTAAAAAATTTATTGGCTGTTTTAAGCATTGATACCCCCGCCGTACCCTGATAAAAAGACTCACAAAACATTGTTTAGCCATCATTATTATTGTGATTGTTACAGAGAGAGATATTTTCAACACATATTTCTGAAATTGATTGACGTTGATAGTATAAAACCGCCTGAGTGGCGTTCACTGTATAATGTAATATTTTAACTTTAGAGAACGAAATTTCCGAAACGATACCAAATAGTAAACCCCCTATTTTATTTTAATTGCAAATGATACGTCACTAGCCGTCACTACATTGCGTATTTTCAACCGCTAACACCGAAAAAGCTCTACAAGGAAGAATTTATTTCAACTTAAGCTCGATAAAATACTCGTCTTCCTAACAAGCTTAACCAAGGGCGCTCTTTTGCGCGTCAAACGTGTAATTTGTCGGCTGATCCTCCATGATGTACGATGACCACCGTAATCCTTTGTGTGCTGGATTCAAGAGAACAAAATTTACTGACAAAATTACTGCCTTTGATGATTGCAAAGAGAGCTCACCATCCTTACAAATTATATTAAAATATATCTTGATTGAGAATAGAGTACAGATAAAGGCGTATTTGAAATTTATACAACTATAAGTGAAAGTAAGTTGTTTTATAAATTAGATTAAATATATTTTATTATCATTAATTTAATATAGAATAGGATTTTTTTAATTAAAGTTTATAACGGTCGCGTCGACATCGTGGTCATTGGCGACCCGTATGTCATTTACAATAGTTTCTTAGCGTTATTATTTTCATAGAAACTTAACATTATTAGCAATTGGGTTTCTATATCTCTTCACTTATGTTTGCTTCCTCGATAAATTTGATGATATCCAAGGCAGCTGTCGTTGAAGTACAGAGGACTGAGATTTGGTGTTTTGCGATTGTAGCTCTTCTAATGTCGTTGTACCTGCTGCAATAGAATAGTCTATGGGGAATAGTTAGTTGTTGACTGCATTCTTCACAGGTTGGTTGGGTAGATCTGGAAAATAAAATCTCATGAGTATAAGTCGAGTGGAGGGTTCTTACTCTAGATAGCATCACCTGTTTTTTTCTGTTTATGGTTTTGGGAATTGTTATATCTTTGTAGTGTACTAGTTCACTGTGAATTATTCCGCTGTTCTTACTTCTCGTTTTTTCGTTCCACCTGTTTTCGAGTTTTTTCTTTACAGAACTTCCACGTTTCCTTGCACTGGAATTCGTTTTCTCTGTTGTGTATGGTTATGCCAACTTGACGGCCCTGATGTTTCCAGGTATTCCTCTACGCAGGGATCCGCGCTAAACAGATGTTTTGATTTCTATTCCTTATCTTCGTGATATTGTCCCTAATGAGGTTCAGAGTTTTGTTCCTTCTTTGGGGGTTTATGATATCTTTGATTGCTTTCCATGAGTCTGTTAGAATCAGGTTATTGTTACAGGATTATTGTTCATATAGATTTTTGATGTTCCTCCTTTAGAAAAATTTAAGCCTCATAGATTAATACATTAATTGATTTTGTAGATAGACCAAGTTGTTATATTTGAAATAAAGAAAAAAACTTATGTTTCAAAAGTTACAAAATTAATCATCTAAAGAAATAATCTCACGTAATAAATGTGTTCCAATTACATTGTTATGGTATTTATTTCTATTAGTATAATAATAACTACTAGTCAAAGCGTAACTGTAAAATCATACTGTTTAAATCAAATACGAGATCAACAGCTTAATTATAATAGAGAATTTACGTTAATTTGAAGAAAATGTAGTTATTTCCCAATCATTATGTACGACTGTCCTCGAGACTGTCCAGAAATTTATAGTGGTTACTTCAAAAAAGGCATTGAGATTATTTACAATCTCAGGTAACATTCAATAACCGTGAGTTAAATTTCTCACAGACCAGACAAAATTAGGCAAAATTCATAATAAACTTCAATATAATAATAGTGCTTAACAACTATATATTTAAACATCTAAGTACACATAATATCTGTCAGTCAGCATTCTATTCACTTTCCGCAAACAAAAATTATTTCCACTCCTATAATAATAAATTCATGATTTATAGCCATCATAAAAGCTTTGAATAAAATCACTATATACCTACTATTACTGATAATGAGAAACGTTAGAAAATCAATTTTACGTTATTTGTAATAGTATTTTCTTCAGTTTTTCCATTGATTTTGTTATTGGAAAACAGGGGAACTTCAAATACATACAATTTCCTAGTGGGTCAATTTAATTTTCAAAATATATGAATGCTTTGCAATTCATGAAATATTTAAAATCATAAAACATATTGTATAGAATTTAACACACCGCTGGACAGACAGCTCTTCTCAATCCAGAGACTTAAGTGATCAAGTTGAAGTCTGATGCACGTGTCAGTGTATGTCATAATATTTTTAGAAACGTTTCATGACGGAGCTTGTATTTAACACTTTTATGGCAACGAAATCCTGACGCGGAAAATTGTATATAACTAATCGGGAAACCTAATTCAGCGCGTATCCCCTGGATTCCTGTAAAATGGAAATAATTATTCTTGATCCTATACAAATACTATCTACCCACTTTGGAGCTAATTAAACGTATAATTTAATAGATTATTACTTTAAAAGAACATATAATATCTTTGATTAATATTTGCAAGATTTGGGGAGATTTCGTAGCTTATATGTAACCAATCTAGACGTCAGACGAAAGGCTTTGAAGTAAAACTATGGTGGGAGTATGCTACAAAGTACCTATCAGTTCTTTAAATTTAATAAATTATGTTTAAAATCACGTGATTTTGAAGATCAATGATAAAAAATAAACTCGAGTTCCGGGTTGAAAATAAACTAGTCATTTTACAGGGTAAAAAGGGACACTTGCGATTCAGCATGTGAGAGGCTGTGGTGTTTTGGCAGACGAGAGATCCTGTTAATTTGATCTCCGAGAGGTAGCTGTGATTTGGCAGGCGAGATGTAATGACATCAACGCGGATGCAGCGCCACATCCACGCAACGTCCTAGAAGATTGCCCAGCAATGTACACACGGTAAACTGTCGCGTTTCTGAAAACCCTTAACGCAACTAGGAGGAGGTTTACATTTTTTAACTATACGTTACAGGTCAGTTTGCCTATTCGAGTTCTGACCCTAGGTCTTTTTTTATATAGTAACAGATATAACCATGACTCATAAAACGGACTTCCCGAAGAGACCGGTATTGACAACCCTATATATAATATAACTAAACTCTAAATTGGAACCTTGCACAAGTTTAAATACATGACAGCCATATATATCATATAATTAGATTCTTTAATGAAACCCTGGACGAGGAAAGTTAAAAACATGACTGAGTACAAATATACCCATTAAAATGGAGTATGAATGAAACAAAACCAGTTTTAATGGTGAAATATGTAGACAATATTTTGGCTATTATCAAAGTAAATGAGATTGAATTGTTGACCAAAGGGATGAAGAATATTGATCCCAGTTTATGTTTCATCACTAAAATTGAAAAGCATGGTAAAATTAGTTTCGTGGGTGTTTATTGTAAACGTAATGGAAAGCTTGCCACGTATTAGTTTAAAAAGGTGTACACCAGCTTTAATTATAGATCGAATCAATCCTTCCATTATAAATATAATGTATGTAATCTGAAGTGTAGAGCAATCAGTGTCACTGATAATATGAGAAGAACAGGATTTTTAAAATATAGAGGCATGCTTTGTACCCTCCGAGCTTTGTATTACAACGTATTTAATTACAACACAAATTTCCTTAAACCAAGGATCAAGAATTGTTGATATAGAATGAATGATAAAATTAAGAGTAGTTGTTAAATTGATATCAATGATAAACAACGTGTCTCACCTAAAAAGTTAGTACGTAAAGATAAGGGACTACAAACATTCTGAATAAATTAATGTGGTTAGTTTCATATAAAATTAATGAAGTTGATAATGCCATAATTCAGTACACATTGATGCAATGCATAATAATGTAAAATTTTAAAGTATGGTTTATATTTGAAGTGAAACTGAGAAAATTAAGAGAATTTTTGTTGATCCTTGGTGTAAGGAAATTTGTGTTGTAATTAAATCTATAAATAAGATTTCCATGTTTCTAAATGGTATGAAAGATAACACAGACAAATGAAATGAAAGGGAGAAACGGAGTACTTCAAAAAATATATTGCTCTAATTCTAATAAAATATATATAGGACATACAAATATGAATGTAAGTATAAGGAATTATTTTCATAACACGATTCTAAAGGTTATAGAATGAAAGTTTTCAAGATGCAAATAATTGCTGGAATCCCTAGAAAATTTCATCCAAGTTAAAGGTCGACAAAAAAACCTAGTACAGTCTTTAACAAAATCATTTAATAGAAAATGAGAGTGGCGCTATTGGGAAGGAAGTGGGCATTCTCCAAAAATAACCTAATATATTCAAAGGGGAGGGAAGTTTCTTCAATATACTGTAGTAATTAGTAATTAATCCATTGTTATAATTGCAAAGTAAAGGACTCATTATTAGACTACATAAAGCGTGCACCGCGACACAGGGCGGCGAGACAAAAGAACCATTGTTGAGACGTACGCAGTACAAATTCTACGAGACGAACAGACAGTCAGCGAGGAGGAGCGAAACGAAAAGGTTCCAAGTTAAAATTGAACAAAAAGTTTTTCAGTCTGTAATTCATCGAATAAGGTTACAGGAAAGTTTCTCAATAAGTAAAGCCACAAACAGTAACCTAATAATTTCCTGCCGCAGTAAAAAACTCAATAAGTACCGTGACCGTCATCCATTCCACAGAGAGATAATTTGTAACAATCTGTCCACCCATTAATCCGGAAGGAGTTGCAGTTTCCAGTTTCCAGAAGAGAGACCCAAAAGTTTCGACAAGTGTTTTGTAACCAATTTAAATTCAGTGATATCCCCAAAAACGTGTGCACAGAAAACCCCAAAATTGAGACCTGGTCGGCCGTAAGTAAAAGAACTCTAAATTTATTTGTAAACCATTTCATTAAGATACGTCAGATCGTTCTTCAATTATTTTCTTTTCTTTAATTATTTCTTTTCTTTAATTGTTTTGTTAGATAATTTAAATTCAAGTCACCCATTTATCAAACCCAGTAAAGACCCTGAGATTTTAAATATTAATGTGTAATTATTTTATATTATATTATTGTAATTTTAATAAATTTTGATTAATTGTTCACCTTTAATAATCATTTATTTTATTTAGACGCCATTTTAATTAGTTTATTACAAATTGGCGCCCAACGTGGGGCACGATTTTTTGATAAATAGGGTAGAATAATTAAAGAACGAAATCTGACAAACCTCGGTATTGGTGCAAGAAAGTATTTTAATGTGGATAGAATGTGCATGAAATTTTTGGAAATGAATTTTACGCGTGTGAAAGTTAGAGGGTTATTGAAAAGAAAGAAAAATGATTAAATGTGCATTTAAAGTTATAGATAATAGCTTAAGTTAGTTGTTTTTTTTTAAGTTAAATTTAATGTAGAGAAAATGGGTCTAGAGTTAATAATTCACAGAGAAAAATGGAAGGAGATAGTGGATATATGATGTTATTAGAGAGATTGAGTAAACAAATGGAAGAACAAAATAAAATTATAGCAGAAATGAATAAAAACATTGCAGATTGGGGTAAGAGTATGGATAAAAATTGGGCAGATATAAAGAATGATGTAGCAGATTTAGGAACAAGTATGGATAAGAATATGGCAGAATTAAAGACAGATGTAAGAGAATGGAGAAAGGAAAATAATGAGAGTTTTGATAAAGTTATTGAGAGTATTAGAGAGGACAGGAAAGAGATAAAATCTGATTGTGTAGAAAAAGTAAACAAAGATGTAAACATTGAAATTGAAACATGTGAAGTAGCAAATAAAGTGGGGTTATTGGAGGTTAAGTATGATGAAAATGTTAATGAAATAGAAGTGATAGTTAATGGAAAGGAAGGAGAAAATAAAGTGGGATTATGGGAGGAGAAACATGATGAAAATGTAGATGAAATGGAAGTGGTAGTTAATGAAAATGTTGAAAAGAATTTAATTTTGTTGGAGCATAAGGCTGTTGATGTTAAAGGAGAGATTAAAGGGTTAAATATTGAAGGTGTTGATGAGCAGGAAGATGAAGTAGTGGGAGAAATAAGGGAGATAGGGGCAGATGTTACTGAAGTAGAAAATTATGAAAGGATAGAAGAATTACATGGAGGTGTTGTGAATCAAAATATGATAGAAATGTTTGTTTACAAAGATGAAATGGGAACAGCTGATGGGAGCATTGCTATGAAAACATTGAGAAATATTGAAATAAAATTGATGATGATAAAGCAGATGGGATTTAAGAATTTAAAACAAGTGGTGGGATATATTGAATGTTATTTAAACATAGAATTTGGAAATAAGATTCTAACATTGGTGAATTTAGGAAAGGAGAAAGAGGTAAATAAAGAACAGCTGATCAAATGTAAACATAGAACAGCTGGGGAATTCTGGCAGAATGCAGGTCAAGGCATATTTGAGTTCAGAGATACTGGATAGATGTAAAGTTTAGAAGGGATTTAAATAATTAGAAGGATTAACATTCTTTGTTAATTACACGTCTGGCTAACGTGGTTACTTCAGCTAACAGAACTATTTTTCCTATATTTTCAAGATTCTGTTTTTCTTCCATCTTATACCTGAGGGGATAGTCATGTTTAACTATCATAGGTCTAGCACACCTAGGGAACCTTCTTGCTACAAATTGTAGTTTCCTTTCAACAATTTGGTCTTCATCACCTTTAGGTGCTTATTCTGTTTAAACTAAAGCTATTCCTTGTTTTCTTCAAAATTGAATATTGATGCTATGCAAACCAAAGTTGGTAAAGGAAAAAGCAGATGTTAGGAAGTTGGAAAGAAAGATCATTAGGATATGGGTTTCTTATGATTTTCATTGAAATACTGGGGGGGTCAAAATTCTCGCTTAATTCATTTTGTGATAGGGGACCACTAGGATGTGTTTTGCGGATAGGCGAGCGGCATTCGTGACCGAGAACGTTTCTTTATTTTCTTGATAATTTCGTGGCGTGTTGCTACAATGTTTTTGTTTATTAAAGATTTTGAGGTTAGAGAAAAAGGGGGCGTGACATGTTTAAGCTGTCACATGAGAGAATTTAAGTTTTGAATGATTGCTCACTCACAGTTGAAATGATTTGGAAATTGAGAAGTTTAATGTGTAAATAGAGGAGAAGGTGTAGAAATAAGATGAAATACTTAAAGATAAATTTTAAGAGATAAATTAAATGTTGAAAAAGAGAAAAGGGGCGTGGCATGTTTATGCTGTCACATGAGATGAAATAGTTTAAGATAATTTTAAGAAATGTAAGCTAAATGTTTGAAAAGGAAAAAAAAAGGCGTGGCATGTTAAGCTGTCACACAAGAATTTAATTTGAGTGTTGAAGTAGATGTTATGATGATGATTGAACATAGGTTAATATGTAGAGAAAAAGGGGCGTGGCATGTTGAAGCTGTCACGTGGCTGATTTTAAATTTTGTGTTGTAGAATATGTGATGTCTTAAGTAATATTTGTTGTGTAAAGAAAAGGGGGCGTGTCACCGTGCTGTTGTCACGTGAGACAGTTGAAAATTGGAGGGGGTAGATGTAAACAAAAGAACAGCTGACATCTGGAGAAAGTAGGTCAAAGCTTACTTCAGATTAAGTGACAGCATTGATGTTTAAGATGAATAATTATAAATTAAATGAATTTAAATTAAGTTAATTAAAGATAATTAAAAATAAAATTTAATTTTTTTATTTTAATTTTATAGCATTAGTTTTAAGGAATGCACAATTAATTTCAAACCGTAATAAATTGTAGGATCTAGAACATTTGGATAGTCAAACAAATAATAAGTTGCACCAATATTTGATGGGAATGTGTAAATCTTTTAAATGAATGGTAATTAGGTATAAGTTTCCGAGCGATCTGACAAATTAGGGCAAAATTTGTAGAAGAGAGAAAAGAATAAAATTCAGTTTTCGAAGAGTAAAGTCCAGACATTTCCTTTCTCAAACGGAATTTGGGGCGTAATGTAGTAATTAGTAATTAATCCATTGTTATAATTGCAAAGTAAAGGACTCATTATTAGACTACATAAAGCGTGCACCGCGACACAGGGCGGCGAGACAAAAGAACCATTGTTGAGACGAACGCAGTACAAATTCTACGAGACGAACACACAGTCAGCGAGGAGGAGCGAAACGAAAAGGTTCCAAGTTAAAATTGAACAAAAAGTTTTTCAGTCTGTAATTCATCGAATAAGGTTACAGGAAAGTTTCTCAATAAGTAAAGCCACAAACAGTAACCTAATAATTTCCTGCCGCAGTAAAAAACTCAATAAGTACCGTGACCGTCATCAATTCCACAGAGAGATAATTTGTAACAATCTGTCCACCCATTAATCCGGAAGGAGTTGCAGTTTCCAGAAGAGAGACCCAAAAGTTTCGACAAGTGTTTTGTAACCAATTTAAATTCAGTGATATCCCCAAAAACGTGTGCACAGAAAACCCCAAAATTGAGACCTGGTCGGCCGTAAGTAAAAGAACTCTAAATTTATTTGTAAACCATTTCATTAAGATACGTCAGATCGTTCTTCATTTATTTTATTTTCTTTAATTATTTCTTTTCTTTAATTGTTTTGTTAGATAATTTAAATTCAAGTCACCCATTTATCAAACCCAGTAAAGACCCTGAGATTTTAAATATTAATGTGTAATTATTTTATATTATATTATTGTAATTTTAATAAATTTTGATTAATTGTTCACCTTTAATAATCATTTATTTTATTTAGACGCCATTTTAATTAGTTTATTACAATACATACATCCAAAAAAGTATTAAATATTTTATGAACAATAAATATGAAAATGGTATGTTTGGTTCAATATATACAAACATTTTAAATCAATTATAGTGACCTGTGTAAAATAAGGAAATTGTAATATATTTACGAGATGTATCAATTATAATTAGGTTATGAATTTTGGATATTAATTTTACACCTATGTTTAATAAAAGCATCTCTTTTGTAAACGAATTTTTATTTTATACTATCTCAGTATTTATTTATTTTCTATTTGACACCAACCTCTTGGTAATCATTTCATTTAGCCAGTATCAATATCGTCAGTATTTCAAACATCCACGTTTGTTCACCTCCAAAATCTAACCCCTCGGCATGTAACTTCAAATTAACTGACGGTAGTTTAACAACTTGAGAATTTTCCTACTACATAAAATAAAAGTGTCTAAAATATTACGACGAATGAAAAGTGAAAAATACTCGCTATCTTAATAAATTCTAAAAATACTCCCAGCGCTTTAAATAAATAATTAAATACAACCTTTAATTACACAGAAACCAACATATAGCTGTTTTTTTATTAGGTAACAGGCTACATGAGGGTAATCCACATGGTGGCAACTCCCCTTTAATAGCATAGGAAGGGATTTGAAAGGGGGGATTCGGATGGGTAGAGGAAGCTAGCCAAGGGTTAACTAGGGCGCCCGGGAAATAGTTGAAGGATTCAACCCGGCATTCGCCTAAAAGTAACGCAGGACAAACAATAGAAAAACCTGCATCAGGTAGGTCGGGCATTGGGTACTTGCCCCACGCCCTTCCGATAGCGGGAGAGGAGTTTGCTGTGGGGACGCAGCGTTCCCTTCTCCGTGCCTCGACCAGTTTAGGAGGCAGCTGGCCAGCTATTCCAATGGGAATAGCGGACAAGCCCAAGGTCTGTGACCCCGGAACATACACCTCTCAAAACAGGCCGAGGTGCCTCGGCTTGTGGGAACCTTAGTTCAAAACGGAGAGAAAAAGGCATCCCCAAAGGTAGCTCCTTCGTATCTCTCTTACAAGGTTCTGCCTACGAGAGAATAGCCCTCGCAGGCAAGTACTGGAATCCTCTCCTGATGTTCTAAGCTAATTTAAACCTTAAGAAGGTGAAAATAACTCCGGGTAACTATTTGTTAACCACGTCCACCTCCCGGACAAGGAAATAAAATTTCATTAACCTCCATGGTTAATGCAACAATTAAATTCAATGACTCCTACAAACCAGGATAATTTTCAGATAGAATCTCTTTACATAATTGTAAAATAAGTGCAATGACTGTTAAAATTAATAAATAAGAATAAATATATTTAGTTCTTCCCCCTTTTTTATTATTGGACTCAGTGAAGTGAAGCAATTTCGATAGAAACTTTTCATTATTAATTACAACAATTGATTATAGGAAATTTTTTTTATGATTTGCAAAAGTACTAAGAATTTATAAAGAAATATATAATTTCAAAACAATACAATACATTTTTGATGTTAATGAACGAAATTAATACCTCCTGGAATACTTAAAAGAATTCCTTAACTAGCGAATCATATCAGAAACTACTGCCCAACTTTCACTACACTTATTAAAATTATTAAACCTTATTATAATCGACACTTGCCTTATTATAATATAGAGTGATTATTTAGTAACACTTCTGTTATGGAGAATATTGCACTTCTTTAACATATTTTTTTTCAATTAGAAAAATATGGTTTTCATGAAATTAGCTTATGTAAAATTGTTGAACACAATATTTCTCTGTGATATAACTCTTTCACTCTTAACAAGGCACAAATGACCTGGGCTTCGTATCTTTTTGTGGTTACGAGTGCTCGTCTATACCGCAAGATGTAAAAAAAATTCTGTTACAATTCCGTTAACAATGAAATTAGTCGTAAACTTGAAAAATTATTGTCAAACTTGAAACTTGAAAAATTATTGTCAGACGTCTTTCACAGTCTGAAATTGTAGGTAACTTGGAAGTTACAGTGATATAATTATGAATAACTCACACGTATGTCACATTTTACGGTGTGATAGTATTTGGACAAAAAAACGTAAGTACTCCGATCAATTCTTAACCTGAGAATTTTTTTTCTTTTTTATAAGATCTGTATGTAGATCCTCTGAATGATTTTGAATATAAATAATTTTACATTTAAGAAATACTTGACGAGCTATCAATGCCCCCCGCCCCCTTTCTCAAAAAATATTCTTTTTAAAATTAACAACTTTTATTTTATAATATATACTAGCTGGGTGCCCGGCGTTGCCCGAGATGTCATTTATCTTTAACCATCTATAAGACTCCAATTTTGGTTACTTTTGCGCTATTTTTATGTAAAGCTTCTCGAACCCTATCCCTAAATATGCTCACCTCCCATTCCGAAAGGGGATGAAGTCATTGACTAAATATATCGGCCGTTTTTTCATGTTAGAAGATGACCACCCCCACAAATATGCGATAATGAAAAAGAATGTATTCCACGCAAAAATCGGCCGATTACCTTGTCTGAAAATTTATTCCCCCGCCCAAACACCTCCCAAACCCGTCGCGTTACCCAGGTTGTCACAATTAGATTCAGCGACATTCATAGTCTCGGAATTGATTCGAATCTCGGTTGTTTTTATTTAACGTACCTCCACCCCACCCCTAAGCTTGCTCCCCTCACAGGGGTTAAATTATACACAAACAACATCGGTATAAATACTATCAAAGTAATTAACCCCAGGAAATAATTATCACAAATATCGACCGTTTAACATGTTTGAAATTTTTCACCCCCGACCACTCCCGCTTCGGGGACTTAAACGGTCAAGTTTAATGTCATAATTAAACTCAGTGACAATCCTGATAGTTTCTGGTTTATTTTTATCTAATGCTACTTCCACGCCAACCCTTAAGGGTGCACCCTTCCGAGTCCGAAAGGGGTTGAAATTATACACAGAGAACATGTAGGGAAATTTTATTAATCTAATTCATCCCGAAATATATTTAATTGACGAAAAAACAGCCGGTCAACTCATCCCAACCCAGCCGATAACCGCGCGTTGTCCAGATTGTCATAAATAAATTCAGCAACATCCATTACCTTCGATTTGACTCGAATCTCGGTTGTTTCCCCATTATTTTTAAGGAAATTAATTAAACTCAGTGACAATCCCGATAGTTTCTGGTTTCTTTTTATGTAATGCTACTTCACGCCCACTCTTAAGGGTGCACCCTTATGAGTCCGAAAGGGGTTGAAATTATTCACAGAGAACATGTAGGGAAATTTTATTAATCTAATTCATCCCGAAATATATTTAATCGACGCAAAAAACAGTCGGTCAACTCATCCCAACCCAGCCGAAACCCGCGCGTTGTCCAGATTGTCATAAATAAATTCAGGGACCTCCATGACCTTCGATTTGACTGGAATCTCGGTTGTTTTCCCGTTATTTTCAAAGAAATCCCTCCAGCCCCACCCCTATCATGCCTACAAACAACATCGGTGGAAATACTATCAACGTCAATGGTCCCGGCATTTATTTATTCCACGCTAATATCGATGATTTAACATGTTAGAAAATTTCCATTCCATCCACTCCCGCCCCTTTGGGGATCTAAATGGCCAATTTGATGCTATAATTGAACTGGATGACATCCATAACCTTGGATTTGACTCCAATCTCGGTTGTATTCGCGTTATTTTATTGCAGCGTTCCTCCACCCAACACCTAAAAGTGCTCTACTGATAATCCCGACCCGCTTCTGGGGGTGGTAGACGCGTCTCAACCCAACAGTCGGTAGAAACACTATTAATATCTGTGACCCCTAAAAATGTTTATCCGACTGAAATATCGACTGTTTTAGCATGTTTAAATATTTCAACCCCCGTCCAGCCCCGCTTCTGGGGGTGGTAGACGCGTCTCACCACGACAGTGTTTGTTTCCTGGTTGCAAAGAACACGTGTACGAAATTTGGTAAACACTCATTTTTATTTATAAGATTAAGTGTAATAATTATTTATATTAAGCCCTTTCGTTCTGGTAGAAAAGGGATTATTAATGGATTGATTTATATGGTTTAGGATTTTGAGAACAATTGTTCTAATAATGTAGATTACGTGGATAATATTTTCATTGAAGTTGTAGTAAACTAAATTATAAACTACGTTAGCATGTAGAGTTTTTGTTACATGTATTTGTCCGTGGTTATTTGTTGCTTTATTTCTTCTCAATAATACAACTTAAATTACGGAATAAATGTAAAATTATGTTTATAACAATTTATAATATAAAAACTTTTTAAAAGAGTATAAAAAGCAATGGTTCTGAAACACTTTTATTTTTGATTAAACATCGTTATTAATGGAAACAACATCGGTTAAAATAGTATGAACAACACCACCCCTAAATCTGCTACTTTCCCGTGGTGGAAAGGGTTGAATTTTTACTCATATCACATCGGTAGAAACACTATACCCATAAACACATAACATTTTGGCAGTTTTAGAATAATAGACAATTTTAACCACCAGCCCTAAGCAAGCTCACCACTAATGTCTAAAGGGATTTATATTTTCAACAACATCCGTTGAAATAGTATTCACGTAGTTCTCCTCCAAGAACGCGCTAGAACTGACTATTTATCTTCCCTTCCAACCCCCATATATAATTTAGTTTACTACAACTTCAATGAAAATATTATCCACGTAATCTACATTATTAGAACAATTGTTCTCAAAATCCTAAACCATATAAATCAATCCATTAATAATCCCTTTTCTACCAGAACGAAAGGGCTTAATATAAATAATTATTACACTTAATCTTATAAATAAAAAAGAGTGTATGTATGTTTGTATGTTTGTTTGTATGTTTGTATGTTTGTATGTTCGTTATACAAATCTACACCGGTAGAGCAAATTTCACCAAATTTCGTACACGTGTTCTTTACGACCAGGAAACAATCACTGTTGGGGTGAGACGCGCCTACCACCCCCAGAAGCGGGAGTGGACGGGGGTGGAAATATTTGAACATGCTAAAACGGTCGATATTTCAGTCGGATAAATATTTTTACGGGTCAAAGATATTTATAGTCTTTCCACTGATGATATCTGAATATAATTTTCAACCTCTACACCCTGGGGAAAGAGCACCCCAAGCGTTTTGGGTGGAGAATACAAATCTACACCGCTGGAGTAAATTTCACCAAATTTCGTACACGGGTTCTTTGCGACCAGGAAAACAACACTGTAGAGGTGAGACGCGTCTACCAACCCCAGAAGCGGGGGTGGACGGGGGTTGAAATACTTAAACATGCTAAAACAGCAGGTATTAGATTTGGATAAATATTTTCGGGGTCAAAGATATTGATTGTGTTTCTACCGATGTTATCTGAATATAATATTCATCTCCTACGCCCTGGGAAAAGGGTACCCTTAGGGTTTAAGTTGGAGTTATTTTACAGAAAAATAACGCGAATACTACCGAGTTTGGAGTCGAATCGAAGGTTATGGATGTCAGTGAGTTTACATCGGATAATTATTTTTAATTGCCCATTTAACCCGAAAGGGTGGGGGTTGGAAGGGGAGATAAATAGTCAGTTCTTGCGCGTTCTTGGAGGAGAATTGCGTAAATACTATTTCATCGGATGTTGTTGAAAATATAAATCCCTTTAGACATTAGTGGTGAGCTTGCTTAGGGCTGGGGGTGAGAATTGTCTATTATTCTAAAACTGCCAAAATGCTAAAGCATATAAATCAATCCATTATTAATCCCTTTTCTACCAGAACGAAAGGGATGATATAAATAATTATTACACATTAATTTTATAAATAAAAATGTGTGCATGTAAGTATGTTTGTATGTTTGTGTATTTGTATGTTTGTATATTTGTATGTTCGTTATACAAATTTACACCGCTGGAGAAAATAACACCAAATTTCGTACACGTATTCTTTGCGACCAGGAAACAAGCACTGTCGGGGTGAGACGCGTCTACCACCCCCAGAAGCGGGGGTGGACGGGCGTTGAAATATTTAAACATGCTAAAACAGTCGATATTTCAGTCGGATAAATATTTTTAGGGGTCACAGATATTGATAGTGTTTCTACCGACTGTTGGGGTGAGACGCGTCTACCACCCCTAGAAGCGGGTCGGGATTATCAGTAGAGCACTTTTAGGTGTTGGGTGGAGGAACGCTGCAATAAAATAACGCGAATACAACCGAGATTGGAGTCAAATCCAAGGTTATGGATGTCATCCAGTTCAATTATAGCATCAAATTGGCCATTTAGATCCCCAAAGGGGCGGGAGTGGATGGAATGGAAATTTTCTAACATGTTAAATCATCGATATTAGCGTGGAATAAATAAATGCCGGGACCATTGACGTTGACAATATTTCTACCGATGTTGTTTGTAGGCATGATAGGGGTGGGGCTGGAGGGGATTTCCTTGAAAATAACGGGAAAACAACCGAGATTCGAGTCAAATGGAAGGTCATGGAGGTCCCTGAATTTATTTATGACAATCTGGACAACGCGCGGTGATCGGCTGGGTTGGGATGAGTTGACCGGCTGTTTTTCGTCAATTAAATATATTTCGGGATGAATTAGATTAATAAAATTTCCCTACATGTTCTCTGTGTATAATTTCAACCCCTTTCGGACTCGGAAGGGTGCACCCTTAAGGGTTGGCGTGGAAGTAGCATTAGATAAAAATAAACCAGAAACTATCAGGATTGTCACTGAGTTTAATTATGACATTAAACTTGACCGTTTAAGTCCCCGAAGCGGGAGTGGTCGGGGGTGAAAAATTCCAAACATGTTAAACGGTCGATATTTGCGATAATTATTTCCTGGGGATAATTACTTTGAAAGTATTTATACCGATGTTGTTTGTGTATAATTTAATAATTTAACCCCTGTGAGGGGAGCAAGCTTAGGGGTGGCGTGGAGGTACGTTAAATAAAATCCCGCAAAAACAACTGAGATTCGAATCAATTCCGAGACTATGAATGTCGCTGAATCTAATTGTAACAACCTGGGTAACGCGACGGGTTTGGGAGGTGTTTGGGCGGGGGAATAAATTTTCAGACAATGTAATCGGCCGATTTTTGCGTGGAATACATTCTTTTTCATTATCGCATATTTGTGGGGGTGGTCATCTTCTAACATGTAAAAACGGCCGATATATTTAGTCAATGACTTCATCCCCCTTCGGCATGGGAGGTGAGCACATTTAGGGATAGGGTTCGAGGAGCTTTACATTAAAATAGCGCAAAAGTAACCAAAATTGGAGTCTTATGGATGGTTATAGATAAATGACATCTCGGGCAACGCCGGGCACCCAGCTAGTCTATCTATATAATAAAAAAGGATGTATATTTGTATGTATGTATGTATTTACGTTGTTCTTTATACAAATTTTATCGCGTGGACAGAATTCAACAAAAATTGGTATATATATTCTGCCAAAATCGAAAACCGGTACTGTGGGGATGAGAAACCCCTAGAATAAACGTGGAAATAATTATAATTGAAATAAGTTACGAATTAGTGTTCAATTACTGCGCGAGACGATGACGTCATAAGTTTTCAAGACATTGACGCATCCTAAATATAGTTCTGTATTTCGTAATGAAATAAAGCAGAAATATTTTGATTGAATAAAAAGTAAAATTTTTTCCAGTAATACTCCATCAAATAGTAATAAAAAACAATACGAAATACTTTACCATCCTTGCGCAAAGTTAATTTGGAAAAGTTAATTACGCCGCCATATTTAATAAAGCCAATATGGCGCCTTATTGTACATTCAAATATGTGTCGGCCGAGATTTTAAAATTTCATTATATAACGTACTATTGTATCCTGTATAATATTTCAGAAGATAATAAGATTTGTCTAAGGTACGACTGACTGACAATTATATGTTGCAATATTCACGGAGAATTCTATTTGTAAAGAATAACGATGGTATGTTTGTTGACATTTGCAATAAAATTCTATGTATCTTATAGCTATTAAATTAATGCACTATCGAACACGGAACATTTACATGGAAATAAAAGTTCAATTAATGTACTTTGTGCAACGTATTTGTTTAAATGTAAACAAATTATTACGTGCAATTTGTGTCGTGAAACAAAAATTTGAGGTTAGGATAGCAGTATTTGTTTTCCATTTTTGGAACGACGTTATTGATGTACAATTTATGAGAAATGAAGCAGTAATCTTTTGATTGAATAATAAGTATAATTAAATGTACCAATACCACATCGAGTGATAAATAAAATTCATTATGAAAGGTTATACAGTCCATGGCATTAATTTTCTTTTAAATAACTTGACTTTTGACGTATTTAACGGGATCAGGGACCATTATGTTGCCTAATTAAATCTTGCAATACGCACTGGAAGATACATAGAATTATGATAAAAACAATACTTAAATGTTCAAAATTGATATTTTTCTATTGAAGACAGCGTATTTCGTAATGTTTTGCATTAATTTTATACAATGCTGCCAACTGCAGATTGCTAAAACCACCAAATAGTTTATTTTCAGATGGATAAATATTTTTCATTGTTAATTAGATTTATAGTATTTCTACTCATGTGATTTTTATTAATTTTAACCCATTGTGGCACGAGGGTTGAGCACATTAAGGGGTGGCGGTGGAAGGGGGTTACAAGTAAATAACGCTAAAAATACCGAGATTCGAGTCAACTCAAAGGTAATGGATGTCTCTGAGTTCATTTATGACAATCTGGGCAACGCGCGGTTGTAGGATTGGTTAGGAAGGGTTGGGCGGAGGGTAGAACTTTTAAAATAAGTTAACCAACCGAATTTTGCATCAAATAAATATATTTCGGGAACAATGATATTCATAAAATTTCCCTACACGTTCTCCGTGTTTATTTTCAACCCATCTCGGGCTTGGGAGGGATGCGCCCTTAAGGGTAAGGGTGGACGGGCGTTACAAGAAAATAACGCGAATACAACCGAGATTAGATTCAATTCAAAGTATTATGGATGTCAATGAGTTTAATTATGGCATTAGAATTACCGTTTAATATTCCCAACGAGGGGTTGTAAATTTTCAAACATGTTAACCGGTTGATGATCGTGTGGAAATAATATTCGGCAGGCGTTAATGGAATTGATAGTATTTCTACTGGTGAAGTTTGTGTATAATTTCAACTCCTTTCAGTATGAGAGGGGAGGACGCCTAGGGGTGGGGGTAGAGGATCGAGGAGCGTTGCATAAAAATAGCGCAAAAGCAACCGAAATTGGAGTGTATCGGGGGTTATGGATAAATGACATCTCGGGCATCGCCGGGCACCCGCTAGTATAAAATAAAACTTAGAAGCGGAGATGAACTTGCTCTTTTAAATCGGTCATAATTTCTGGTTAAAAAGTGTTATAAAGAGCTGTGTTTTTCAAGACAGGAAAATGTTTGTCTGCCAGAATTCCAATCTAGCTGAAAATGATTGTATTTCCTCCATTGCGACTAACCCTATTTCTTTCCATTACAATTTGTAATTTAATACATTCAGTTTTCGGGTTATGTCCAATAAAAATTAAAAATCCTAGAGCCAATCAAGATATCTGTATTTTACGCTATCTATAATAATACCAAAGAAGTAAACGTTGTCGTTAAGTGTCATAAAAAACACATTGACACAAACAAAATATAACTGAACAGAAGCGGGATTCCTCTTTCACTCTTTTGTCTAATAACCTATAGCGAGCTACCAAAAATACCCTGACGAGCTACCGTTTGGTGACCCCTGATTCAGAGACTTTTAATTCTCTGTTCAGTTATACGGCATATTATTTTGACCGTTAAGTAAATAAATATAATTGTCAATCTGTCATAAAAGGTTAATTAATTAAGAATGTAATTAACATAATTGGAACAATATATTATTACGTTTCGTTTCTAAATTCACCTGATGAAGTCCCAATTTAGGGACGAAACAAAGTGATATATTGTTCAAATTATATTAATTACAACGTTAATTAATAAAGCTTTCCATAATGTTTGGCCATTGTTTTTATTTATTGTGTTATTATTGTCAGATAAATATCAATAATTATAAAATATTACATGGAAAAACCTGCACAAAATATATAGTCGGGATGTGGCGGTAGATAATATATATGACATTTTTATAATACCTTAAATTGTTTTGTACCATTAGCAAAGTTCATTTGATTTTCTAGGGATATAATTCGTGATATTCAATTTGAAATATTGTTTTTCCGTCTGACTATCTAGGATTCCGCCAAATTAGTATATGACTCAAATATAAAATTAGAAATGCTTATCCTGAATACTTATCTACTACTTAAAAAGTATTACAACAAGACCTGAAAAATTGTGGGCAGTAATTAGGGGTAATCGACAAAAAATGAATCAATCACAGTAATAGAAACAAACGACAGCATAATGACAAGAAACAGACAAATTTCAAGCCTTTGCGAAATAGTTTAACTCGGTACACAACGGCGCAGCGGAAATTACGTCATATCTGGGATATAAATAGTAATTTTACAAAATAGAAATAATGACGTCATAAAAACTTATGAAATTAAAGCACCAAAAAATTATCTGGGTCGGATAAAATTTCTCTGTACATAATAAAAGGCCTGATGATCGTCTCATCAAACCGCTTCTGCATATTTATGATCTACCATGGAGCTTTCCCCACCTTGTGGAAGTAAACGAAAGTGACCCCTAAATTCAAAAGTGGTAGTCGATCATACATATCGAATTACAGGCCAATCGCGCTTCACGTTGATCCAGCGAAAATTGTATTACACAAATTTCTCTTCGCACACGTAAGTCTTCAAATTTCAATTAACCAAGACGGGTTTATGAAAGACAGAAGAACGGTTGTTTAGAAATACAGCCACTATATTTTATTTATCTTTAGTTTGGACTCATTAATCTGAGATCCCGTTTACAAGACACAAATTCACGAATTACAGTAATTTCAGAAACCATTTCCAAAACTTCTCTATTAAATAGAAATTGCGGGATACAACTTATCTTATGAATAATAAAAGCTCCTATGCTGGACGTCAAGTGATTTTATTTACACCGTCTTCGAAAGCGCCTTCAACACTTTCAGCCATAAAGCATTAATAGAAATATATTTGGCCTTTCCGACAGTCTCATTATTAGATCTTACCAACAAAGCAGGGGACAGTACGTACGTTGAAATGGTTTGCCCTCCGAAAATTACTTCAGTCGTTTGAGTGTACCGCAAGGATAGAATCTTGGATCATTGCTATTCACGTTATTCATAAACAACATTACCTGCCACATCAATTTAAATATTCTTCTTGATGCAGTTAATCTCAAACTATACACAAAAACGCTAACTGATGTAGTCTATAATAAGATCTGAACAGCATTGTAGCGCCCGTCAGAAACAATTAAGTTTTCTGTAACACAAAAAATGCGTATCATTTAATACCTCCGTGTAATCTTTGACAAAAGGCTCACTTTCTGGGATAATGTATACAAATGCACAGAAAAAGCGAACAGAGTGATAGGTCTAATTGTAAGCAATTCTGAAAATTGTTTAGAAATACAGCCACCTTATTACATTTATATTAATTTTTAATATGTCCTCATTAATCTGAGATCCTGTTTACAAAAAAAAATTCACGAATTAGAAAAACTTCACAAAACATTTCTAAAACCTCTCTGATTTGCGTAAAACAGCTTAGACACACCATACAACAAGTTTTTAGAAAGATACAATATAGAGAAACTTTCAACCAGACATGAGCGATAGTCAATCATTTTTCACTACTGTTAGCGACGGGAAGATCGATTCTTTTTGTTGAGTCGTACAGAGTCGATTCTTCTAAACGACTCTTTGTCTCTGCGAATCCCATCCGATTCTATTCTCAAGGTTGAACATTAATAATTTAGAGTAAGTAAAGGGGGGGGGGGTAATATACACACTAAAATTAAGAAACTGAATATGGAATGATTATTAAGTAATTTATTTATGAATTATAATATAAATATATTTCTACAACTATTTTAAAAATTAATATTTCTATATTGATAAACCATTTGTGAAAGTTGTTGGAACGTGAGCTGACTCCTTTTTTCCGATATTATCTGCCTCTTTAATTAAATGCTCCAATTGTACATTCGGGAAAAACCACCACTTCCTTCCATATTGTAATAAACAAATTAAAAAGGACTAAAAATGGCTGTGGCTAAATAAAAGAATTCATGTGAAAACAATTAAACAAAATTTATTAAGGTTTTAAATACAATAATAATTTATTATTTGGGATCTCAGGGTCTTTATCTGGGTTTGATAAATGGGTGAATTGAATTTACAATCATTTATAATTACACTTAGCCTTTATTGAAGTTAATTCGTCTAAACCTCGACGAATTTTGTTGCGGACGAAAATAAGATTACAGATTGAATTTAAATTAACTAACTAAACAATTAAAGAAGTGAATAATTAAAGAAAAGAAATAATTAAAGAACGATCTGACGTATCTTTTAAAAAGTGGTTTACAATCAATTTTAGAGTTTTCTACTTACGGCCGCCCAGGTCTCAATTTTTGGGTATTCTGTGCACACGGTTTGGGAATATCACTGATTCTACTCATCAAAATTTGAACACTCGGTAGCTGCTCTGGATCTCTGCTATTCTGGAACCTGGATTATCTCATCAGCTAGTTTCGGACGTCGGTCTCCTGGAAGTCTCTCGATGTTAAAATTAGTTCAGTTTGTGAAGCAAACTTCTGCTTCCAAACTGCGATTTTATAAGTCTCTCGGTCAAACTGTTTATTTGCGTTTTATTTAAACTATCATATCTCGCCGTTGATTAACAAAACTTTTTATACTGCAAATTTTCTGAATGGATGTCTGCCGTCCAACTTTTTATACTGCAATTTTTCTGAATGGATATCTGCCCGCATCTGTGTATGCCGTCCAACTAACTGTTTCGCTTCTCGCCGTTGACTGCCTGTTCTTCTCGTAGATTTTGAGCGCGTACCATCTCAACAATGCACTCTTTGTGTCTCGCCGCCTTGTTGCGGTGTCGGCTTTATATCCAATAATGAGTCCTTTATTTTCCAATTATAATAATGGATTAATTACTAATTTCTACAATATATATATATTTAAATAATAATTAGAGGCCATTAGTGATTTTGATAATTGGATATTTATGGTGGATTGTTATCGGCACCAATTTCAAGGCAACAGTGTACAGGCGGGCTTTGTCGTTCCGAACCGCGGCGTTTACAGGAACAGTCGGACGACGAACAGCGGGGCAGGCAGGTAGATCTAGCCGGAAATGTTACAAGTTAAATTTGAGTAAAAAGTTTTGGACAATAAAACTATCGAACAGTTACAAGCAGTAACCTAATAAATCACGCCACCAGAAACAACTATAAGTACTGTGACCGTCATCAATTCCACAGAGAGATAATTTGTAACAATCTGTCTAACCAATAATCCGGAAGGAGTAGCAGTTTCCAGTTTCCAGTTGAGAGATCCAAAAGCTACGACAGTGTTTCTTTAAACTATGAAAATTCAGTGATTTCATGGCCTTTTAATGTTAATTGTGAGTGCACACGAGCCGAAGAGAGTGTAAGCCTGGTACCAGCAGATGTTTGTAAGTACAAAGAATTTGATAAAGTTTTGTAAACGATAACTAAAGATAGAATCGTCAGATTTCGATTTCACGTTTATTTGTTTGTTTAAATTTTAATGTTGTAAAGGAATTTGATTTGTTCATGGTAAATATAAAGGTTGGTTATTTACTTAGAAGGCCCAAATAAATGACCCTGAGAAAAGAGTTGTAAAATCTATAAAAATTGAAAACTTTAAATGTAAATAAACTCATTTAGAAATGTTGTAATTTCACCTGAATAAAAGTAATTGTCTCGTAAAGTTTTAAAGAATTTAGTAATTATTATGAAATCCTTCTCGTTTTTAATCAAATAAATATAATTAATTCATCAACCAACTATTGAATTCAAATAATTAATTAATCTTTTGCTGATTAA
The DNA here is from genome assembly GCA_037074705.1 of Zhengitettix transpicula. Taxonomy (NCBI): domain Eukaryota; kingdom Metazoa; phylum Arthropoda; class Insecta; order Orthoptera; family Tetrigidae; genus Zhengitettix; species Zhengitettix transpicula. Next base: position 1,555,730 of record CM073590.1, read on the forward strand.
ATTGTTTAATTAATTAATTCTTTGGTTATTACAAAATTGACTTTACCAACGTGGGGCAATAAATTGTTTATTAAAATAATCTGTTTGATTATTACAATATATATATATATATATAGATAGATAGATAGATATAGATATAGATATAGATATAGATATAGATATAGATATAGATATAGATATAGATATAGATATAGATATAGATATAGATATAGATATAGATATAGATATAGATATAGATATAGATATAGATATAGATATAGATATAGATATAGATATAGATTTAGATATAGATATAGATATATGGTTATATTTTGGTGACCATACAGCTTCACTATCCTTGGGAACAAGGGTTAGGACACTGACCTCGCCCTAGCTGACCTTCCGGGATTTATTGGAAACGAAACATCAGCGCAAGTAATGCTTGGAATAATTCGTAATGTTATCTACATAGCAACCTATATATCTGGATAAAATGTATTCTGTATATTCAATGTACATAGTGTTAATGTTTATATGTGAGTGGGTAAGTGATATGAGAACATAAAAAATTATTCAAGAGGTTGAGCAAAACTATCTACATCGAAAGGACAAAAATTCTGGAAATAATGTGTTAGCTGTGGATGTATAGAAGTCGTAAGAATAACAAAATCCCAATTAAATTTTGATCTTGATTATTTTACTCACTCTCCAAGCGTTCTTCAACGCCTCAAATCTAGAGACTCGCTCACGACCCTACAGCTCAAGGGCGGATACAAACAACTCGCTCACGAATCTACGACTCGAACAATGCATCCAAACTCTATATACAAAGTCGTATTATATAATAAATTACCAAATTAATGTCTTATTATATCGTATCAAACAGTATTATGTAACATTAGTACATTAGTTCATTTTAATTTTAATAAATGCATAGTATCTACATAATTCGGCAAACGTCTGTATTGTAACATAAATTATATACTGTTATTTGGTCACATTCTTGATACGTAGGTCTCAATTTGTAGAGATAGAATGTTACCGATAATTTTGTTTTCAAATTAAAGTCAAATTTCATAAGCAATATTTTAATAAATTTTATTTTTCTCAAGTTTTGGTGCCAGTAATGACAATTCTTAGTATCATTAAGAAGTTTAATCTAACTTATTTGATATTTACAATTGTAAAGATGATTGCAGTATTTACTGGAGGCAAGAGATCTATCTCTGGATGTAACTGGCAAAAGAACGTGAAGTGTTCTATTTATTTGTACCAATTTAGCAGCAAAAAAGGTTCCTATCTGTTTTGGTGTTCTTTTAGTGCGCTCTCCGTTACTGCATCCAACTATTTGAAATATTCTCGGAACACTTCAAACCTCATTGCCTGTATTTATTTATCACTTTGCTCTGCTTTTACTCTTTTCTTCATAGCACTACCATTGTCGCGACTATTACTGCTTCGAAACTTTATATTAACCTTCTGATGTTGAATAGATCAATACATCACCCCTGAGAACTTGGATTAAATTAAATTCGGCTTAGCAAAAATTTAAACCTTTACTTCCACACAATTAACGTTTTAGCTTGTATAAACGGAGTGCAATCTGCGATTTCTCTATCCTCGCTCATTCAGTTTCAATAATACATTATTACAATTTTTTAACATTGCTGAATTATACACTTAGAGCCTGCGAAGGCTATTCTCTCGCAGGCAGAATCTTGTAGGAGAGACAGGAAGGGGCTACCTTTGGGGATGCTTTTTCCTTTCTCCGTTTTTGAACTAAGGTTCCCACAAGCCGAGGCACCTTGGCCTGTTCTGAGAGGTGTATGTTCCGGGGTCACAGAACTTGGGCATACGGTAAGAGTTGTCCTCTGTTTCCATTGGAACAGTCGGCCAGCTGCCTCCTAAACTGGTCGAGGTACGGAGAAGGGAATGCTGCGACCCCACAGAAAATCATCTTCCGCTATCGGAAGGGTGTGGGACAAGTACCCAATGCCCGACCTACCCGATGCAGGTTTTTCTAAGGTTTTCCCTGCATTCCTTTAGACGAATGTCGGGTAGGATCCTTAAACAATAGCCCGGGGCCCCTAGTTAACCATTGGCTACCTTCCTCTACCCTTCCGCATCTCCCATTTCAAATCCCTTCCTATGCTATTAAAGGGGCGTTGCCATCCTTATGTAGCCTGTTACCATAAAAAAATTGTACACTTTTAATTTATTTTTCACATTAAATATTTTTAATTCATTATACACATAAAAAAAATCAATATAATAGCCCAATTTAAATTATAATATACAATTTTCTCTTTCCCATATTTCTCCCTCCTTCCAACAAGTGTAGCCATATCTACGTGAACCTCATTACTAAAAATTGACGTGTAATATAATAACATCAATTGAGAGTAGACTACCTGAAAATAAATATATTTTGACAACAAAATTTCGCCTTTTCCGCTTATTGTCTTCTATGTCACTAAAATGTGAACAAGAAAACAATTGAATTGAGAAAAATTTCAAAAAGTAGCATACTAGTCAGACGCCTTCTAATGAGAGGACCTATTTTATATCATAGCGAACCGAATGAAAAAACTATATAAAATGTGTTCCATGCTGCATTCCGTAAGAATCGCTCAATTTTTGTAATGACGTGTGTACATTTCAAAAACTCGTTTTCAGTGGGAACATGTTCAACTATATTGATGTTTTAACAAGTGTTTTTCTAGATCTAAATATATTGAATACCATTGTTAAACTTTTTTTGCACTTGAACTGCTGTATTTTGCTTTAAAAACCCACGCGCTTGCTAAATAAAGGCTTCCACATTTTCAGTGATTAAATTAATATTTCAGAACCCGGCTTTTGATTTTCAAACTTCCTCTTTACGGATGGTATTATTTCATCTAATGGTGAACAATGATCTGAAATTTAATTAATAATTGCCCTACGAGTACAAGGTGAATAAAGGGTATAAATAATGTTCCTGTCAGTTTTATCATGTGGGTAACAAAGATAAAGAGAAAATTGTGGGTGAAAATAATTTTGACAACTGAATGAGGAGCTGTTGATAAATTTTAAAATGTAAGGAAGAGGTATGCAAACGATACAATAAACATTATGAAACAAATAATTTAATCGCGGAGAATTTAAGTAGTATACCTGCGGCGTCTATGTTTATTATATCTTGTTAGGGTGAAAAGTTTAAATTTAAAAATAATGTATAACAGATTTTTGAGTACGTGTCCGATAATATTCGTGTAATTGTTTTGAAAACATAAGTTTTATTAAGTTTTCGTTTCTAGTTTTACAATTTTCTATTTTTTATGTTCTTCGAAACTTATGAATGTGTGTGGTAAGAATACTTAGAAATACCTTTTTTAATTTTTGAAAGGGTATTATCACTTATAACTGAACGGCTCGTAATCTGTTTAAAATATAAATAGAGACTATTATGTTTTAATTTTTTATGCGATACCGATATCTTAAACGACATTTATTATCACAGAACGACAAAACAAGAATACTAAATGTAATAACATGATAATAAAATTATTTAAAATATGGTCAGATTAACATTCCTTAAAACGATGAGCTGGAAATTGGCGACTTGATTGACTTTTACGTTATGAAGTTTCAAAAGTGATTAAAAGACACGCATGAATGCAGATTATAAATTAAAGATCTATAACCGACAAAAGCATAAAGTTTTCTCTGCTGTTGGTAGCTATAATTGCATGCTATATCTAATTAATGTTTTCTAACAGAAAGTATACTCCGTTAACTAATTATCTATTTGCATTAAACAGCGAAAAGATATGGAAGAAGATAAAGAACTCAATGAAATTATAAAACCACCAGCGCACCAAGAAAATTATAAAATCCATCAAAATAATTAATTATTACGTAGAAATTTAAAAATAAATTGTTCCATCAAAGATGCAATATGTAATATAAATGTTAAGCGTAAACATTTTATGTAAATATGTTATGTAGTTTTATAAAAAGTATGTAAGTAAGACCTAGACGTTAATGCGACTCAAAATTGAAATAAAGCAAACTATTTGTAATTCCAATTAATTTAACAAGTAATCACAGATGCAATTTTTTCTTCTTTTTGAATAAAAATTCCTGAGAAGGTATATTAATGTCTCTAAATATTTGCAACAAATTAAATTTATCTTTACTGATGGCGTCCTAATGCATTCAGAACAGGTTTTCTTTAAAAAAAATGCGTTTCATATTTTGCGTAATGAAGTTCAAAGAAAAAATTTTAATTAAATGTTTGATGCAAAACAGGTTATTCGGTTAATAGCCAATTAAAAGCAAACATTACCACGCTATGGTTGGATTTTGTTGCTACAGTTCCATTTGTTTGACGTTCTGAAATGAAATTATCTTTCGACGTTGCCTGTATAAATGACCATCCAAAAATATTCTGAATTGCCAAATTTTTCTATTAATATCAGCCGAATATTGATGTTGTCTAAATAATTCTAATAAAAATTGATTTATATAACACATATTATATGGGCGATATTAATAGAAAAATTTGACAATATATGGAAATAATTTACTCTATTCTACACTTGACGAGGTCATACATAGAGGTCGTAACGTTGTGTTAGTTTTTATGATTTTGATTTATTAAATTATTTCTGACTGATTTGGCTGTTTTTATGTATTTATTAAAGTTTAAATTTCATATCTGGAAAATAACAACACTTTGATGTTTATATATTGTAATAATTAAATAAAAAAAGATTGTTAAGTGAAACAATTAACACAACGTTCATTAACAATTTTAAAATTCATATAATATTTGGGATCTCAGGGTCTTTATCTGGGTTTGATAAATGGGTGAATTTTATACAATCAAATTTAAATTTTTATGTAAATTAATTCGTCTGAACATCGACGAAATTTGTTCAGAAGAAAATAAGACTAAATATTGAATTTAAATTAAAGTTATAAATAATTAATGAAGTGAATAATTAAAGAACGATCTGACATATCTTTTAAAAGAGGTTTACAATCAATTTTAAAGTTTTTACTTACGGCCGCCCAGGTCTCATTTTTGGTTTTTCGTGCACACGATTTGGGGATATCGCTGATTTTAGTATTCACAGGCTTTAAATTTTAACACATCCTAATTGGCGTAGTTTCTCGACGCTTTGCTGCAACCTGGATTTGCAGATCTCGTGTAGTTTTAGTTGTATTTTGTCTATGGTTCTCCGGGTTGAATTTCCGCTCTGCCACCAATTACGACTTTAATTTCAATCTCTCCTTCCCTACTGAAGATTGTTTTAATATTTTAGAAAATGTTTGTCACTGCTATCAGACTGTTCTATTTGCGTCCGCTCGCCGTTCATTGCCTGACTGAAGATTGCTTTCGAACTGTTCTATGTCCGCTGCCCAACTGAACTTCCTCGTCTCGTAGATTTTGAGCGCGTAGAACCTCAACCTATTGATAACAATGCATTCTTTGCGTTGCCGCCTTGTTGCGGCGTACGCTTTATATTCACTAATAGAGTCCTCTATTTTCTTTCCAATTATAACAATGTCTTAATTTCTAATTACTACAATATATAATGATTATATATATATAATGTTTATAATATAAATTCTACATTTATCACTCTTTGACACTTTTTTATATGAATAATTTCCTTTAAACACTAGAAACTCCTTGTAATTTGAGGACTAAAAATAGATAACAGTAGGCCACCATAAAATAAACCTTAAATTACTAAAAAAAGTTATTAATTTATTTGTTGTCGCATCAACAGCTCAGGTTATTAGCGACTCATTTTCATTGTCGAGGGACTGATTTGACGAGAGTTTGTCTCACGCACACAAACATCTATGTCCTGACCGGGATTCGAACCCGGGACCTCTGTGACGCGAGACAGTCACGTTGACCCCTACAGCACAAAGGTCAGCCTTTTCAAAATAATTCGGAAAAAATATTTTGTGCAGTGTGTAGATGGTTAATATTCTTTTCTGTATTTAATATCCTCAATCCGTTTTTCCGTCTTCGTAGTTTTTTTGTTCCGTATTCTATTTCTGATTCAATCTGTTTCTTCGCGCTCTCGTGTGCCCGAGAACCAAGTTATTGTCTTCTCTTACCACTTCTCTTAGCTTGGCATTTAAATTAAATGGTCCAATGTTATTGATACCAGAGAAACGGATGAATTAAATTATAAACGTAAAATATTTCTAATCATAATTTCAAAGATTGTTTAACCAGTAGCCCTTATTTAGTTAAATCCTATTATTAATAAGAAAGATAGCCAAATACAGACAAATTAAGTGATAATATAAATACCACACAACGTTTCTGGTATCCTTGTCCATTTATTCAGGTGCTAAAAAGAGCCTAGAGCGACACAACTGAATTCGTCAGTTGACAAAGCTCAAAAGCTTTTTGTTTCTATCTATAAGCTTATCATCAGGCCTACTCTTGACAACACATATTTTGTTTACCGATCAATAAATGCCGCATTAAAAACGAAAGTAAATCCGTCAGTCCTTTTTTTTCTGTAAAGCGAGCAAAATATGCCTATGCAGCTAAAATAAGTATTTGGAAAGTTCGCCATTTAGTCTCGATGTGGCGGTTGGCTCTTTAATATCGCTAAATCCTTCTCAACGGATCTTTATAACAGCGATATAATTTTTCATCAAAAATCGAGGAAAACCAAGGTATAGGGACATCCGCCATTTTGTCTCCAAATTATGTATTGATGTGGGATATAGATAATAACTTTCTCACGGCTGTTCAGAACACCGACTTTGAGTTTCACTTAAATTGTTATGCTCGTTTTCTTGACGGGAGCAAACAATTAGAAGACATTGATTTTTAATTCCCTAATGCAAGAAAATAATTAATGCTTTCAATCGAAGCTCATCGCTAACGGCTGTGAGACTGAATTAAACTATTTTGATCGAAAAATCATGACCGGCCTAGTTTGTCAAGAAGTATCTATTCTAATCCGTTAACTATCTAATTCTTGAAAAAAAATGTTAATTTAGTTAATTGGATTACAAAATGAATTCGAATAATTACCATCAAACGGTCCTCTGCGTCATTTATATTACTAAACTACCTTTAACCCTACCGACTCATTTACATGAGAGAGTTCTTATGGCCGCCATAAAATTCAGCACTTGCAGATGCTGATAGTAAAAGCAAAACAACTCGGAATGAGGTTAAATAGGTTTCTGGAAAATTCTTCGGTAATTCAGATGAAATTACAGTTGTCGACGAGAATAAAAATTTCCAGGTAGAACAGTACCTTGAAAATTCCATTCGTTTTTCGTAAACGCTGTTACCTTAATAATTAAAGATACCTCAGCATCTAAATATAATTATTTTTTCAAAACCTATCTAGTATTTATGAATAGTATTTTACTTCAACCAATATGTATAAAAAATACCTCTATAAATAACTTGAAGTGTTACCAAACCTCATATATATGGAATTACAAATAAAACGGTAAGAGTGCGCATTTCCACTTCAAGCTATAGTAAATAAATTCCTTTCCTCTGGAGTGTTTCCTGATGTTCTGAATATCGCTGAAGTAATAATGCCTCTGTTTGATAAAGTATCAGCATCTGATATATCAAATTATAGATCCATTTCTCTGCTTCCAATTTTCTCCAAAGTATTCGAAAAGCTATTTTATATTAGACTACTCGACTTCTTAAACATATATAATATCTTAACTTCCGCACAACATGGTTTCCTCAGAGGGAAATCTAAAAACAGCGTAATGTACGAGATTATTAAAAATATATAGATATTTTGAGAAGAAGGGTAGAAGTTATAGGTATATTTGCTGATGTATATAAGTCATTTGATAGGTTAGATCACCAACTGTTACTAAAAAGTTATATTATCATTAATTATATTTATATGACTTCATTTAATTATTATTCAATAAATCAGCCAAATTTGTCAGAAACATATTCGTTCCAAAAAGGACCGATATGTCGCGGCAACTTTTATATTATTTGGTTTTAATTTTATTAAAATATGTTTTGACAATTTTAGCTGATTTATTCATTAATAAAATTAGTATATTTATGGCAACAGTAGAAATGTCTTACTTTACCATCGATTAGTTATTACAAACCGTGATCAGAAAATAGCATTAGAAACGAAGGATGTCATATATTTTTTTCTGCCTGGGAGTTTATCTATATTTTGCAGTCTTTATTTTAGTCATATTCCAAGACATGTATATTCTCTAAAATCGATTATTTACGTGATGGCTCTAATATACGCATTACAGATAAACATTTAGATAATAGTTCGTAACCTTGTGAATGCACCGTGACGATCTTACAGCTGTTAGGATAGTTTTTGCCTGGCAAGAATTGCAGAAACGTTGAGTGACATTTAATTTATCACTTAATTTTGTGTATTATTGATTACTTCTTCATCATCTTGTCCATTTTTATCTACTAGAGAAGTTTTAGATTTTCAAGATTCGACGCCTAGGCGTATTTATTTACTCTAATTTCACTATTAAATCTTTTCTAATTTTTATTTTGTTATTTTTCAGTTGGTTAAAACTTTCTAACTAATTAGTTATTGCGAGGATCCAGTGATAGTGCTTACTTAATTGTAAAAAATGTGAATGTACTACCGGCGTAGGACAGATGTCACTTACATGGACAAACACTGTTTGGATAAGACATCGCTAGCATAACTGGTGGTGCGTTGGGATAATGGCATTTAAAAATAATGTGAAAAAGACGGATATCAGCATCGAATAAATTGATTTTGTGATGGCTGAGAATAGTAATCAAATTTCTATCCCTGACGAGGGTGGGGTGTACCGATGTGACATTAAAATAACGCGAAAACATCCTATACTAGTGTCGATTTCATAATTATGGGTGTCGTTCAGTTGATTTCTGTCATTCGTCGTGTCGGTTAAATTCAAGCTCAGTCCTTATAGACGGGGTGAAAAAGGGTGACAAAAATAAAACGAACCAAATGTGTCTGTCGATTCCACTGTTTTGGAGCTCGTTGACATTCAACTTATCTGAAAGTAATGCGAAATCTACCGATATTAGTTTCGAATCAATCATTTTCGGTAACACTGAGATGAACAATGACACACTCCCAATGTTAAGGTTCAAGTTCACCCCCTTACACACAGGTAGAGTTCAAAAATGTGTGGCATTTAAAATAAAGCGAAACTACCAAGATTGGTGTTACGAATCCACGGCTTATGGAGTCGTTGAGTTTATTACTGGCATTCACAATATTTTAGACGCTCTTAAAGGTAAAATGAGTATTTGGAACTTTTATAGTATCGATAATATTTTTATTGTATTTAAGTATCAGAATTTTTTTTACACTCTCATGTTATTGAGAGTATTTTTGAATATTCTAATGTTGTAAGTATTTTTGAATTTCTTAAACTTCTTGGAGTATTTTGAAGGAAATACTATGAAACATCTTACTGAAATATTATAAATAAGCCGGTAGTACATTCACATTTTTTACAATTAAGTAAACACTATCACTGGATCCTCGCAATAACTAATTAGTTGGAAGTTTTTAACCAACTGAAAAATAACAAAATAAAAATTAGAAAAGATTTAATAGTGAAATTAGAGTAAATAAATACGCCTAGGCGTCGAATCTTGAAAATCGAAAACTTCTCTAGCAGATAAAAATGGACAAGATGATGAAGAAGTAATCAATAATACACAAAATTAAGTGACAAATTAAATGTCACTCAACGTTTCTGCAATTCTTGTCAGGTAATTGTATATTTTACTCTTATAATATACGTTATAAGCCTTTCCGTTACAAGTCAGGATCCTACTAGAGTCTCAACTTGCGTTGTTTACATTATATGTAACTTCGATAAAACATGCTTACCGCGTTGATTTTCTCGACACCGGACTCTCTGACCACAAAGGCCACTTAATGCACTTAAATCAAGATTTATTTCGGACAATTAAATCTCATCAGCGGGTCATTAATACATGAAAACTTTGCTCTGATAAGTACGCGATTATATCGAATAAATTAAATTCAAAGCCATGGACTGGTATTCTAGTAGAACGGACGATGTGGACTACATATGAAAAAAAATTTTGGAACACTTTATTTCCGTTTTTAATGAAGTTGCTCCATTAAAACAAATCGTTAAAGGGAATAATCTATCAAATCACTTGGTTACTAAAAGAATTCGAATCTTGCGAGAAAATCTTTGTTTCATACATGTTATGAAACATTCGAACTAAAGTCATCAGTTAATAAACTATTTTATATTATACAGAAGGACTTGCTACATCGAAATACATTATCAATTCAGATAATAAAAAAAACACCTGGAATGTAATTCATAATTCTTCTGGAAAACAAAGATTTGATGCAAATATGATGCAAATATGATGAAATCATTTCAAACACTGAAGCAGCTTCTGCTTTTAACCAATACTTTGTTAATGTACATCAACAATATCTGGATAATGTTACGACCCCTAAAGACAATTCCGTTCACGAACTTCTTAACAACGCGAAGAATGGGGCTGGTCATTCAATATATTTATTACCGTTAACTAGGGGTGACGTATTAAATATAATAAGGAGCTTAAAATCTTCTGATTCAAACGGTGTTAACAGAAAACTTGTTAATGAATTCGCAGAAGCTATAGCAGAACCAATTCAATACATAATTAATTCGTCGTTCTTAAATGAAAATTTCTGGATTCTTTAAAAGTAGCTAAAGTAATTCCACTATTTAAAAAGGGTACGCGTACTGAAATCTCGAATTACCGACCTATTTCCCTCCTTCCAATTTTCTCTCAAATACCAGAAATAGCAATACATGTGCGAGTTGTAAATTTCTTAGAAAAACATAAAATAATCTACTAGAACAACATGGCCTTCTAAAAAATAAATCCACTAACAGCGCTGTGAACGATTTCGTACAATCAATCCATGACTCCCTGGAAGACAAATTAAAAGTAACAAGAATTTTTGCAGATCTCTCCAAAGCATTCGACATGGTTGATCACGAAATTTTACTAGATAAACTTGAGTTTTACGGAATGAGGAAAAATGCTTCCTTGCTTTTCAAATCCTACCTTACTAATCGAAAAAAAAGGCCCCATAGACAACAATGACGGCAATATTTATGTCTGTTTGTGGGGTCCCGTAGGAGGCGATTCTTGAACCGCTGCTTTTTGTTTTGTACATAAATGACCTTCTAGATTGCATCAAACCTATAAAATCAGTTCTTTATGAAGATGACTCGAACTTAATAATAATAGGTAGCGACAAAAAAAAACATTTGAAAAAAGTCGAAAGTGCTCTGAAGTCATTAAATATCTGGTTCAGTGCAAACAAATTGGATTTAAACTTACAGAAAACTAAACTTGTTCAGTTTTAGACGGTAACAACACTGATTTAGCGACTGATCATGCAACATTTATCGGTGTTCAAGTTGACGGAATGTTACGATGAAATGACCATATTAAGGTACTCTCAAGTAAACTTAGTTCCGTCTGTTATTATCTTAGATTATTAATGCAACTAGTGGATACTTTAACGGCAAAAACGATGTATTATGCATATTTCCAATGTGCTATGGAATTACGAGCTGGGGAGTTTCTTCTCGCTCTGTGGAAATATTTAAACTACAGAAACGTGCGATCCGAATAATATGTGACAAAAATTACTGCGAAAGTTGTAGACCACTCTTCAAAGCTCTTCAAATTTCAACGTTCCCAGTGCATACAATTTGGAAACTATAAAATTCGTAAAACCTAATCAGTCTATTTGTTACTAACGAGGAATTCCATGTATATAATACCAGAAACCGCACGACATTACGGACAGACAAACATCATCTCTTACATTTTGAAAGAAGTGTACATTATTTAGGAATAAAGCTATTTAACTGCCTCCCTCTTAGCATTAAAAGCGTAAGCAGTTACACCGTATTTATTAAGAAATGCAAAACTCTGCTGATTGACGGCGCGTATTACTCTGTTAATGAATTTGTAAATCGGTCTGAGCCAAACTCACATTAGCTCCCTAGAAGATACTGGTTAATTTATGGCATACTAATATTAATATTTATTGTCTGTGTCCAACTGATACTTCACAATTGTTTATTTCATGTCTTCCGCACGGGATTTACAACCACTGAGAGCAGCTGCCAGATAAATTCTTCCAGAGGCGCCAACACTTTGAAGGCTCATTAGTACAAGAAGATGATATACAAATGGGAGTGTCATTTGGGCAGTGCAGTGTTATTTTTTAAAAACATTTTAGTACTACTTACAATTATTTTTTATTCCTTACTTTATATTTAAGATTTCTTACTTGTTCTGTGATTCTAACATATTCTCCTTACTTACGTAAGTAGTACTTCTTATATTCTCCCTGAAACTATTTCATGTAAATTGAAATATTTTTTTAAAATTCTACATATCACTATTTATGTATAGTCGTAAAGATCTATAGAATTTATGTAATATCAATTTGACTTGTCCTATTTCCTCAGCAGAGGACTAATGGAACTAATAAATCTAATCTAACCCGGTTTATATTTGGCACCAGGCGTATTTTTGGCTGTCTTAACGGACCATTAGACGATCAAGTACAGCCCGACCATAATAGGGAATGGTTATAAGAAAGGATTGATTTAAAATGTCTAATCCGATCGACACTGGTGTCAAATTTGGAGTTCGCTTAGTTAGTTTATGACATTCATCATGCAAGCTAAGTTGAACTTCAGACCCCATCTGCGTGGGAGAGGGAAAATGGTCCGAAATGCCCCCTATTATTGTGGTAACACTTGTTTTTGATGTCGTATAGATGAACAGACGCGCTCCCTGATCCAGTCAAGGTATATGCTCTGCCCGCGTAGGTATGCGGCGGTGTCATGAAGAGTTAAGATATTAGTGACAAATTAATTCATTTTCTAGTATACCATAAATAACCGGGCAACGCCATACACATGGATAGGAGTTAAATTAAACGTCGAGAACTCTTTAAATGGATACAATTACACATTTTTTAACACCTATATGTATAGATGGAATCATTTCAGCGAAAAGAAACTTGAAGTGTTCCCAAGCAGCAGATATATATGGCATAACAAGCAAAATGGTAAAATGGTAAAATAGTGTGCCGAAGTCATCGCATTTCCACTTAAATTCATATTTAAACTGGACTATTTCCCAATGTTCTAAAAATTGCGAAAGTAATCCCCTTATTCAAGAAAGGTTCACCAACCGACGTATCAAATTATAGAACCACTTATCTGCTTCCCATTTTTTTCCAAATATTTTGAAAATATAATTCCCATCAAATTACATAATTTTTTGAGAAAATATAAAATTTTAAGTTCCTCCCAGCATGGATTCCTTAAAAGTAAATCCACAAATAATGCAATGTACGACTTTATTCAAAATTCATTGGATGAGGGTTTGAAGGTAGCGGGAATATTTGCTGATCTGTCTGAGGCATTCGACACGGTTGATCGTGAAATTTTACTCAGAAAGTTAGAATATTATGGCGTCCGGCGAAGCGCCCTACTTCTCCCAAAATCATATCTGAAAAATCGTAAACAAAAGGTAGCGGTCGAAACTAAAGATGGGCATAATCATTTATCTGATTGGGAATCAATTACTTGCGGTGGAAGGTTTGATTCTTAGGCCTTTACTTTTCATTCTTTATATTAATGATCTTTCAAGATTCGTACATCCTCTGAAATCAATTATTTACGCGTATGATACAAATTTAGTGATTGCAGATAAAAATGTTGAGAATCTTGTAAGAAACGTAGACATCACTCTGGGGAAACTAAATGTGTGGTTTAAAGTCAATAAATTATCACTAAATTTAGATAAAACCAAGTTCATCCAGTTCTCAGTGGATGGTAGTAACATCCTTATAGACAATTTCTGGGCTGAGGCGACTTTTCTGGGTCTTCACATTGATAGTAATTTAAAGTGGACTCACCATATAGATCTGCTTGCTGGGAAACTCAGTTCGGCTTGTTATTGTCTCAGAACCTTAATGCAACATGTTGACATCAACACTACGACAATTGTGTACTTTGCGTATTTTCATTCCTCATGTGTTGTGGCATTGCAAATTGGGGCAATCGCTCCAGGAGAATTAAAATATTATTTATAAAAAAAGTAGCAAAAGCGTGCCATCAGAAGTCTTTCTAATACGGATAATAAATCCAGTTGTAAACCGTTTATCAAAAGTCTGCGAATATTAACTCTTCCCAGCGTGTTTATTCACAAAATTCTAAAGTTTGTTAAGCGGAACATGAATCTTTTTCAAACGAATGGCGAGTCTCACGATTATGAGACTAGAAATCGCTCAGGTCTATGATCGGACAAGCATCGCTTTGCTCTCTAAAAGAGAAGTATAGAGCATTCAGGGACAGTTTTGTACAATAGTCTTTCTCCAGATGTAAAAAACAATAATAATTACAAGAGTTTTGGGATTCAATGTAAAAATATTCTACTGAAATGCTCGTTTCACTCAGTACTGGAGTTTCTAGATCGTTCACTCTCATAATATTTTTTTTAAAAAAACTGCAAAAGTTTTCAATGTGTTACTAATAAAACCACTTCCTTAATAACTTGCTTATTCTCTTTTGGTCTTTTCTGCGTTTTTGTTTGTTTGTTTCATGTACGGCCTGGAGTTTGCAGATTCCTCGTCGCACTGTTTCGTGAAGTGACTTGTCCGTCCTTTGTTTTTCCTCCTAGTGTGTGTGTGTCAAGTTTTGTGTTTATTCTTGTGTGACGTGTAAATTCTATATTTATGATAGTTCATTGTCGAATCATTAATTATTTACTAGTACATTTTTAATATTTTTATTAGAACTGTAAATATTATATTATACCCGTAGTATAGTTAAAGAATAATTAATTTTGTTATTATTCATATTATTTTACTTATGTTGGACAGGGAAATTAGTGTTCCCGAATTTTAGTATTTTTATGTCAACTTCTAATTATTTATAATTGCAGCATTCAATTCTGATATTGTAATTTTATGTATTGACGTGTCCTATTTCCTCATACGAGGACTAATGGAATAAAATAAATCAAATCAAATCAAAGTAATTATTACTTACGAAACGAATCGACTATCGTTAGATCGAACAATATTAATACTTTTTATATACTTCGGGTCTTACATTACCGTCGTTACTAACTGATGCAATGAAGTTAGGCAGTTAGCAATATATTGCAATATATATTTTACTATTTACTAAGCAAATTAACAGAATTCTCGGATCTACCAACACTCCCTTGTCCTTTCCGTCTGCCTGTTGATCCACGCGCAGCTGCTGGTTGAGCTGCAGACTGTCTCCGACCTTAAAGTTGCATAATTACAAGTTACTTTTTTAAGTTCGATATTGCGGCTTAATATTCCCTCTCTTCAATCCTTTATAAAAACTTCCAGTATTTATTAGAAAAAGAAGTACCCAATTAATACACAACATTGACTGATTAAATAAAAACCACACAACGTTTCTGAGATCCTTGTTGCTTTCGTCAGGTGACTTAAAAACGCATGTGCCGTAAGATCGACATATTTATTTTATTTAATTTTTGAAGAATTCGAGCCCTACGTTGTGGTAGCCATTTATGTAATAATTAAATATGATGAGTTAATATAAATGAAAAACTTATTAACAATTAACAAACCAAAAATATTTATTTTATATTGTGGCAATAAAAGATAATTACAAACAAATTTGAGATCTGTCCTCTCAGGGCCTTTACTGGGTTTGATAATGAACACAAAAAAATAATTTAAAATCTTATTAACAAAACAGTTTACAATTTACCTAAACAATATGTCGATAGAATGAAAGAAATTAAAAAGTAAGGAAATTAAGTTTGATTGACAATTAAAAGAGAACGAAATCTGACTTTACCCTTTAATTTGCGTTTACAATATTATTCAAAATTATGTTACTTACGGACCGTCGGTCTGGTACCAGAACAATCAATTTTACCTCGTTCGGACACTTTTACACTCTTTAATTATTTAATATCAGCCCTTGGTTTTCACTGATTCTACACTTCACTTTAAAATTTGGCAAGATTGGCTGTATTCCGTTGATTGCTCCGCACCGCAATACTTTACCAATGTTCTCCTGGATTAATTTCTCCACGAAGATTTTGGAAAGTTCTATTCTTACGAAAACTGCTCTTACTTTCCAACATTTACGCTGCAATTCTTCCGTGAATCTTTTTTTTGTATTAATTTACAACTTTAAATAGTTATACATTGACGATGTCTAGTCTCTGCTCAAAATATATTACTTGTTCTGCTCCTCGTAATGTTTCTCCGCCAACTAACAGTTTTATTACTTGTTCTGCTCCTCCCGATGTTTTTCCGCCAACTAACTATCCTAGTGATTTCGAGTTTTAGCGCGCATACGCCATTTTTGACTTTTCGACAAAGCAAGCGAGCTCGCTTCTCCATTGTTGCTTTGTTCGATCAGACCACTATAATGGGTTTATTAAACAATTCAAATTTTATGTCCAAACAATTAATGGCCTAATTAATTGGCATTACAATATATATGTCCAATATTAGAATTTAAGGAAAGAGGTTAGCCTAACAAGATAGGATCATAGCCATTGTTGAGTTTCATAGTTTCAGTTTGAACCTGACGAAAGCAACAATTGCAGAAACGTTGTATGTTATTCATTTTATTACTTGGTTTTGTCCGTTATTTGACTACTTCTTTTTTTAATTAGTAAACTTTTAACATAGACTTTTTATTTAATTTTTCCAATTCTTAATTTCTAATTTCTAACACCAATTCCTTGCTTTTCTGTGACGTAACATAATTTATGGACACCTATAACACCACGAATTGATCTCTATTTCAGAATTCTTCAGTCGTTTACCTAGACAAATCTCTTACCGTGGACCAATGTCAACATCTCTATAGTCTCCGACATTGTCGACGAATCGTAATCTGTAGTTACTATAACTGCTTGCTGGCTGGCTTTTGATTGCGACAGCTGCCAGAAAAGATAACTGGACAACTTGAATTTTCAGATATTGTGCCGCTATTGCTTTGTTTTTACGCATAATTCTCTTTGACTAAAGAAGCATGCTGCTTTCCACCTTCCTAAAGATAACATAATTTCCTTCAATGTTCAATTCCCTAAGTTACACATGTATGTGTCAGGTTAAATAAATTTGCATTAAATGCATTATTCGTTTTTATTTTTATGTGTGCATTAAATAATGAGCTTAGAAATATTGGTACTGCTAATCAATGGTCTAGCTGGAGCACTTAATGCCAAAACTCCTGAAAATTAATGTAATATAATTTTAATATTCATTCCTTCTTCTCTCATAACTAAATTCTATTGTTATTTATCAATCATATCTCGTTTTGTAATTGACTCATTATTAAAACTTGTTTAAATCATTCGAAATTAACTTTTATTTACTTATCGTAGACACACTTGTTTTGACTGCATCACAAAAAGCGAATTTTGTCAATGAATTCCCCAATGAAAACCTATCGATAAAATGCAAAGTTTACTTTCTATAACAGACGTGTCCTCTCAATACACTCCCTCAATGGTTTGAAAAATTTCATTTCAAAACTATGTAGCTTCCGCACAATACAAATATGGGAAATGCAATTTCCTTCAGTTGTGAACGTGGGACGTGATTGTCTCATTTCCCTTTTCGGTGTGGGCCTCAGGTGCGCGTTGCCGAAGCAAACACTGGCGGAGAGCTGCTCTAACAATCGATCAAATCCCTCGCAGATTGCGGCGGTGCTGCCCAAGGTTCTTTATTTACCGCGGACAAGTTTCTTAAGTGCCTTGGTTTCAATCGTGGGTCCCTAACGATCTCACTAATTCTACAACAACCTTCAGCCAGTCATAAATACGTAATCATGTATATATTTAAAAATAGCACTAATATCACGTCGTCCATTTCTATTTAATATGACATTAATACGAGTACTAACCCCCCACCCCCCCACCCCATCACCCGTTAGTGCATTCATCTACGGAAAGACTTCTGCTGGTATATAACCCTTACTACTTTATTACGTAAACACAACAGATAAAAATCGAAACAAAGATCACAAAGATGCAGTAACATTTTGAGTACGGACATAATAATTAAATTTATATTTCGAAAGGAAAACAAAAATCGGTGAGGTAACTTAACAAATATGCTCAGGAGGTGAGAACTAATACGATAATAAACATAGATTTTTGTAGATAATAACAGAATCAATTGATCAGGAACAGCAATTTTTAGCTGATACAGGTAAGTAAATAATAAAAAAAACTCCAAATGCCCTTTAAAATATATCAACAGATATTTTTTAATTTGGATGTATAAAAAACCGGATAAAACTGCTACAAGTTAATATACGACTTTTAAATTAATTGGACCTTTCTCTCCATCTCATAATCTTTACATTAAGTGTTATAAATTTATTAAACTAAGTATTCCATGACAATTTTTACGTATACTGTGAATCATATCATATATTCAGAAACTGAGAAAGGAACAAAGACATTAATACAGGAATTGAGTGCTATATTAAGAAAACACAACTTGGAGATGAATAAAGGGAAAACTTTTAAATTTTAAATACACAACTGAGATGTTTTGTGTACAAGAACAGCAAAAAGACTAATTTTCTTTTCATTAATTTTAGGTTTTCGTAATAGAAAAAAGGTGGAAATTTTTAACGTCCGAAATGTAAAATTACGATTGTGACAAAACATTGTATGTCAAATTTGGGGATAAGGTAAAGGTTTTGACGGATGTGTCCCTTCGAAAGCTTACTTAAAAATTTCAAGGATATCTGATGACAGAGATACGAGATACGAAAACAAATCATACAAGAGTTATTAAGACAAGAATATGATAGTTTTATAATTACGCTGACAGGAATTTTCAGGAAGAACGTAGAAAAAGTTAATTCGAATTTTATTGTTATTTATAATTTAAAGCATACTGTCTAATTAAATATCGTAACGTCCCATTGAATGAACGGTTTTCTGTAATTAATTTGTATTTAATTAAATTTTTTCTACAAATTTTCCATTATTAGTCTTTTCTTTTTAGGAAAACAGATTGTGAACCATACTATATACTTTAATCCAGCCTAATTTTTGCGTCTTTCAAGTCACCTTGAGATCTCTTCCCCCTGACGTGAAATGTGTTTGGTACGTAACAAGATCCGCGTTATGAATTTATGTAATTTTTTATTTAGTTTCCAGTACACTGAGATATAGAGCAGAATTTGATAATTTTTCTACCATATTCTAATGTTCACCAAAGTAATTGGTTTTTAGTATTTTACAACATTTAATATATCGAACGAGTTCGATTGCACACTAGAGTGGAGACAATTGTAAACTGTGTCTACAATAGTCAAACGTCGACCCCACGTTGCGAAACACCGCTCTAGACGTTTTCGTACACTCTCTATCTTGTGTTCGTATCGCTGTTCGAGAAATCCAAATTTTCTAAAAGTTATAAGTGTTGTGTTTGAGTTGGGACCAGCGGAGACAATCTCACACGTCCACTACAGTTGTTGTTTTTTTGTCTAAAAATAACTTTCATTCAATTATATCTTAAAACACGAATAATTTCAATAAGCTATTGTAATATTAATTTTATTTGCCCACCAGTTTTATAAACTGATTTTCATTCAAGTGTGTTACAGTGCTGTTTTATATCGAGTGAGTTCCAAGCTTTATGTACTGGAAACAACTGGCAGCAACAAGGTCGTGGATTACCTCCAATGTGACATAAGGATTCAAAATTTATTTCTTTTATATGTGTTTGGTAACTTTATAATCAGCCTTATTTCTTTTAACGTCATTTTCAAAAGTGTTAACGTGTCACGAAAAACCTCAATCAGCTGTCTTAAATATTGTGTTCGTTTATCGTTAACCAGTCTGCTAACTTGAATTCATTATATTCTATGTTTAACTGGGCTTTTTATGTAAAAAAATCAGTGCTAGTCTAAGTTTGATTATTCAATAAATTCATTTGTTACAAATACAACTATTTGTTCTTTTTATGTACGTTAACTTGTTTGAGTAAAGATCAGGTAGGCAAATTTTAAGCAAACCTCTCTCCTTAAGGGTTTTGCCGCTGAGTGAAGCTTCAGCGAACCTGCTCTGAATTATCTGGTTGAGTACTTGGGAACTTTAAATCCTACAGGTTTTATTCGTTAAGACTCAACTGTAAACTGTGCAGTCCGCCTTCACCAATTTTCTGGTACTTACATTATAAATATATATTCTGTAATAAACAAAATAAAAGTTAATTTTATATATTTTACCCCACTTTGAAGCACCAATTTTTTAATAAACAAATTAAAACTTAAAAATGAAAGGATTGAAATGAAAACAACAATTTAAAATATAACAAAACTAATTTAATAAGCCAAATTTTTATCTCAGTTGAAATTTTACAAATTGATATTGTTGTGCCACGGCTTAAATTTCAGGATACCCTATCGAGCCTGCAATAAAGATAGTTACATAAATGACAACTAAATCTTACAAGACAAAAATATTCCTGACTTAAATTATTATTATTTTAAATAAAATGATCGAAATTTGAAATATGACGATAATTATATTTACACTACAAGGTTTACAAAATTCGTTTTATTTAATTTACCCTTTTCTGGTCATCTGGGCTCGATTTCACTTGTTCTTTTAAACACATCACAAAAAGGCCATATTTCACTGAATTTTAAGATATTTTAGTTAACAAACACAAATCACATTCTGATTGTTAACTTCGTTTGAAAAATCACAGTTAATAGCTTTTTTCTCTAAAACTTTGATAATTACTCGAACATGGCAATAGACGAAATATAAATCCAAACTGGCGACTTGCAATTCTAAAACCGGGGACTTTTAGTACAACATTCCTCAGCTTCCAAATCACACTTGCTCAGTCGTGTTCCCAGGAACTCTGAATACGGACTCCTCAAAACACACCTTCCACAATCCTCCTTCGTACAACTCTGAATCTCTCAAGTTTCGTTCGTCTCAATGCTGCTTGAGCCCACAATGTAACTCTAGCAAGCAAGCATTATAGGCTCCATATTCCTGTAGACAATCCTTAATCTATAATGCAATGGCCTCATATTTACGCCGCCGATAATGAAAATGGTAAAATTTTATTTATTAAATAATTACATATTCGTTATCACCACAATATATGTATGTATATATATATATATATATATAGCAGAGATTACAAATATGAATTAATCAATTGTTTCTATAATTATTGGCGGCGTAACTTTGACGACAGATCATTGTAAATAACAGTATTGTTTGGCGAGAATGCGGAGTCGAAAATGGTTGCGAGGTGTAATGTCGAGAAAGCATATAAGACGCTCAGAACTTTAATAGTTTGTCAGTTGCTCGGATGTTCAGAGCAACTGTGAGTTTGACGAGATAGTCGAAAAACATTAAAATGTAAAGTCAGTAGAGTTACTGTCATATTCAGAGAGCAGAGTGTGTTTTTTGAGGTCTTGAAGCAGCCACAGTATAGATAGTCAGGGAGCTGTATGTAGTCAGCAAACAGACTGATATTCAGCGAAGCAGAAAGGCGTCGAAAAAAATTCAAAGTGTTGAAAATTGATAATAGTGTCAGTGAAATAGTATTCTAGATAAAAATTAAGACAAATCATTTGCGCATAAACCTGAGCAGTCCAAACTAAATGGTATGTAAAAAAACAAACTTTCATCTGTAAACCTTTAAGTAAATATCGTTTACCATCATATTTCCATAACTTTGCTAGATTTATATAACTTTTCATATTTGTAAGAGGTTTTTGTTATTGTAAGTTTAAATTCATTTTTTTACTGTCTTTATTAGAGGCCCGATAAGCGGCCATGAAATTAAGTTTCTCATATAACTTAAAATGTAAAATCAAATTTGTCAAATAAATAATTTTTATATCTCTTTTAAAATTTATGATTTCCTTCATTTGTTTATTTAATTAAAAAGTGTTTTTTACAATATATACATATATATTTGTCGCGACGTTTTTCGTTAGTCTTCGTAATGGTTCTACTAAGTTCCACGGATACATTTGTGACACTTTCTAATAGAACTCTGTAATAGACATCTGTTACCCTTCATGAATTTAATCAGTTTTAATTTTAATTATGCATCTAACTTTTAAAGACAGTTTAGTTATTGACTGTAATTGAGCGCAGTTAGGTATTATTAGTGTCCAGACTGTATTATTGTCTTTTCTGATACCATAACGCAACGATCGGAAAGAATTATCTCTGATTATTGATGCACGATTCTGGAAGAGTCTACATGTAATGTATGGGACAATTGGATTGGATTTAAATTCTATTTGACTGGGAGACCAGAGGATGGACACGGGGACTGAAAGAACATCTCGGAGTTTTGGCGCGTGATGTTGTGTTACTCTCCTTCCGGTAACATCCATACAAAATTATTTTTGAGCCATCAGAGTGGTTATGAACTTCAGAGTCGCATCTTCGTATTTTGAGACGACCAAGAACTGTGCTCTCTGCGACGTGGGTCACATCCTCGTATCCTAAAATGACTACGTGTTGCTGTGCTTTATGCGGCGAGGGCCACATACTAGTATCCTGAACCGTACACGAGTTGGCATGCCGTCTAAACCGAACATTTATTCACAACCTGTGACACCCACGACTTCACTTCGCATACCACTTCACTGAAAACTGTAAGCTTTATATGAAACTCACGTGTGATGCACATTTCTATTTATTTATCATATGCAGCAAGTTAAATTCAGTTATGTTGTATGATTATTTATAAAACAAACTAAACCACAGTAGTCTGTAGATTTAAGAGTCTGCAATTTGTTTTCAGATTTTGCTCATTCATGACATTCCATTTTGCCACTATCCTCTGGTTTGTGTAATAATTTAACCTCAGTTAGTAATTAATTTTGTAAAATAAAATTTTCACTTGTAATTTGTGTTGTAAATTGAATTACCCTTTACCATTTGTTCAACATCCCAAGAGTATTGTATTCAAAGCCGAGTTTACATAAATCTGAGCAGTACGGCGGGACTGTATACATTTGCTTTTGTCAAGGAGATCAGTGGATATGACCTAAATTCAAAGCATGGTTTGTATCACTGAACATCCTACATTATATGCCGAACTTAACTGTGGGCTTCAATATCATATTATTGATATTATCATTTTTTATTTTTTGAACCATTGAATATACTGCAATATACGCAAACAGTTTCTGATTAACAAACTGCAAAGTTGAAAGCGATTTGTGACAAATTATTGCGATTGATTTTACTTTAATAATTATAAAAATATATTCAGAGACGTGTATATTGAATTTTTTTATTCAAAAGCTATATACTGTTCACTTATCTGATTTCTTATCGTCGCTGATCCTCAGTCTGTAGAACATTGGTCTACTCTTTCATTAATTTTGTAGATGTAGCACTCCTCGACGGCACGAAAATTGGCTATATTTTATTTATTTGAACTTTGATCTGATACTTTTTATTAATTAACTTTCTTCAAGAATCTTGTATAACTGATATTTATTTCGTTCCTAACCATTATTTGCACTCCTCACGTGTAATACACAATATGTCCTAGTGTTAAACTTCAATCGTAAGACAAAATGATTATTCATAATAATAATAAGATAGCCAAATACAGACAAAAGAATTGTTAATATAAATACCACACAAAACTACTGGAGGCCTTGTTACTTTCTTCAGATACAGAAAATATGTAAGAATTGAGAGAGACAAACTGCATTCTCAAAAGAACTTGCTTTCAACATAAGAGGTATGACCGACAATCCACAGCCGAAATAACTTTTAGAATATTTTGGAGAAAATAGTTATGGGCCAAATAAGAGGAATTACATGATTTTAAGAGCATTATAAATATTCCAGACATTCATCAAATGACTCGAAGCGGAAACGGGTCAGTTTCTTCACTTTCTTATGAGTGTAAAATATAAAAGGGGAGCACTTTCTATATTTTTTACATTTTGTAGAATATTCTGATTTTGTTGTCGTCACATCGTGAACAAATGTGCAGTACGTCCATATAAATTATCGGCACCTTTTTGCCTCAACCCAACGCCATTCATTCTGTTTCTCTCACAATCTATCTCCGTTAATGACCGTATTAAAAGGTTTTAGGCGAATGCCAGGTAGGATCCTTAAACCATAGCCCGGGTGCACTAGTTAATCTTTTAAAATCTTTCTCTACCCTTCCGCATGCACCCGTTCAAATCCCTTCATATGCTATTAAAGGAGAGTCGTCACCGCGTGGATTACCCCGATGTAGTCTGTTACTCTAAGCAAAAATCATGTTCGGACCAAATACAAGTACGCATTCCTTGCGTTCCAAGTTAGTTTGCTAACAGAACGTGCAGAGGGACTGTTGAAACTGGTAGAAGCTCATGCTTGGCAGTGCGTGTTCTTTAAAGGAGGCAAAGCTTTGAAGTGCCATTACACCCACCAAAAAAAAATAATAATAACATGGTTTTCTTGAGTGAACTATGTAAAGAATTTGAGGAACTTGAAGCTGGGAAGAATGTGAGGAGCTGACCGTATGTACCACAATAAATATAACAGTTCAGGTTTTTGTAGATTACAGAACATATGGTTGTGGCGCCAAAACATCAGTGCCACTGCTCACGTGAATACTGTAAGAAGTATCTCACGTCGCTTGTTTTTTTTTTCATGATAACCAAAACTGTACATCTATAGTGGTGTCTAACATCAGTTGTTCTCTAATATAAATTATTATTTTGTGTGTGTGTAAAATAACTTTTGAGAGTTTGCTGTCCCACAAAAATAAAGAAACATTACAAATAAACGCTATAGCTGCGGAGAATTTCATTCTATTACCATATTTCTTGTAATACAATGTGTATATAAATTAAAGGAAGATGAAAAGTTATTAAAAAAATTGTGGCAAATGCAATATATATATATCAATGAATTGCACTTTTCAACCAGAGTTAAACTTATAAAAGTAGAAACCGACTTGCAAATACAATTAGGATTTCGTAAATGTTGCCATTTATATTATTAGAGACGCCTCATATCGTTAATAGTAGATTTTTACAAAAGTTTGAAAAAATACATTCCAGTAGTAATATATGACAAATAAATACTAAACGTTGTAGCACCTATTAACTGATTTCAAATAACTTATATTAATTATGTTTTAATATGCATAATAATAAAATAAAGTATTGAGTGAATCAAGTTTATTAGAGAAACTATAACCATATCTGGTAATAGAATACTAAAACAAAACACTGTTATTCTGTGTTATTATACAGAAAGTTTGTTTATTGCAAACTTTTTTAATTGTGTCTCTTTTGCATATTTCCAATAGGACTTATAGTTGCACATGTGTGACGAATCTTGTTTCGTCGTTGGAGAGCTGAAGAAAAAAAATTTAAGCCAATCTATCTATAAACTTCTGTTTCGTAGAAATAAAAACCTCCAAAATTGACGCTGAATTAATTCACTCACATTTTGGTACTATGTAGGCTTACTGTAATTCTCCATACAAAGACAAATAAAGGAAATTGAGCCCGGTATATTGTTGAGGCAGTTAGCGCCGTGTTGGACCTGCAGATAGCTTTCGTAGAGGTCGCATCCAATTTCCCGCATGTTAGTCAACGTCTGACAATTGCCCGTTTGTCACCCCAAACGTAAGTTCAACTACGATGAAATCCCCCTCTCGGTTGCATTTGAACCGTTAATGAACGGCTTTACGAATTCGGTCCATTTCAAGCCCCATTTGAGCTTAAAAAATAGTGCTGCAGCATTGACGCTCTTTGGGACAAAATCACGTTGGAGCCATATTTGCGCGAAACAAAGAGAGAGTTGTTTTTATTCAAGCGTACACATCCAATTAAAAATAAAAGTACTTGCATAAATTAAATACATGTTTAATTAATAATGTTAATCTTACATGAAGTTTTGATTCGACATTATTCAATAGACGATTCAGCATTGAAAGATAAAATTATGACGGAGTTTAAAATAATTTCGTTTGCACGATGACACTAATTAGTGTGTATTTATGCATTCTCAAATAAAATCTATAAAATAGGGAACTCAAAGACGAAAATATTCTTTCTATAATGGTTTTACAAATAGTTAGTGCAGAATTTTACTACAAACCGTACGCTAAAATTGATTTTATATTATTCGCATTTCCTTCCTATAAACGATATGAAATTATTGAAGTACTTGAACACAGTGAAAAATGTTTAAAACCGTATTTATTTACAAATACGAGTATTTTTCAGAAACGGTGTGGATTGCAAACACATAATTAGTATTTTTGCGAGACTCATTAACGCCTCTTCATTCATACAAGATGAATGTCTCTGGTAACTCTTCCGGGAGTCATCCATATGCATTACGTCCTCTCTTTATCATGCAAGCTAACTAGATGTGCTTTTGTTGTAACCCACAATGGAATTCTGTAATAATTTTCTTCACACATTGAGACGATTATCCTGCACACGTGTGTAACCTTTTCGTACCAAATAAAACAGCTTCGTGTAGCAACAAATAAGCCTTGCATTCAACATAATAATATATCACTGAAACGTTGTGTTTATAATGAGACGGCTCGTCTGTCTTTTTCCGTAATTCCATTTTTTTAGTTGTTGCAGCGGCGGTGGGGGAGATGGTGGGAGGATGAGCGTGTTCTCGGAAATTTTGTTTTCTAGAGGGAGAGAAAGACGTACACGAGAAATTATGCGCACTGACTATTTAAAAAATAGGAAGAATTATAAACAGACACAATCGTCGTTGTTGGACCGCTTCAGACAAAAAATTAAGAGAAAGCATCCAAAATTGTCTATCATACTCTTCCATCAAGACAATGAGCAAAGGTTCGATTTGCAAAAATTGTCGAATTGAACTCCGAAATGTTGAGTCATACATCGCATTCACCAGATTTTATTAATTGCGACTTCTTCCAATTCCCTAATCTAAACAAATGGCTGGCTGAAAAAAAACACGCCAAACTGGACCATTCAAGACACAATCGCATGTTTTGATAATTTGCGGAGCCAGTTTTTTTTTCAGATTAAGAAACAATAAAAAATCGAAGATAACCAAATCTTGCGAATTTGGTAGATTCTTCAATACTTTGGAGTTTAACTAAAAAATTTTTACCATCGAAACTGTACAATGGTGCTCATTGCGGTCCGATAACGACGCATAAAAGTCTACATTATCCTTATTTCGTTTACTTAATTGTCCATGTTGATATTTCCACGTTCTTCCCAAAATCCGAATCCATAACCTTTTGTAACTGTTGTTTCATACAAAAAGTGTTCTGGATTCTGGGTTCACAAAAAGCTAGTAGAAACTTTTGTTTAGATTAATATTCACCAAACCACAACTTAATAATTTTCTCAACTTCGAGAAAAAAAGGTATCTATCTTGCCGAAACTATTAGACAATTTTTCATTTGCATTAACTATTTTCCCGTGTAATATGTCTATGGTCTGAGTAATATGGCGCATTTTGATTCGTCCATCACTCAACTTCATAACATTTATTTTGTCTATTATTTCACTTCTGGTGGACTACCTGAAGAACGTTCAACACTTCAGAATGTCTGAACTAGTTTAAATTCATTCAACCAATTATGAAATTATTTAAACGCAGGAGTAGACGAGCAAATAACTTAATCAAATTCGGCTTTGATTTATTTAGACATTTTGCCTTTCAAATGGAAGAATTTAAGCCCGCAACTGTTATGCTATATTTGAAAATTACTCTAACTATTTTATTTGACTGATACTAAACACGCATTGTAAATGTCTGATAATTTGACAATAATATTGAAAATATGCACTTATCAAAAACAAACATGTTTTTATACTCCTAGCGATGTTACAGTTTGCTAGTACTTGCTGTCTTAACCTAGTAAAGTCATCTTTTTACTGTTCAGACATAATATGGATCCACCAGTACTTGAAAAGAGTTATAAAAACTGGCGCGTAAACCTAGAACATCAAAAAACCAGCAATGACAGAGTTACAGTAGAGCGTAGTTAAAAATCTGAAGTATATACATGTTTTGTTTAAAAAAATAGCACAGTATCGTAGCTATATACATCTTACCGCGCAAATGGTCGGGTATTTTATTTTTTATTACTTGTCAGTTGCCATAAAATTGAAAATCCAAATTTGAGTATTTTGGGAAATTATCAATGAATCTTTAAACAAGAGTTGAAAATAGACTTAAAGTCTCTACAACTCTTTTTTCTTTGACAAATTAAAGAACTTTCGTTTATTTTGGAGATATCAGTTGTAGAAATATGACAAAATGCTTTATTTTCTAAAAGAAAGAAAACTATCCTACATTTGACGAACGATTGCTAACGCCTCATTCGACCAAATCTCCTAATTAAATATACCATTATACGCAGAATTTTATGCTTTACAATTTATTACTGATGATTGTTTTCAATAGAATGTTTCATGCTGGAGTTATAAGTTATTATTAGTTATAGTTATTAGGAAGAGACTAGAAATTGGTGAAAAATTTTGCGTTATTTGGGCCACATAAACTCATCTCCAGGTCTTTCGAATTGGAAAACTTTTTTACTATTGGACAGAACGTATATAATTAGATAAAAAAAACTAAAATACCTCAAGTTTTACTCGCGGAGCAGGTTTTCCTTTTATAAAAGAATGAAGATAGATTCACCTGTTTATGCTGTGATATCTCCAAACTACTGAAAAACACACACACTTCATTTAATATTTGTATGTCTTCCATAATTGATTATTGTAAACCTTAAAAGTATTGAAACGAGCTAATCTGTGTACTACTAACGTTGGTGTATCTAAAGCTATTATCTTGGCACTAAAGGTAGCCGCACTTAGTCTCCTGGCAGGTACGAATGAAAGCCTCGTTTCCGAGTTTATTTATAGGAATGCTCACTATTTACGGCGTTGCTAATGATGTCATCAATATTTGGCTGCATACATCGCGATAAGCTTCAAAGCATCCGCAGAGACGCACATAAAGCCTAGCTGTATTTTACTGGGTCGCCATGCCCCGTAACATAAAATAATGTCATTGTTCCGTGATAACATGAGGAGATACGCCCATGTAGATTGAAAACATTTGCACGTGGCGTAGTAATAAATGGTTACCCTGATGGCAAAGATAAGCAAGTTTTCTAAGCCAGTGAGGTTAAATCAATTAAATAATTTGAATTAATACTTCTGACGGTCTGGTTGGTCTTTTTACGTCTTCTGTTAATATTTCTGCTTGCTCTGCGCAATTGTTGAAAATCCGTTTATTATTTAAATGATTATTCACCTCCTCATTTGTGTTACGATATGCAGTACTTCATAATTTTATTCCTTTGCTCATTCAGAGATCCCGGTAAGCGATGTCATAATTCTTCGTTCACATGCATTTCACGTTGTTCTTCCCCCTATTTTAGTTTCTACTCGTCTTGATTCTGCCCAGATAATTATAGTAATATTTTCGTTTAATTTCACTGTTTTTCGATTTGAAACTGAATTAATGTTCGTATTGTAACATGGAAAGGAGTTTCCCGAAAGTATCATAATTCACCAAAAGAGTGACATTATACACGTATCTGTTAAAACTGAAGTAAGTTTTGAAATTCTTTAACAGACTCAACCTTTTTGTTAGAGGGAGATGGAAATATTGGTGTGCAGTGTGATTTATTGTGATGTGTTATGCTATGAATTGTATTAATTTATAAAGAATGACAATAAATGTATACCTGAAAAATAGATCGTAGGTAAAGCTATATATCACCGAGTGTAAACTTGCTAATTTTATAAAACAGAAATTGTGCATTGTTCGAAATCTTCCCCAAATTAAATGTTGAGCTATAAAATTCGTCTCCTGGTTTGTGTGGTGTGTCGTTCTTGCGACTCACGCGTTTCCAAATCACCTGTCGTAAGCAGAAAGCATTGAAGAAATGTTGTGTGGTATTTATTTTATCACTTATTTTTGTCCATTATTTGGCTAATTATTTATCTTATTAGTATACTTTTAAATCAAACGTTTTACATTTTATTATTTTAAGTGTTGAGTCAGGAGCTGTGAGTAACGCTCCGTGGAAGCAACACGTAAAAATTGTGACAGTTAAAATAATCATCGGTGATACAAGTAAGCTCTTATAAGTTGAATAATGATTCGTAATACGAGTTATGTTGACCAATGTATATATGAATCAAACAAAGGAGTGAAAATAATAGTGTTGTCCGAAAGAAATCATGGTGATACACGAATGTGAAGAATTTAAAATTTAAAAGAATCATAGAGAAGGAAAAACAATTAAATAAAGTCAGTTTTTATACCGCTTAGAAATGCTACATACACATAATTATCAAGCGAAGACTGCTGTTCCATGGCATGAGGACTAGTAACAATAGGAAAGTAAGTAAGCTAACAATATAAACTTTTTCAATAATAAAACGTAATATACACGCATTAAATATACTTTGCCAATTATTCTTCCAGTCAATATGCCCTGAGATTAAAACTGTTCCATATTTGATTTTGTAATTAAGTAGTGTTATTAATTTTGCTTTATACTTTGAATGTGCTTTCGTAAAATAACTTAGATATTATAGTTAACTTTTTCTTTTATTTATTTTTTAGAGTAACTGGCGACATGAGGGTAATCCACGTGTTGGCAACTCCCCTTTAATAGCATAGGAAGGGATATGAAAGGGGGGATGCGGAAGGGTAGAGGAAGGTAGGCAAGGGTTAACTAGGACCCCCAGGCTATAGTTTAAGGATCCAACCCGCCATTCGCCTAAAAGTGATGCAGGACAAACCCTAGAAAACCAGCATCAGGTAGGTCAGACAGTGGATACTTGTCCCACTCCTTTCCTATGGCGGCAGGGGAGGTTTGCTGTGGGGACGCAGCGTTACCTTCTCCGTGCCTCGACCAGATTAGGAGATTGTTGGCCGACTGTTCCAATGGGAACAGCGAACAACTCTTACCGTATGCCCAAAGTTTTTTGTCCTCTAACAATTATAGTCAATAATAAAATAATTTTATTTAACTAAAAATAAAATCGCTTATGAGATAATTAACTAATTATTGTCGCCCAACCCTGCTCTAGAATAATTAAATCTTATAGCCCGTCTCTTCGCCCACATAGTTTTTTATTAATTATATACATATTTTATTTAAATTATCTAAATGCTGTGGCGAGGTGCTTGCTAGAGGCTGGAGACAACGGACAACCCCTTACGGCACTTTCGGATTAGGAGTGTATCCCGAAGCCACATGGCAATTTTAGGCTTAGTCAAAGACCTCTGTACGAGCGCCTCGAGGGAAAACTGTCCAAACTGAGCGTATAAAGGACGAAATGCGTGAACTGTCACGTGATGAAAGTAGCCAATAATAACTCAGTAGAAATAGAGTCTAAGAAAAGGACTTCTCGAGGAACTCTTCATGTCTCGTTCCTGTAGTAAAAGCGTGTTTTATACTGTTCATATCATTTCGGACTCAGGTTCTTGTGATAACCACAAGTAGTGAGATCTACACTTAATAAGAATAGGAGAGATCTGTTTTACCGGAGGTCATGCGTCTTCCTTTCTTCGTTGCTCCAGTATCTGGCAAGTCATAGGGTTTTATTTCCGTATACCACTCTACAAGATCAAAAATGTTTTCAATACGAAGGCTGCATTTGTGGTAAATCTGTTTTAGTGGCTTCCACCTTTTTAGTTATTAAATTCTAAACTCACCATACAAAAATTGCTGTTTGAAGAGTTTGTTTTGAAGTTCTTGAGAAGTATGAAGCCACTAATTATTTTTTTTCCCAGTTTCATCACAGAAACAACCAGTCACCACTGCCTGCAGATCCTTGTTATGCAATCCCAATCCATAGTGAAGTAGCCAGTGGATTTACTTAGTCGTTCCAACAATAACAGACACTCTGCAGTTGTCTATAAGTTCCGTAAGATTCAATACCAACGATTATCACATATTTATAATCGATGTCGCCAAAAAAAATTTCATCTGTGAGACATTAAACGCCAACTAACCTCTGTATGAAAGAAAACAGCTAAATAATATCTTCAGATATTTTAAATACTGTAGTTTTATATTGATATATTTTAAATGTTATTGTTTATTATTTCATTCTTTTATTAAATCGGTACATTTTCATGTTATAATGATACATTTTGAGCTAAATAAAAACCATAAAAACCCAATTAATTAATGCTTTTAAATTTACAACTCAATTAATTTTCATATTTTCATTACACAACTTGAGTAGAATCTTTGGGACAAATATTTGAATGATTTTCGCTTTCTGCCATTTGCAGCTACTGGCATTGTTTTTTCATCTTCTTATGATTCAGTAAATGCACCAATTCATCAGTCCCCCCATGAATAATGAATCAGTCCAACTTAATTTCTACCATCACGTGCTCAAATTCCAATACCACGTAATGTGTTATAGTTGGCCAACATATATATAAAAATTACGCAGAAAATCTTATAGCACTAAACGCCATTAGCGGGTTTATATAGATGTTAGGTTCTCAAAATGCGTTACTAAAACTAAATAACAAGTCTTCCGTCACATAATGATTCAGTTCAATTGCACGTTTGTTTTATATATTTATGCGGTTTAGATAATATAAAATGGAGTATGTTATACAAATCTCTCTTACTTATACATTTATCTATAGTTAATTTATCGTCCAAAAATACATTTAACAAGTCGTATTTTCGTAATTTGATGACTCGGAATAATTTTTATTTTTACTGGTTTCACCCAAGCTTTTGTAAATAAATACAATGACTTGATCAGCTGAAATAAGCGGGATGTGTTGGTAGTCAATTTATCGATTACAGGATTTGGCAAATTACCAAAATCTTTAGTATTATATTAAAAACTAAGATAACCAATGTTTTGGAACACATTAACTGTTAAAGTTAATAACGGAACGACGCTGTTCCAAGTTCAAATTAATATACACATGATTAGGCTCTCAATTCCCCTATCATGATAACAATAAATGGAAATTACCTAAAAAGGTAAATTTTCACAATAATGTGTTAGTTTGAAGTAGTAATAAAAAAGCTACCCAAATACAAACAAAATAAGTTATTATATAAATATCACACAAAATTTATGGGAACCTTGTCTCTTTCTTCAGATGCTAAAAAGAGCCTATAGCCACACAACTTCACTCGTCAGTTGACAAAACTCAAAAGTCTATTTTCAAACATACGTAATTTTTTTCATTTTTAGTTAGTAGATTAGTTTTGATTCGATATTCAGGCCAGTTTATTCATTTTACAATGGTTTTTGTCAGTCAGTATGTGTATTCGATTTAGTTCCATTTTTAAAACAAAAAAATCAGATGCTAGGTAAAATTTGGTAAATGAATCTAAAACTATTCGTCGTTACTTCATTTTCTCATTCCATTGTTATTAGAACCATCTTAGCTGAAACTGGAGGAAAATATTTCACTTAAATACTGCTCTATATTAAAAATCGTAATTTATAATTTTATGTTTATGTTTATGACAGATAGAATCTCGGTTATCTTATTTTAGTTGCTATAATCATGTATCCTGACAATAGATTTAACATTTGATAGCAACCCGTCGTATGTGTGAATAAGGCGGTAGTGTGATACTAATCTAAACTGTATCAGTTAGTATAGACGGTTATTTTTTTTATAACCAATGGAAACAGCACTTCCCTGATATTATAAGTAAAACCGGATCAAATTAACGTCAATGTATGAGAATATTACACTCCGCATTGTAACAATTTAACCTTTATTTCTAGGTTACTTGGAAATTATTTTAATAATTAATCATATTAATAATTGTAATTAAAATGTACATTTGTTAATTTTAAGTAGGGGACACAAAAAACCTAAAGATATAATAATTCAATAATTAAATATTCTCATAAATAAACCAGGATTTTGTCATAAAAATATAGTCCTGTACAATCATATGTTTTTTATTTGTAAAAAATGTGTGTGTATGTCTATCTGTCTGTCTGTGTTGTCCCCCATCCAATCCTAAACCTTTCAGCCGATTGTAATGAAACTGGTGAATTGTTGTGCGAACCCCCGCGAATGTTTCTGTTGGCCTTTTGAAGCATTATGCAACTACCAAGGGGTTAAAACATGCTAAAGCCTCCGATATTATCGTTGATAAATTACTTTTCTGGGTCTGTATGATTAATAGTTTCAATCCAGATGTATTTAATGTATAATTTGAGCCACTTAAAGGATCAATAAGGGAGGTGGTGGAGGGGCGTTACATAAAAATAAGGCGAAACAACTGAGATTGGTATCAAACCCAGGTTAATAGATGTCAATGAGTTTAATTCTTACGTTTACCGTCATGGATAAGAGTAGTTCAGCCCCTAGGAGTGGGGCTGGACAGAGGCGATACAAATTACCGTTTACAATCTTAAATCCGTAAACCAATTTCTACCAAATTTTATACACATGTAACTTACGATCCAGGGACAGACACTGAGGGCTTAAGACTCACCTACCCGTGCAGGGTGTAGAATGTAAAAACATTCCCAAACGGTCATTATAAACGTCGATAAAACTATTTCTGTGGCAGTAAATTTGATAATGTCTTTCAATAATTTTCAGCTGTCTAATATCACCTCCAAAAAGCAAGGCATGGAAGCACCCTTGCCATTCGGATTGTGGTGGAAGGGGTTTACATAAAAAGTAATGCAAAAAATACTGACATTAGTGTCGACTCCGGGGTTGTAGGAGTCGCTGAGTCGAATTCAGGCATTAACCTTGGTGGTTAATTAAATATGATCCTCCACGTGCAGGTTGACGTTATTGACAAAAGGTTACCCGTAGTAGTTTGACCCTGTTAAATTACCGGGAATTTTTGTTTTAGTGTTAGCTATATTTTGGTCTCAATTTCGTTAAAGGTTGTATTTCTTTACTTCTTTTAAGATACCGGTAGTATTTTTAGACTTTATTAAGTTTGCGAGTTGTTTTGCTATTTTAATTCGTTGTGCTTTTTAGACACTTTTATTTTATGTAGGAGAATACCCGAATGTTGTCAGTAATAAACCTGGTTTATATGAAGTTGGATGCCTAGGGGTTAGGTCGGGGAAGGGAATGTAAATGGGTAAATGTTCCAAACACTGGAGATTCCGATACTGGTTAAATGATATTCAAAGGTGTAAGTGCAAATCTTGGCCTTATCTTGTACTTCGTAAAGATTAAGACCATGACAACAGCAGGATAACAGAGAAGTCAACATTGACAATGAAGACAGAGTGCAAACAAAATTGTCTTTCCTAGGAATTCACATCAATAATAATAATTATTATAGCTTCGAAATAAAGCGACGAATGACCTTTGGCTTAATTGTTATGATTATTATGAACGAAGTGTGAAGAAAAGGGTAGTAGTATGACGGCAAAGTGAAGATTGTTTCGTGTCATATAATAATTGTCAAAAATTACTTGACAAATATGCTTGATGGCAAACCACTTAAAGACGAAATTTTTGTGTCTGAATATACAATCGGAAAAATAAACTTAATTTTTTTTACTTCAATGTCTCCACTAGATTTTGAATGGTCTTACAATAGTTTTGCCCATGTTCCCATCACTACTTGGTTCGGTTTGTCTCTTAGGAAACAATTACGCCAATCAACTTTGGTTGACAACGATCTGGGCGGGCGTGCACGAGAATTTAATATCTAGCCTCGTACTAGGGGCTTCTAGAGTCCCATTGTATTTACAGTGAAGATACGAGTTGTCGCAGGACAGTTCTTTTGAAGTCGACATTATAACAGTTAAGGATGGCCAGTTATTCCACCCGACAGTACATTATCCAGATTGATTGACATTTTCCCGACAGGTCGATTTCCCGATGGGTCATTTTTCCGAAAGATAAGTTTTTACAAAAATAAACATAATATTAATATTGTAGATCTAATGAAAACTAAGTTATTCATTAATTCGTGGAACAATTTCAACTAAACTTGGTACACGTATCACTTTAAATCCAGCAACAACCGTGTGGAATTAAAATAACTCTAGCACTCCTATGGATAGGACAGAAGAGGGTGGCATATTCAAAATACAAAATATGGGATAACTCCTGGTATTGGCGCGAAATAAATAGTTTACGGGGTCACTCAGATTCATAATGACACTCTAGATGCTTTTAGTGTCTAATTTCATCCTCGAAAGTCAAGTGGGCAGGTAAGAGGTGGGGTAAAGGGGATGACAAAAAAATGTGCGTTAACTTCCAAGATTGGTGTCGAATCCATGTTTGGGAAGTCGCTGAATTTAGTTATGGCAAACATTTTGGACTTTAAAGGTACCTTAAAGAATATTAAATTAATACACAGTATTTCCATACATATAAAATGTTCTACGCATCCACCTCACATCAATTTTAAAGATGTTAAAACTTTAATTGCATCGACAGGGTTGTTCCTGGATCATAAGTGATACGTGTACCAAGTTCGGTTGAAATTTCCCCCGCATTAATGAATAACTTAATTTAAAAGTGTATGAACGTTTTCCATTGAGACGTTTCAGCTTTCTTCCACCCCCCCCCCCCTTGAGAAGTTGACAACTCTGCTAGATGGTGGTAATTACAGGAAAATAAAAGAAGCCCCGAGATCAATGATAATGAATAAAACCAACGCCCTTCTTAACTCTTCATTCTTGGTGAAAGATTGTATTAGAAGATTAAGAAAGAAAGCTCCAGCACCACCGAGGATCTACGGGTTGCCTAAGGTACATAAAGATGGCGTCCCTCTACCTCCGATTGTAAGTACAATTGGTTCTCCTACCTACCATTTGTCAAAGTTTCTGGCCAAGAATCTGGGTTCACGAGTTGGACAATGTGAATACCATATTAATAATTCCACATAATTTGTTCATAACATTTTAAACAAATTGTAAATTAAGTTTTGATGTGATTTCTTTGTTCACCAAGCTACCGACGACGGAGACACTGCGGTTACTGGAAAATGTTTTCCCTTTAGAAATTGTTAAACTATTTGAACACGTGCTTACCACTTTAAATATCAGGGACAGTTTTACGAACAGACTGATTGCGTCGCTATGAGTTCACTGCTTTCCCCAGTAGTGGCCAATTTTTATATGGAACAATTTGAAGAAAAAGAATTAGAATCTGCCAAAAAAAAAGCAGAAACGCTTTTTTCGATACTTAGAAGGTGCATTTGCCATATGGAGCCACGGTATGGATGCTCTA
Source organism: Zhengitettix transpicula (assembly GCA_037074705.1). Lineage (NCBI taxonomy): Eukaryota > Metazoa > Arthropoda > Insecta > Orthoptera > Tetrigidae > Zhengitettix > Zhengitettix transpicula. The sequence goes on from CM073590.1 coordinate 1,593,054, forward strand.
TTCGAATTCTTAGGACATTTAAATAACATTAATAACAAAAAGTTTACAATGAAGATAGAAAAAAGTGGAACCTTGCCGTTTTTGGACGTCCTTATCTATAAAAAAGCTGGAGGAACATTGGGACATGCTGTGTTCAGGAAGCCTACACACACAGACTTATACCTGAATGCTAGTAGTTTACAACACCCAGCGCAGAAGAAAACGGTATTAAAAACCCTGTTACATAGAGCACGTTCCATTGCAGATAATGATAGTTTGGCTCCTGAAATCTAACATCTACAGCTTACGTTTATTACAAAGGGATATTCTGAAAGGGAAATTGACTAGGCTCTTAGGATTAAGAAAAAGCCTGATTTTTAACCTATAACCTCAGCTTTCCTTCCCTATGCAGGGCCAACAACTTCAAAGATTGGCAAGATATTGGCGAAACACAATTAAAGACAGTCTTTCGTTCGACAGATTCTGGGTTCTGTAAAATATGAGATTGGCCTAAAAACGGCTGTGTTTTATATGATTCCTTGCAATGGCGGCCGAAAAAAAAACGGACAAACTTTGAGGACCATCGAACAACGCTGCATTGAACACGAAAGATATATTTGTTTAAAGGTTTGACAAATCGGATGTAGTCGAGAATGTTCTTATGACAGGACACAAGATGTGTTTTTCGAACACTGTCAAATTAAATCACGCTGAAACGTGGCACGACAGTGTGATTTTGGAATCCACTGAAATTAAAATACGTGAAAATCTTTTAAACAAAGACTTTGGCTTCCAAATCAGCAACGCGCGGTATCCAATTATTAAAATATTACGCGAGTTCGACCTGATAAATACGGTGCGGACGACACGCAGCGACATAGTCTGAAGACAGCGGCAGAAAACGACCGCAGAAACGTCAACATCGAGAAATCTGAACCTGGTACTCAACCGAGAAAAATTTATTAACAATTTAAAAGTGTTCTACAATATTAATATTATGATTTATTTCGTAAAAACTCACCTTTCGGGAAAATAACCTGTCGGGGAAACGTCAATCAGGATAATGTACTGTCCGGCAAATGGCAATCGGGAAGTTGTCCCCTCTGGAAAACGTCAATCGGGATATTGCTGTCGGGAAAACGTGCATCTGGCAAGTGTGTGCGGGATTTTGTATTATACCCTAATTTCAGCACTTATCAGAAAGTTTTCCCTCTAATCATTCTCTAGCATCTGGTTCCGTTTCATGGAAAATAAAATTTTTGAAGCATCACTGTTTTAGTATAATACTTACACCTCATTCACTGTCGTATATTTTGCTTCCTGAAATTAGTATCTATTCAAATAAAATGATGAAAATTTCAAAAGTGCAATATTTAATCATAAATGATCAATACAATTTTACCATATGAATATATTCTAATACCATTTATAAAAAAAATGAATGTATAACATTAGGCCTATATACCCGTCCACATACATCTTAGCTTATTAGCTGTTATAATGTAAAATCCAGTCAGTGACAATAGACGTTCAATTGTTTACAAATTAAACATAAAAACTCGTTTTTATCTATGCTCTACAAAAAAATTCAATGTAATGTATGCATACAAACGCTATTTCATCCATACGCAAAAAATCTAATGTTTTCAATGGGTGAAATGTTATATGTAGTGGTAGGTAAATCTTACGTGCCTTAAACATCACGGATAGCGATATAGTAAGATTTTTATTATTCTCGTCTCCATGAGCATGGATCGATGCTGCTCATGAAAACAATTCCTCCCCTCCTCCCCTCAGTCCCTTTTATGCACACTTTTAGCACCGACCTCTGTAGCTGGAAATAAATTCTTAATATCACAGGAAAACTAATTGAAACTATTTACTGGGCAGTCCATTGACCTCCTACGAGTCACAAAATGACTATGGGAAACTTCACCATAGTCCCCCTTAAAAAAATATTCATGTTAATAGCATAAAAAAAAATTAAAGATATTTAATAGTATATCTTCAGATGTCATAACGTTACGAGTTCGATTATTATTCATTGGGTGGATCGTACAAAACTTTAAGTCACGTTATCTAAATAATATCTAAAATAGACGTAATTTTAATGAAACCGCGTAGGAATGATCAAATTCTTAATAAATTTTTCACGGTTAAGCACAAGGTTGAAAGTTGTATATAAACTCGACATTCACATCTCTGCGGTCATTCTCTGCCATAATTATACTTACTGACAATATAAGTTAGTTTATGCGTTCAAATGTTTCTAAAAAACTGTATGGTAATACATTTTTACTAACGATTATTTCAATTAGATCTAGAAAAAGACTCACAAAATGTTGTACTGTAATTGGCTGATGTTTTTCTCAAACTCAATTAAATATACAGAGTGAAAAAGATGAATAAAGAAACTAATATATTTTCAAAAAAAAAAATTCCACGCGTGTTTTACATATGAATTAGTTTCTCTTTTGGTTCATGCGGTCATTCGTTCTACGGTTGTCATTAAATATAGACAACATTTATGAAAATCTAACTTCATATTTAAGTTAAATAATAAAAAATAGCAGCCGATGAATGAGAAAAAGTTTCATGATTCAATTTAAAACATAATAAATATAAAACACTATGTTTGGTCCCTGATTGGGACCTTTTCAGGTGTGTAGATTTTACATTCAATTATAATTGAATGTAACATCTACACACCCGAAGTGGTCCCAATCAGGAACGAGTAGTAGTGTTTTATAATTATTATAATTTAAGTTGAATAATGAAACTTTTTCTGATTTTATCAATTTAAATATAGATATTTGCCAATGAGACATCTAAAATGTACTTAAAATAGATAGTTGAAAATGATCAAAAACAGAAACGTAATTTAGTCGTATATAAAAACATAGACTTCTAATTTTACAATATTTTACTGGTTTATTAAATGTTAGAGTAAATTCACTGTCAGATTCAAATGAAATGTTGAAGTTTTACTCAAAATACAAGACAATACCAATTCACATACTACAGACAATCTATTTGAATCTCTCTTTATATTTTTTTATTTGGACAAAGGTGACTCGTGACAGAACGAACGTTATTTCCGGTCAGTGAAATATGGGGTCAGCCTGAAAGAAGTTCGCGCGAAATGTGCGGTGTGTGAAATATGCGCCCACATCCTCCATTGTCACTTTTTGTAAACAAATAGCAGCTAGCGATTCAAGAACGGTAGAATTTCACCAACACAACATGCTATCCGATAAATCCTATCAAGACATTTTGATTTTCCTTTAAGTCAGTAATGTACCTTCTATTTATTTGTCAAAATAATAACCGTATATTTAATGAATTGATTAAGATCCTCAGAAATTGTACACCATAATGACAATAAAATACATATTTGAAACGCAAAATACTTAACTTCCAAATAATATATGATTAAATAATAAGAGTATAATTTAAATCTTCTTATGACAGCAGGTTATTGATAAGTTAAGTATAATTTCGATTCACCAACGGATTATGTAATCACAAAATGGATTAGGTTTACGGCCGTTTATTTATGTTTGAAAATAAAATTTCTCACAAAATTCGACGTTCTTCAGTACATTAATCTCTATACTGATATGTACACATGAGTAGAAAATCAAAGTTGTCGGATTTTTATAGCATCAGATTTTACCTTTTGTGCTCCGACTGCAGATAAATTATTATATATATAACATATTATATGAAATTATAATTGTAATTTTGTTTCAAGATGTATAATTTTGTGTAACTATCTTATTAATGTAGAAAGGCAAAATCCGTAGTAAATAAATAAATAAACATGACAATTGGGTTTTGTGGAATATTAGTCACGTTTTGTTGTGTTTCGTGTATTGCCGGCGGCGTTTATGTGACAATGCGCGCGGGAAACGCAAGAAATTGTCGTGAAAGATTTTTTTTTTACAGAAAAGGGACAGAATTCTGCACCTTGCAGTTGTTAATATTTCTCATAGCTTGAGCGTTAAAGTTTTATCCGCACAATTATTATTTTGATAATTTTATTGGAAAATTACGTTACGATCTGGTTGAGTTTCGCATACAAATTAGAAGTACTGATCTACGTTGCAAAAAGGGTAGTGGACGATTTTTCCACTATATATATGCGTGTGTGTGTGTGTGTGTGTGTGTAGGTCACATTCCTTTCCCATTTTTTTAATTATCCTAAGATATGTGAAAATGTTTATAAATAGATGTCGAGATTTAGATAATATTGATTACGTAGGCCACTCAATTAAAAGGAAAAAGTTTGCAATTCGACTTCTACATGTCATAAACTTAAATATAAAGCATCCCCACTCCATCAAATATGTTCCGTCCTCTGAGACAATTTTGTCGGTATCAGATTACTAAACTTAATGCTGTGTAAGCGATAAGACTGCAGTTAATTGCTTTTGGAGTTTGTTATAAAATAGAAATAGCTGTGTAATTTCTGCCGTTTTAGTCCAAGTTCTTATCAAATAATTAAAATTCTCAACAGTTAAATGGTATCAAAAATCTTATACGCTGCTAGAAAATATTTACCCTACTTGGACTAAATACCTGACTGTAAAATACAGCAACTTAATTTCAAGATGTTACTGTAATTAACGTATGATATACTTGCATATTTATTATATAGATAATATATCCTGATCTAAAATAAAATATTATATTCATAAATTCGGTAAGAAACCGACACTACAAAGCAATTTGTTTAAAGTAAGCTAAGAATTTAACAAATACACAAGTCAAAATACATCCATAAGTGCGTCCATATGCTGTTGACCGCAGGACGCGTCATCGGTTGAATGTAAATGTGCGGAGTTATGGAAGAGGCCATTAAATTAAGTGATTGGATCATTAGGATGACGGGATGAAATAAATACAATAGGAAGACATAAAATAATTTTTAAAAAGAAAACTATGACGTTATAAAATAGTAGGTAGGGAATATTTGTCACTTACAAATTGCATATCAGAATGAAGTATAGGAAGAAACGCAGTAATCGTCAAAAGATAAGCAGCCACTGTAGACAGAGACATGCAATGAGTTGCAACGAATCGCAAACCAGAAGCAAAGACAGCAACGCATGCATAATTATCCACATTTGAAGATTTACGTTGATTGAAATGAGCAAACAGTCTTTATTTTGCCAATTTATCGGTTTGATATTTTGCCTCTTTATCGGTTTAGATTATGCTGCATATCAGTTTACACTATATGCCTTTATACTCAGGTAATTTTGTTTCAAACTGTTCATTTGTATGTCGTTTTGTTACTTATCGTTTGTTTAATATCATATTACCGGTATGCTAAATATAAATTAGCCTCTGCAACATTTGATTTGTGTTATTTTTAGTTCCAAATAATATTATTTATGTATAATGCAGTTTTTAGACCACTATCAGACAATATTTTATTGATTTACGACAACTCTTCGGTACGTGTTTGTACCCTCATCAGGTCTTCCCTGCTGAGAAATTGTACAAAATAAAGTTGTCTTATCAAAAAGCCATTGAATTTTAATTTGATAATAAATGTTACCAACAGATTGAAGGTTCTCCAATGGGATCCACGTTATTTCCCATTTTTTCGTAATTTGTTATGAGAGACTTAGAAACTCATTATTTAAAGAAATTAAAAAACAAACCTATTAAATACTTTAGATATGTGGATGACATTTTTTGTATAGTAAGCAATAATGAAATTAACATCTTCAAAATTTTTAATAATTACCATGATAAACTCCAATTCACATATGAAATGGAAAAAAATAAAAAACTTTGTTTCTTAGATGTATGTGTCATTAATAACAATGACGCCATTCAAATGAATTGCTTCCGTAAAGCAACGTAATCAGGACGAGTCCTAAATTTTCTATCCAGCGACCCTATTCACTAAAAAAAAGCTATGGTATATAATCTCATAGATAAAGACTTACTGTTATGTAATCCCATATATCGCACACAAAAGATTAAAATTTTAAAAGTATTTAAATAAATAATACTTACCCTATAACTTTTATTAACAAACATATATCTAAAAGAATCACTAAACATAAATATAATTGCAAAATTAGTACAATAGACATTAATTATAAGAAACAGGTGAGAAATCAGCTTATGGTATTGCCATATTATGGTCATTTCAGCGAAAACTTGAAACTGTTAATAATAATTTTACTAAATTTATAAAAAAAGGTAAAGACAAAATTGATAAAAAAAAGTGTTATATAAGGCAAACAAAACGCGCTTTGGAAATTAGACTTAAAGAACTTTAAAATTTCAGACCATAATATTGTCACTACTCATAGACTGGAGGAGAATAATGACTTTGATTGGAAAAATGTTGAGATTCTAGATGCAAAGAAAAACCTGTAATTTATCGCAATTTATCGGAAACGATATGCATAAAAATGACTGAGAACACCATAAACTCACATAATGACACAATTAAATTAAGCAAAATTTACAATGCTATAATTTGATTGTTGATTTTAATTTTTTAATATTTTTGTATAATTGTTTGGTGAAAATGTTAGTTAAGTAATTTCTGATGATGAGAGGGGTGCACATTCGTTTACGAGACACGTCCCACGGTCACAGGGACAGACCGTAAATACCTAAGAGATTTGACAATTCTATTGAGGGTTGGTAATACTATTCAGCTCTGCTGTGACCGCACTCTTGTGTAGTTTGTTAATAAGTGTCTCGGAAAAACTGATAAAGTTTTTTTTTTCAATAGGATGTGAAATTAGGTTTTAACATTTAGCATATTTAGGTGAGTTCGTAGTTTCATTGTGTTAATAGTATAATATTTTTTGTTCAACCACTTTTATAAATTCATTGGCTTCTTGATACAGTTGTACAATTTCTCAGCAGGAAAGATCTGACACGTACCGAAACGTTGTCTTAAATAAATAAAATATTTTCTGTTATTGGTCGAAAAACTGCATTATTTTTAATATAAACAGACGTAAAAATACAACTTTTAATTATTTATATATTATACTCTTCTAAACCGCAGAAACTGATCTACATTTATTTACAATAATACTCAAAACGAACTTCGTACAGACATCTTTGCAAAACTATTTTATTTAGGACTATTGTAAATTTTAATGAGGTACTAAATGAGAGTACTAAAACAAATAGACGCAAATGGTATTAGACTCCAAAGAGTCTGCAGCTAATTATGAAGATAGTTTCTTTTTCCATATTTATTGACACTATTAATAATGAATATCTATCTGCTACTACGCAGTTCCACTCGGAACAGATTGAAACGATAACAAATGTGTATGTTTCAATTCCGGGTTTAATAACTCACTACGCGACGAGCAAGCTATTGGCGGCTACATTTGGTCAACAAATCTGACAGGCGGGTGCCAGGTCAATAACAGAAATATGCGGGTCCTCAGAGTCTCCCACATTATGACAGAAGTGCGACGCTCGTAACGAGCCCCGAATGACCTACTGATAATTACTACCTGCATCGTCGCCTACGGTTGCGTGTCGAAAATGTTAATTTCCTTTGGGACAATCGCCACCCGGCCAATTTCCCCAGGCATTGTCCTCAAAGTGTCAAATTACCATTTAAGTGTGAATAGAGAAATGATCTACATACATATACCATTTACAATAGTAGCTGAATCAGTTAAGCTTTGTATTTATAAATACTATTCCTCAAGTTACCAATTTTCGTCCATCATTATAATGCATATTTAGTGCCACTTCCTATGTTATTAATTCATATTAATTTGTCTGACAAATATAATTAAACCGTTTTACTGATTGAGTACCACGTACTATAATAACGCTGAAGAACCTTTTCACTGAGTTATTTCTTTATGGAGTATGATTTCCCGTTTACATGAATGAAATAATACTTTTGTCTGTACAAGACTTTGAATTGAGTTTTGTGTGTGTATATTTTAACATTTCATGCATAAGGGGATCCGAAACCGGTGTCACCTTAAATCCTAAGTCTGTCACGCTGAGTTTGTTAGATTTCTGAAGTCATTCGGTTGCTTCTGCTTAGGTAGTAGACTCTGTAGAAGGTTATATGTATGTAAAACTGTCACCCGTTATATTTATAGACAATAGTGGTTGTTTCAAAGCCTTAAATTTGTTCCCTTTTCACCGAAAAATTTGTATCGTTGTTATCTAATATAAAATAACCGTCCCCTTCCTCGAGTTAAATTTTATTTCTTTGGTTTTTTTAAATAAAACGGTCGAACGTATTACGATATAACTCAATGACGTCATCTTACATTATTAAACCGACATTTAACCTATGGATTACACTACCATCCTCTTTAATAGACATCTTCTGACTACTGTATACGATAATATATCTCTACCAAACGAGTAAAATTACTATCGCAGGAAACCTGTTCGATCGCTTCTGGAAAAAAATTGAATATATTTATATTGCCTCTTGGAAGACCAATACAATTACAGATGCAAAGAAATCTTTCAACCCCCACCCCCTAGGGATCAAACTTTATCTCAACCCTGATGGGATTCCATAACAAAGTTCAGCGACTTCTAAAACACTAGATTCGAAACCAATCTTGGTAGTGATCGAAATTTTTTGTCACCCCACCTCATGCCTGTCCTTATGCCATTAGGGGATAAAATTCGACACAAGAGTATCGAGAGTGACATTATGAATCTGAGTGACTTAGTACAATATTTATTCGGGGCCAATGAAGGCCGTAATCGCATATTTTGTATTTTGAAAATACCACCCTCTTCCACCCCCATACGGGAATTTTAAATCTACGAGATTGGTTCCTGAATCTTAACTGATACGTGTACCAAGTTTTGTTTAAACTTTTCCACTCAATAATTAATAACTTAACTTACAATATTAATATTATTCTTTATTTCGTAAAATTGCAACTTTCGGAAAAATGACCTGTCGGGAAAACGTGAATCGGGATAATGTACTGTCGACCAAATGGCAATCGGGATTTTGTTCTGTAGGGATGAAGTCAATCTGGATTTTGTCCTGTCGGGAAAATGTCAATCGGGATATTGTTGTCGGAAAAACGTGCATCGGGAAACTGTTTGTCGGGCACGGAGCACTTAGTCTCCAAAGGGAGCTCACATCGAGCGGTTAGCAGTTCAGACTTCGAGAGGAACTTGTAGATAAAGGTTAAATTTTTCGTCTCCAGAACAAAGTCTCAACACTGGTCTTGTATGAGCAAGAGAGATCAAGGAGTTATCAGTTATAAAGGTGTCGCATCAATTTATAGTCACGTTCTGAGATTACTTTAATATTTCATGTCTCGATGACAATAAAGTTGTAATGTTGAATTCAAGTTTTAATAATCTATTTATTCAAAAATTATCTGACGCCATAAAAGGAATTATTCTACGTGAGAAATGACCCTATATATATATATATATATATATATATATTGTAATGAATAAACGGATATTTTTAATTAAATGAATTGCCCCACTTTGTTTTAATGAATAAATAGAGATTAATTAAACAAAATTAAATAAATTATTAAACAATTAATTTGCAATTTTTTATTAAATCGATAGTTCGTTTATGAAATAATTTATTTTATTTTAAAGTGAAGGATCGAGGAATAATTACACCATTCATTAAACTTTACAATACAATTTACTTTATTCAATAGAAATTTATAACATTTTATATGAAATTAATTACACTTAACGTTTCAATGTTTAGAGATTTTAATACTCTTATCTCAGGGTCATTTATCTGGGCCTGCTAAGTAAAGGTACATTTATATTTATAGAATTTACGTTACACAATCATAGAATTTACAAACAAGAAGTTAAACAATCAAAACAAAACGAAAAAGCGCAATCTGACAGATACCTTTAATTATCGTTTACAAAACCTTAATTAAATTTGTTTCTACTTACCAATATTTGGCTGGTACCAGACTAAGATCTTCTGGGCTCGGGCTCACAATTTACACTAAAAAGGCCATGAATCACTGACTCTACACTTGATTGTACAAAACACGGTCGTAGTTTTGGAATTTATCCTCTGGGAACTGGAACTGCTTCTTCCTCCGGATTCTTAGTTGGGCAGATTTCTGCAAAATTGTCTTTATGTGGAAACTGATGATAGTTTCGGTACTCGTAGCAAATTTTTAATGTGGCGCGGATTATTAGATTACTCTTTGCAGTATTGTCAATCATCTCGCTGTGCAAACTTTATACTCGAATTCAAAAACTGGTAACCTTCTCAGTTGGATGTATACGGTGGCCACGCTGTTTGTTGTCTGCTATCAAATTGACTTCTTCACGCGACTCCACCACAGACCGACTGCGTTCCAGAAAGTGCTCGCGGCTCACGACAAAGCTAGCCTACACATTGTTGTCTTTTGAAAATTGGAACCGCTATCAATCAATCATAACTATCTAATTATTAAAATAATGAATGGCCTCTAATTAGTATTACAAATTATATATATATTGTAGCCGCTCCGCTACCCTTCTTGCATTTTTTCGTTGATTATTCATGTTTGGGTGCCAGATCATTTTTGGGATAAAATCACCAAAACAACTTTTCAATCTTTCATAATTTTATTTAATCGAATATGAGACACAAGTCAACTTCAGGGCGTGGTAGCACGTCCATCTTTGGTCGAGTCCAGCCTGGAACTGACCATTACGCTTCTCCCCTTGGCCGGCCTAAAATAACATCGCATTTCCGGCACCTGCATAAACACAACCACTGCAGTCACCCCCGCCAAGGGCGCTCGACCGTACCTCGCAACAATCATATTACATTATCCCCCCTCCAAAGAACAAAAATTGGCTGACCGTAGATATCCATAAAATACAGCCACATTTTCTTTTTCTTTTTTCACACAATACTAACTTAAACAACCATTTGACAACGCCCTGATAACCAATTAATACAATTACACAATTTTTACAAATACCTTATTTCATGTTTAAAAATACAAAATTTATATCTGTTTGGAACCTAATACTCATACATTCTTTTTGACAATAATTTTTCCAAACTATTCCTTATACAATAATCCTTTTTTCATCAGCTGTTTAGAGGTCAAATTTACAATGTTTTTATTAATCAGCTGATTGACCAATACCATCCAAAAGCAACAAAAATTTACTCTATTTTTTTTTCTTTTTATATACCATAATTAACATCATCCTCAAATACAATATATACACTGAGAATGTTCGCCAAATTATAATAACTGTTGCCTCCTCCTGGCTTCCAGGGAATTCCCACACAAAAATATTTCACCAAATACTTCCACTTTCTTTGCAACATTTCACAGTCTTTATCTATTTTTATATCCTTCAATACATTCATCAAATACTCATCATCTACATTTAGTTTTCGGTTATTTGTATAACCCAAATTGACAGGTGTTTGAGTTACATTTTTCACTCTTGTCAGCCACACCGTACCAATTATTATTTCCTTTATTCATACATTCCTCAAGCATACACATATTTTTTCTGTGTGGAGTGATAAAAATCAAACCTTCTTTACACACAAAAATTTTCTTTTTCGGACTTAATCTATAATACCCCTCCTTAAAGTTTACACACTTGGATTTATTTCTTGTAATTTTACCCTTCGTTACATTTTGTGAGATGTTCTTTGATCTGCATCCCCTACTTTTTTCCTCATTAATGGGTTTCACAATTTCCCCATTTTCTACCGTTTTCTTTTTTAAATTATTAGCAAGTTTATGCAATTCACTATCGTTAATCAACTGTTTCTGAGCCAAATTCTCTTTACCTCCTACATTTAATTTATTATTCCCTTCCTCCGATTTTCCATTTTTCGTCACTATTTGATGCAGCTAAATATTTTCTTTAACTTCCAGCTTCGCACTCTCAACATCAACCTTATCTCTGAAGTCATCACATTTTACATTTAAATCTTCCTCTACCTTGTCAACCTTTCCATCAATTAATACATCCATTCTTTCATTTATTACATCAAACTTTCTACTTATTCCACTTACTACATCAACACATCCGTTTAATAACTCAAGATTTACATTTAATAATTTTAAACATTTATCCCACATATCCGATTCTGCCTCATTATTTCGTTCTGCCATTGCTATTAGAACTATAAATGACCCCACAACACCAAAAAATTAATTAGATTGTCACCAACCTGTTTTTTTTTCTGTTCGCTTATTGCAGCATTTCACAAACACTTTCACTCACTTTTCTTTCGACGACGAAGAACCAAGTTTTCTTTTTCTTATTTCCTCACGTATCAGATCTCGTCCTCGTGTGCTCCAGAACTTCGATCCCGCGTGTACTCGGCAACCTCGTTCTCCAATTCTGCTCCCTGCTCCCGCGTGCTCCATCTAATTACCGTTCAGGCCCAGCGTTGGCTCGCCATAATGTAGCCGCTCCGCTACCCTCCTTATGTTTTTTCGTTGATTATTCATGTTTGGGCGCCAGGTAATATTTGGGATAAAATCACCAAAACAACTTTTTAATCTTTCATAATTTTATTTAATCGAACATGAGGCACAAGTTAACTACAGGGCGTGGTTTATAAAACTTTGAAATCTAGTTGGAGCACGTCCATCCTCGGTCGAGTCCAGTCTGGAAGTGACCCTTATGCTTCTCCCCTTGGCCGGCCTAAAATAACATCGCATTTCCGGCACCTGTATAAACACAACCACTGCAGTCACCCCCGCCAAGGGCGCTCGACCGTACCTCGCAACAGACATGTTACAATATATATACTTTTCCTTTATAGAGTTCGAAATAGTAAATAATGATTTCATGTACAGAAAATATTGAATACCGATTACTATACAACAAATCAAGTCCACTCTAATAATGTATCATGACGTCTCTGAGCGGCATTCGCTGCGTATTAAAGTGCCGGACCGTTGACCAGAACTGTATTAGACTATATGATAAATCGCTGTAAAATGTAGTCTCTATTTATGAAAGACACCGCAGGCTTCGACTACAGAGTTGTCGTTTGCAAAATCGTTTTACAGGCGACAATTCGTGTAAAATGATTTGTTTATTTATTGACTAAGCAAACATTGTGTACGTATGATAACAAACGTTATGCAAGTACCTGATGTGGAACCACAGAGGTTCCGGGTTCGAATCCTGGTATGGTCTCGGAAAACTGGTGCCACTCCAAAAAACAATCCTGAATGTTTCATGTATGATGACAGCCTGACATTCGTACCAGAAGGCCAAAGACCTAAATGGGCTGTAGCGCCAAGAAGAATTAATGAATTTAGTCTCTGGAGGTACAAAGTAATCTGTGAATTCGTACTTCAATCAATTAAGTGCTTGAACCTGCACCTTAACTTTGTAACTATTAATCGTTTCCCATTATACAACTCAGCATTTGAGTTAAAAAATCATGATTTATTATAAACAAAAACTCAATACTTTGCTTACCTGACCATCAACCCCAATATCCTCGAAAGCACAAATTTACCGCGTATTTGTTTTATAGAAATATACATTGAGAGATAAACGCTTATAATGCAGGATAGAACGTACAAATGTTTGTGTTAATAAAATTTTTGCATCATCATCTTTATTGGATTAAAATTGAATGTGGTTTTGTGTGCTGGTGCCAGAATTGAACTGGCTGACACGCGTCTCGTACCGCGGGCTTCGCCTATATGGAACGGAATTCGGGGAACCCAACGAAGAGGAACCGCTGCGAGACTTCACAACCTGACTTCTTTCGACTTGGTAAACGAATACGATTTACCTGAAATCCAATTCACCGCTGTCGCCCTGTCAGAGTCTTTGTAAAGTGTGCCCCTCTCTCTTTGCTACGAGCTGAGCTCGCAGTGCCTCTCGCCACTGAGTAGTGAGATATTGGACCTTCTGGCAGAGCTGTCTTAGATAGTTGGTATTTCTCAGAATAATGAACAATTAAGTTCTCTGAGACATTAACCAGCCTTTGGAGTTCAAGGGTTACGAGATATTGGTTGGAGAACCGGTCTTAAATATGAGTACCGTTGAGGATAGCCGCCTCCAATGTCTGGATACTGCCTCACTAAGACGGGAAGACAATCCCTCTGGAATTCCCGTAAACATGAACTGACCCTGAGAACGCGCTATCGAGCTTCGATGTAAACAAGACTATTAGGATCCGGAGTGACTTCGGGACTGCGCGTAGACGTAAACAAAAGTACTTGAATAAAAGTCAAAACTTTCTTTTGTAAGTCATCGACAGCAGCGCAAAACATAAAAAAAACACTGTACCTTCAATCGATACCGTACACTGGTTTTTGCGAGCTTATTGATAATTTGAGGAAGTTTCCCTTTTTTGGTAGCTGCCAAATCATCAGTCTCTTATACTTTCCATTTCACATCATATATGTGTATCTCTTCGAAAACGTGCAATCAATCCTTGTCACTTGACCTATGAAAATACAATTGAATAAAAAGGGGGAATAAATTAATCGTTTTGTCACCTAAATTCCCAAATGACTTTATTTTATTCTTAGACCTACTATTTTTCGTTCCGTATAGTACAATTATTCAAAATAATTATTTATCCTTCAATAATAATTCAGTAAATTATTTAAACCTTTTTTGGAACAAAAGTTGAACTGAATTTAGTATCTGTCTATATATAATCCTATTAGGAGGTCTCATGTCGCGGGCTTGGTTACTTTCTTGATATTGTGGACGACTTACAAATAAAACCAGGTACACTGAATTGTTTTTCTTCTTTTAATGAAAAAAATATCAATTAATTGAAAAAAACATTCAAGCCATTAGTGTGAAATTCGAGATATAAATAACTTGAAAATAATTACGAGTGGACTAAAGTTAATTCATTATAAATATGATCGTACATGATTGCCCACAACGTGAGCTTAACTTATTTTTGAGAATATTTCATTAATTTTTTATAAAAACAGATAATTTTTTTATTTTGATATTCCTTTTTGTTCAAATATTTGCATGTATAATCGGCTGATTTAAGCAAAGCCACCGCAACGAATAGAACTGAAACAAATAATGCATTAAGTGGCATATCTGACTCATATGATCGTAATTATCGCATAGACTTAATAAGACAATTTAAAATATTTATTAATAAGTGGATTAATAAACCAGATATTGCTCTATGCAGGACGTGTTGTCTCCTTTAATTTTCTTCCGAGTTCTCGCCTTCCGGAAACTCCCTCCGTAAACCCGTCATTTCTCATACCCTTTCCCTTGTGCCTAATCACAACTTTCGGTGTTTTCCTTGGACTCTTTCCAAGGAGCCGATATTACTTTCCTTCCACAGGCCTCGCCGAATTTCATCAACAATCGACCTAGTTCTGAAATTAACTCCTTCAGTTGAGCTCTGCCCACAGGTCTTACAAAATGTATATAATTTCACAATCACGCGGCTACAAGTAACACCAATTTAGATACAAAGAGCACTGTGGCATGGTTTTTAGTTTATAATTCAGATACAATATCACAAATTTTTCCTCTTTGAGTAGAAAGTTTCAGGTCATATGAATCAACGTCAGTTCTTGAAATTAAAAGTATATTACGACCTTTCAATAAACAATTCAATAGTAATTTTGGCCGAAGATAAAGTGAACTACTGTTCTCTATGGCAATTTTCCCGAGCAGAAAATTAGAAGTAAGGACCTACTGTTTGTGAAAAATGAATTTTAAAATCAACATTACTTTACTGTTAATCTTCGTTGAAACATTGAAAAAATATTTCTAATATTTAATAATGAATAAATTTCTATATTTTTAAGAAAATGTTTATGTAATATTATTTTAATAAAATTATCTGTTGAGCGCCGTGCCACATGCGCCGCTTAGCTGACAGCCAGTGTCTGTATTAATTCTGGGATTTCTAAATCGTATATGGAGAGCTTCAATAATGACGCTGTACAGAACATGTGTTCTGTTTAACACCTTCGTATTATAGAAACTTATTCGGTGTTCCGTGTTGTTGTAATATTCTGTTATTTTTTCTAATGATATTATGGTACCAAATCCATAAATTATAATGTAAAACTAAAAATTAATAAATAAATTATTAATAAAAAGGTCCCGAGTGTTCTGCGGCATGCCCTTGAGGAAAGTTCTTCGTGGAGGGGGGAGGTGGGGTTTTTGCCGGCGGAGGTTCCCATTTGCGCTCCGCCGTTTGATGACTAGAGTGATGAGTCCATTGGAGTACTATACCGTACGAACGTGGCATCGTAACAGCATTGATTATGAAAATGAGTTGGATACACAGAAACAGACATGCCCTCACAGGGATACGAACCCGAGACCTGCGATGTGAGGCAATGATACTGACCGCTACACCACATCAGATCAGCTCGAGTAAACTAACTTTGAACACAAGGAATGAGTACTTGCGTTTGCCTTTCAGCACTCATCGCACTCGACGGCAACACCGGACCACATAATAAAACGTCTTTTGAACCAGTTTGAGAAGTGCGGCTATTGACCATGCGGTTGCGTCAAGTAGCCAAATATTTAGGAGTCATCCGGACAACGCCGCCGGTTCCAAGGCTTCGACTACCCTTAAAAAATATCTAAATAGTCTCGGGGGTCATAACTGATGCATTACAATACTTATAATATCTGTAATTCATTGTTTCTTTTGTAAGTTTACCAAATTGCCGCATGGACCTAACTGAAAATTCCGGCCAATTAAACTAATTAATTAATCGATATTCGTAATGGGAACCAATTTGATATTATTTCAGAACACTATTATTTCAGTTATATGAAGTGAATAAAATTAACCCTGTGCACATATTTTATTGGATAAGTAGTTCTTACGTTTCATCCCGGTCAACAAAATCTTAAGCCACGATGTTTCTATGGCTATATTAATTGTCTATTAAGGTATTTTATCCGAAAGTTTTCTTTCCTCTCGGGCCGTTATAGCCCACGTTGTCAATTGTTACGTTTTACATTTTGTGTATTATTCATTAATTCAATTTTTTTCCAAGTACGAAGCAAACCGGACCTAGTTACGTTGGTATACTGGAATTAGTGTTGCAGTGTTTGGGCAAGTCAAGTTCCGCCAGTTGCTCAAGCTGAAACCAATTCCAGTCCCATCACCGGACTCAAGCACAAACCGTCCTCTTGAATAGTCGATGGGAACTGGATTTGGGTTGAGAATGAAATGGTGTGTGTGGGGGGGGGGGGGGGGGGCTTGCAACCTTGGGTTACAAAGGCCCTTGGAATACATTTTGGTGACCTACTCGGCAATTGCCTAAGATGCAGGAAAACTCTACAAAACCTGGATCGAGTACGATGGTATAGTGTGATATTTTGGACCAACGTTACATACCGATGAATTCTGAAAACATGGATGATGGTTAGACATATAAAATACAACAAAACCTACTGGTTATCGATATCAGAAACATAATTTTTTTTTCATTAATGATGTTTCGACAATGTTTCATATTTTCTCCTCGATATTGAATTATTCCTTAACATAGATGAATTAGAAATTGTTGGATGTGTGCGTGTGAGTGCATGATGTCGAGGAATGGATCCGGACCCTTGTCAGAGGTACTTATCTTTCTGATTTCCAGAGTCACCGCGCCTTCCCGTCGTTTTCTGCTCCTTCGGGCCACCGCTGCGCTTTGCTCCTTAGGGTGACGTACCCATAGAGCACCGCCTCTAGCTTCTCACTCGTCGGCTTTTATCCACGCCAGACCCTACCGCTTCGTGAACCTGCGCGATTGTAGCAGATAGTGGTCATAGTGCATCGCTTGCGGGAACATCTCACTCCGTCTCAGAGCTATCCCGAGAGGATACACTGTTTCTTATTAATGTTCGAAAATGTTCATTATAAACTTAAACCAGAAAGAACTACTCACGTTCATGAATTTTAATAGGTCTCGTCGTGAGGTTATCATTTAAATCTAGAAAATAATAACCTATACAAGATTACATGACTACCATGTTTGAAAGTAAGTTCCTAAATAAGGAAAAAAAATTGGGTGTAGTAATAATTTGTTGTACAAATAATTTTATGCATATGTTCAACAAATAATTATAAAATTTTTAATTTCTCAATCACCTTCTTCTACACCCATTTCGACAGTTTGTCCGCTATGTTGCGGTTTACGTGACCCTTCAACCGTTTTTCCCATATAATATTTTTTAAAAGCACTTTGGAAATTAAAATGTCTTTATCCACTTCAAACCCGCCTTTTAAATTAATATTTATTTAAATAAAACACAAGAAGAACATCTGCATCGTAAATACTACAGAAAAGTGACCGAGCGGGTGAAGCGGGAAGAGAGAAAAGAAACAATAATGAATTCCGGTAAACGCGGCTAAAAGTTGTTTAAGCAGGTTCAAGCAGGAGGGCAGGCGCACTATGCCCACGAGCGTACATTTCTCCCTGCATTTGTTCCCCGTTAATCTGCCTTGATAAAGCGGGATAAAGCGCTATGGACATACCCTGCCTTGTTCGACTTCTTTCAATGGTTCTTGGCTTTTATTGCCATACAGCCTACGTCAACGGCACTGAAATCTCTGGATTTCCATGGCAGGCCAGTGGTTAATATAAACAATTTTCTGAGAGTGTAGGTGCAATGTTTTTGTGTGAATTATAAGATTATATCTAATAATTAAGGTATACTTAATTTATTAATTAGCAGTTGAGAAGGGATTTTCGTCTGGATAATGTTTGGAAAATTTGTAAGAGAATGTTCTGTGCCTAACTCTGGCACGTTCTGTAGACATATGTGAGGAGGGTATTTATATTTGAATTTTGGTGCCCGGTCATTACTGCAGAGTTGAAAAGGAATAAAGAAGTGGAATTATTGGATATGACTTTAATGCTAAATTTAGCTCTGATGAGTGCCAGTCTACAGCGGACGAAGAGAATCTGTGAGGGACGAGGTTATTTGAGTGTGTTATATCCGGGTGGCTGCCTTCATTTGGGATGCACGCATTATCAATACATATTGCCTCAGTTAGACACTCAGACTATACACATTTATTAACAAGACAAGTATTTTCACTATGTATACTTCATTAAATAGCTAGTCATTGACAACTGACTGAAAACTTCGACTGGACTACTTCGACTTGACTGGACTGGTGGCTATACCCGAATGACGTGCTGATGGGTAACTCGTAATAATGTTGACATTGTGGTAGTAAACGCCTTTCATATACGAACTGACATTACAGAGTGAAATGGTGAAGGATCTCATTTATAACACTGCAATATACGAGCTGAGCCCCAGCTCCGCCTCAATTAAAAGGGACGATACAACTGAACGACGGACAAGTGAGGCTCCCAGTCATCAATAAGCAATACCGCACGACTCTCCGTTCTAGTTTGGCCCAGTCGTTACTTATTAAGGAAGAAGCAATGGCAGCACAACCTAAAATGGAGCGAAGAAATGTTTTGGATGATGTACATTGGCGGGATTTGAGGAATTAATTAAATTTAGTCTGGAAACTATCCCGTTTAGAAACAAGAAACCAGATTTGATAAACAGAGGGTTGCGCTTAAGGATATACTGAGATAAATAGTTACTTGAGTATGGGCTGCGGAGGAGACCCAGACCTTCATGACGGGCAGTTGCTTAATCGGATTATTCTATCATGTCTATGTATGAAATAGATTAAAATGGTTTCTGAAGGATTTGGGGCAATTCTTCAACGTGCGAACTAATCTTCTAAATGGGGTAGAAAGAGCCTAAACTGTCGGTGACACCAGTAATGATCTTTTTTAGTTATATATAATGCGGTGTCGTCTTTGTACTGTATCAGCTGTGATATTTTCTGACGCGGGATTGAAATGGAGTGAAAGAAAATGGTGAATAGGTGGGGAGAGAATATCGCGCCTTGGTGGATGCCTGCTGCCGGCGAGAACATACTTGAGGAGGCATTGTTAACAGAGACGAAGGAGGACCTGTTTTTGAGGAAGACTTAAATTAACTTTACGACGTTTGTGTGTACCGTCCTGTGGTTTGCGCGTCGATTTATACTCCGTCATTTCCCATCGCATTGTGATTGGCTGTGGGTCTAAGGCGGTATTACACCACCCTCTCTACGGTCTCCGAGCAGATAACTGCTGCCGAGCATCGTTTTGCCGCGTCGCCTCGCCTCGTGGAGTTATTATTGGACCAGGATGATGTTTACACTTTAGTCCGAGATTAGACAATACGGGATTCCAGGCACTACTGAGCTGCAATCCTTGAACGTGATTCATAAGGGTGCAATTACTGGTTTTAATTACTACAGCCTCCAATAAAATACTGGCACAATAATTGCTACATTTGTGTAAAACCTCTCGTGTTCAAATCTGATCTTGTGTCCCGTTTGTAGGGAATGATCCGCGATCTCTGACTTCAAAGGTTGTTTTAGGCAGGTATTGCTTTTGTATTCTTGCCCCTTCTATTCTATGGAAGCTATTTGTGGGAAGAATTAAGTTAACTTTTTGAGGATGTCAGGGTAGAGTTTACAACGTATATATTTTTATATCTGTAATGTATATCTTTGGGGAGATCTGAAAGAGTTGAAGAGAGGTGGTTTTTGGAAGGTGTGAGAGGAGAAAGGAGGGTTGTGTTGTTGTTTTTTCTGTGAGTTAGAGGGAGAGAATAGTGGTTTTGTAAATGTAGTTTGAGGTAGTTGAGGATAATAAATTGATAACTCAAATAAATTATTGTAGTTTTATTCAAAATTATTAGAACAATACAACTAGTTCCGGCATTGTAAGACATCATCACGTTAGCACGAGCCCACGTAGACCCTGAGAGGAGGAGTATCTATCTGAACTCAAGATAAGTAATTTATTTTGTGTTAAACGTTTAATTAAATCAAAGACTTAAAAGTAGAACATTACAACATGCTGGTGCATCTGATCCAAATAGGTAAGCAAGAGTTTAGGGCCCTCACTTACGATCCTTGAAATCTACCAAAATTGTCTACAGAAGTTACAAATTTTGGACTAATAATTCCTTTCTCTCTCATTTACTTGGCTTGAAGTCTAACTCTCTTTACTATTCTCATAATTAATACAGTTTGTCTCCATTTTTAAACAGTTGAAATGTGACTATTATCTCCAGTCAAACCCATTATTTCAATTTACTTTAGATCCAAGTATCATCATCTATTCTAATATCTAGTGCTTTCTTCAGCGTGGAACACGCGTGAAGATAAGAAGTAAGATGGGAAATAAAGAGTCGCCGAGCTGTAAAAATCGGACCCGAGGGACAATGGTGGCCATGATTGGCTGGACTCGCCGGGCTCCAAGGCCTCATTGATTACATAGACTTTGTCCCGCCTCATCAATCACTGGCCGCATTGTTACCTGCGCATCGCTTCCATGAAGGCGCAGTAGACTCGTTGTCAATGTCGAGTTGCAAGCAAGGCATATTTCTCTTCCGAGTACACCATTAAATGTTGTAATGGCTTTACGCCAATCTATTTACCCCAACATATTTCGTTTCCGACAGTATTGTGAAAAGTAATGTAGCAGAGACGAGTTTGGATGACACACATTATGTTAGAATTCTGAAAAAGAAACATTGTGCAAATCAGTTTAATCGTTAAGCTTACATTTTAATTCTCTATTGTTCCAAATTTCATTTTGTTGCTTTTTGAATGAGTTGGGATTTTTATAAAGAAGGTTCTCCACGGTTCTATGAAATTGTGTGATGCCTATAGGGTGTTTAAAATCGCTTGATGAATTTCTGAGAGGCTTTTACTTTTTCCGCTTAGAAACATATGTCATTATATTAATATATTTACCGTTCTGTCATTATCTTAACAAATATGAAGTTCATTATAAGTTACAAGTAGGGCATGGATCTTTGAGTACTATTTGAAATACAAGTAAAACGAATACATAAATTACCATGTAGAAAGTCGCAGGGGATAGACGACATACTTGCAAAAATTTTAAATATTGTTGTTGTTGCGGTGGTCAGTCAATAGAGTGGTTTGATGTAGCCCTCGTACTAATTTGATATATTCTGCATAAATATTGAAGGCCACATCCACCAATATACATATTTTAACCTTCTATTATTTCCCTATATATACGCTTCCCTCTAATACAAAATTAACGAACTCTTCGTATCTCAAAATGTGGCCTATTAACTTATCCCTTCTATTAGTCAGTATCCTCCATAATATTCTCTCTTCACTCATTCTATTCCAGACTACCTTATTTGTGTCTCGATGTACCCATATGGCTAAAAATATTCTTCTGTAACACCATATTTCAAAGGCTTCGATTATTGTTTGTTCTGTACTGCCGATTGGCCAAGTTTCGCTCCCATACTCCAGATAAACACTTTTGAAAATCACTTCTTAGAATCCGACCTTATATTAGACGTAAGAAAATTCCTCTTTTATGCAAAAGCTGTGCATCACTACTCTTCTTTTGACTACACTCAATAACTTTAATTTTTCTATTAAATCTCATACTGTACATAGTTTTCAAAATGGTGTCCATGCCATTTAGCAAGTTTTCCAAATCTTCTGCTGATTCTGATAACATTACAATACCGTCAGAAACAGAATAATTGTTGAAAACAATTATTTTTTGACAATGTTGAGATAATATTGTTTAAGTATTTTCCCATCGACATGACTCAGACAATGGAATACCCGAAAAATAGTATACTGCTCAGTCCACATTCGCAATAGGGCGCAGCACTGCTTGTGCGTACTCAACAAAATATTCAACCATACTATGAGGTCTATGAACATTGATAGCAATCAACTTCGGTCTTACACGAAAGCGGTGATTTTATAAACATTCCCATTGATGTGTCTTCAAGTACTCAACAAAAATATATTTCAAAAACACACCATCCAAGTTGAGGTATGAACATATAAGGAATGACAATAAAATATTTTTGTTGAAATAGTAATTTTATTAAACCTTATATATTTTATCAGACTTATCTATCTAGTCTAAAACTGAGTAACAGCACGCGGTCCAGTAAACTCATATAATTTATACAATAATTTTTGATAAATTTGTAATTTTATTAAATTTTATATATATTTTTTCAGACTTATCTTGACAGTTTAAATTTGAATAACAGCACGCGTTACAGTATACTAACCAAAATTTGGACTTTCTCAGAAGTTGTGGAAAAAGTTTTGGGCCCCTGTGACAATTTATACGTAGGGTGTTTGATATGTACTTTGTTAGAAGACCGAATCTTACGGACGAAAAGTCATAATGTATACAATAAAATATTTTTGATATATTACTAAGTCCTATATATTTTTTCAGGTTTATCTGGCCATTAATTATTATATTATATTAAATTTCTGAAACGGTAAATACTTTTTACGTATTTCAAAATATTTTAAATATATCATCTATATTTTATAGAAATTGGGAAAAATGAAGCAGCATATTTTAAATTAACGCCATGAAACGCTCAAGGTAAACGTTCTGTTCTGGAATTCATTAGCAAAAACATACCTTAAATTATTTAGGAATGAAGAAAACACATAAAATCCGTTACATCTTACACCATAATACACGAGTTTACTCTTTCATTGTGACCAACTGATTCAATTTTTTTTGCAATGACTGTTATTTTACATTTTCCTTTAATTTTTAATCTTATCTGAATTCGTTGAACACGGCGGTTCGGGTTGACTTTTCTTTGTTAAATACTTGGTGAGAATATTTTCGTTTTAAGTTAACTATCCATGTTTGTATTGAGAAACTATTTGGTGAAGACTGAAAATGAGACCTTAAATTTTTTTATCGTAGTCCTTCTGCGTGTTATGGTAAATCTATTATGGTCGATAGTATATATGGCGTTAGCGTGGCACATTTGCTGCTGAATATCTTTGATCTAGGTGGGTAGGCGCGCGGCAGAATAGTTTCCAGTTATTCATGCGCTTTTGTATCTAGTGGTTGAAAGCTTGTCGTCGAGTGTTTGTTTGATGAATTTAACTTTATTTAACCTCAACAGTCAGGTACATTTACAAAATTAAGAGATCATGAAGAAATGCAAAGTTGTTTAATAAAACCAAATAATTAATTCATTGAAATTATAATTTACTAAATAAGTTTGTAAATACCCTTCCAACTATTTTAAATTTAATACGGGATGCCTGTATCACTGCTTATGGGAGCATATCATCAACATCAGTAAATTATTAAAACATTCAAATTATCTTGTTATTATTTTTTTTAGGTGCAGACAGGCTATGTATATGGTAATCCACATAGTGGCAACTCCCCTATTATATATAGCATAGGAAAGGGATTTGAAATGGGAATGCGGAAGGGTAAAGGAAGGTAGCCCGGATTATTCAGTTTTTAAAGATATTCCGACATTTATAAGCAGGATTGTGAGAATTAATTTATAGTTTTAAGAGAACTTGCAAGAGGAATTTTTCTTAATATAAATTACAATGTTAAGATGTTGTTGTAAATGGCTGAAATTAGACCATTTCAGCTGGTAATATATAGATTACATTTCCCCACTTCACGGAACGGCTGAAAGAGGACTGTATCGTTGCTCTCTATTATAAACGCGCATTCTCATTTGAATGCAACCATGTAGCACCGCCCTTTAACTAAGAACGTGTAAGTCCCTGCGTTCCTGCACTTTCCATTACTGACACTTTTATCAAATTGCTTTCTCGTAATAAATTGCGTCTACCGGATGAGTCAATCAACTTTCGATTGTAAATAAATCTCACTTGCCTCTTTATCTATTTCTCTTCGTCTATAGATAATTTTTCGCCTCATCTGAGATAATGGCACGCATTTCCGCCATTTTGGCGCTAGTCGTACACGTCAGGTAATAATTTCAGTGCGACGTTAATGCAGCTACAGAAATAGCCAGTTATCGCCGGGTATAAGCAATTGCAACTGGCCATTTGCTGCAATATCTTGTATCCGGTTTGCTTTCCGGCTGAAGAAGTTGGTATGTCACGAACACTACCGACCATAACTTTACCCTTTTCTCCCACCTATTAATTCGCAAATATTTCACCAGCGGCAACTTCCACCATTACAACACAAAAATTCCGCTACTTGACTTACTTCTTAGACTTGACACAACAAACATCCTCATTTAAATATGCACTTGAGTGTCACAGTACATGATGTTCTAATATTTTAGATAAGTTTTTTCGTGTGCATTTTGAGTGTTCCGTTGAGCATTGAATGATTTTTCTAATAATGAACTTTAGGATTCCATAATTATTAGTCAAATAATGTTAAAAATTATTAATAAATTTTTCACGGTTAAACGCCAGGTTCAAATTTTTCGATGTTGACGTTTCTGCGGTCATTCTCTACCGCTCTTCCTGGTGCTTAACCATGAAAAATTGATTAGTAATTTATACCGGGAAAGCTTACATTCATTAATGTTAAAAAGTAATTATAAAGTCTGAGATCTTCAATTCCTTAACACAATATTAACAGAACCCCTACCCCAAATCCAATGGTGGAGAGGTCATCCGGCACAATAACGGCAAAGGTTTCCGGTTCTTGTATATAAATGATATCATCATAGTACCTATATTTATCCAACTTAATTGAATTATAAACCAGCCAAATTTGTCTTAAATATTTTTTGATAAAATAAAAATTGTGTAATTAACAGTAATTTATGCTCTAATGTAGGGTAAAGCTCACACATTTATATATTTTCTCCACAAAATTTTAATTAAGTGATCATATTTTAATAAATATATTACTGTATATTCAGACTAGTAATTTTTTTTATTTTCACCGGTAGAGGTTCAAAAGAGGAAAAATGCAGTGCGCCAATTTTCATTTTATTAATATGTTCTAATTCTTTTTTATCTATCTCAATCCACTTCAACTCCTTTACCTCTTATTTCAACATATAGCAATATCCATGATTTTTCTTCCTTGTGAAGGCAGATGCATCTTTAATGACCACTGCTAAATGAATATCGTTAAGAGGGAAGCAATTTTGGAAGAAATTGTGAGACACATTGAAGTAGAAAAGAGTAACGCAGGTCTAATTAAATCGGAACCGATGTGGGGGAATGATGTTGGTACGATCGTCGATGAACGGCATCGAGAATTCGGCGAAGCGTAAACTTAAAAGCCAATGCTACGGGGGCGAATTTATACCACTGTAGCATCCATTAGTACGAGACTAAAAAAAATATTCAGATGAATACGACGGTCCAGACTTACTAGCGATGAAAAACACAAATGAAAAGGTATGCGATAGAATAAAATTATGAACAATACCACCTATAATGATGTAATGAAAAGTAATAAAATAGCGGGAAATCTAACAAAATACAACTGGACAAAATAAGTTATAGTATCGAGCTGCACAAAGAAATAACAATGACACTAAACCCCAGAAAAGAAAAATTAAAAGTAAAATATAAAAACAACAAATAACAGAACAAACCTTGAGAATAGTAATAGACATAGCAGAACGTATAAAAGCAGATGTTGAAGCTGTGAAACAATAAAACATAGAAGAATCAAGAAGTAATAAGAGAATGGTCATATAAGAGGATGACTCAACACTAAGTGAAGCGACGGCAAACCATTTATAAGAGAGCAGAATATAGAACAAATCACGGAACGAGATATTAAAGCATTACTCAGACCCGAACAAAAGGAGGAAAAGACCATTAACTGGGTAATAACAACCAACCCAATCTAAAGTTACACAGTTATATAAAATCCCATGCAACTGTAGATTGGCAGTAAAGTGAGGCAAGGTTTATTTAATCCAAACAAAGGTATTCTAAACAAATCTTTTAATTGTATCGGAAAATCTGTTCTTTTATAAAGTTAGATTTTATTCAATCGACAACTAATCGAGATTGTTATACCTGATATAATGTCATGATGAAATGTCAAGGTGAAATGTGGATCGTATTATTTTACATTGTTTTTCATTTCCAATCACAAAGAAAACTATGTAGATGGTTTTATAAAAAAAACTTCAATTATCGTAAATGGCTACAAAAATGCGCCCCGTATATATTTTTTTTAATTTGGCCTTACGAGTTTGTATTATTAGGCCCATTGTTTCCAAATATAATAATATTGAAATACGTATAGGCAATTAAAAATATTACTAAATAATGGAAAGTTTATGGCATATTTTTAAAGTTTTGAGAAAGTGATTTTGTAATGAGTTGATTTATTCATATTGAGGAAAAATATAAAATGTACACTTTAATAACAGTGGCACCATCTTCTTCTATGTGTCAGTATTTTTGAATTGATAATTGTTTTTCTACCTGCCCAAGACTCCGATCTCCATTTTCATTCCATCAAACTATTCAACGCATACATGCATCGTATATTATTAAAAAATAATTCTACTAATTGTTTACACGCAACAGATGATTTGCCAATCGAGGTTTGTAACTTCTCGAAACCTGTGAGCTTAATCATAACGTGTAATTAATTTATAATCATAATTAAAAATTATATCAAGTTAATAAATTACCGATATTGAGACGTCGTTCATTAAACTTCCCTGACTTATTTCGCATATTTATTTATCCAAATAAATTCGTTGTGTCATTTTGGTTTACTTCCAATTACAGATTTCTCTAAACGTGAACGTTTAATTAACTAAACTCTTCTGACCAGGCTCGCAGTCTTATAATAAATACATTTATTTCTATATATAGTGTAAACGCCTGTAAAGCTGTAATCGCTTATTTTCGTGAAAGAGAAGTTTGAGACAGGGCTGTGTCATTGTTATGTACGACCCTGACTATATTTTGCGATTCTACAGACCCAAGGCATTTGTTTTTAGAGTACCAGGCAACATGAGGGTAATCCACGTGGTGAAAACTCCCCTTTAATATTATAGGAAGGGATATGAAACGGGTGATGCGGAAGGGTAAAAGTTGGCGATCCGTCTGAGAGCAAATGTGCGTGAACAAAGTTCATCAGAACCGGAAGAAAATTCCAGAATCAAGTAGAAAACAACACCCCCAACACTAACTTTGAACTCAATAGTGTGAAACCTACAACAAAATTATTGTAGGCTACAAACTCATGTCACCAAAATAAAACGCTGCAGAAGGATGGGGGAAAAGCTGAAATCTGAACAGGGACACGGCGAAGAGTTTATATTTGTATGGACTGCGAAGGCGTAAGTATGGAACGGACTGGCTGACTTGAAGGGACATGCATTTACGTGGAAGATCCTAAAGCAACCAGAGTAAGATTTGACTGAATTCGTGAGCACCAACCGAGACATAATTTATCACGACGACGCCATCTGTATCTACCAGAACGAAATTCTAACAATGACCCCGAGCTCAGCACTTCGTACGTCTATGTACAGCGACGACAATATGAATTTCCGAAACTAAATATTCTGCTGTATGGCCCACAAATTACTTCTGAGTACTTTTCAAGACCCTTATTGTAAAATATAAATTTCAATGCTTTTCATAAGTCATATAATTAACTGTATAATTAATTTCTAATAAATAAAATTGACCTTTTTAGTGTGTATCTGTATGTTCCGCATACATATCTAAGCGCATGGAGCAATTTCAACCAATTTTTGTCACACCAGAAAGAAATCCCTCTAACCGGGTAAGACATGACTATTATACGGGAGTGTACCTTTTCATAATTTCTAAATCGGCCGATATTTGCGTCCATACAAGAATATTCTAGGTCAATTAAATTGGCAGTAGGTTTTTTGTGTAAAATATTAACCTTATTTAAGCATACAGTAAAAATAACACGAAAACATCAGAAAGGGAGACGAATCAGAGTTTTTGGAATTCGATGAGTTTAATTAAGACGTTCTACGTGCCAGTTAAGTTGTATTTCTTTCCGTAGGAATGGGGATGGAAGGGGAAAATTATGCTCCGCGTAAAATCTTAAACACTTTCTGCGACTACTATCAAATTTTGTATATATATATATATATATATAGTGGTATGCACATAATTATAATAAACAAAAAATATTACAACACGTTGTAGCGCCAAATTATGTGGTATTCAATAAGATATTAAAGAAACAAACCAACACGTTAGGAAAGTCAAATTATGTAATACAAAAATATAAAAGGAAGCAAAGGAAGGAAGTTTACGTTGAAATTAAAACAAAAAATTTTAAAGATATAACAAATATTATTTAATTGACCATTTTGTTTTACGTTGACTTTACATTCTATGTTTTTAAGTAAATGCCTTAGGTTTCATGGAAATGATTTACAATTTTCACCATGCTCCAAACCAAAAACAAAATTAATTTAATTTAATAAAACAAAATTTCATACAAAGATTCAATAAACAACAAAACTATAGAAATCTGACGGTAAATTTCGATTTGTATAAAGGTTTACAACAGAAAGTTTTTACGTACTCTTTTGTTTTGAGCTGTCTGGTACCTGTTTGTGCACTCGTGATTAAAGTAATTTTTATAAATGATATAAATTATTTACTGACAGGCCATAGCACTGATTTAAAACTTTACACTCTTCGTCGTAACCCTTTGCGAATTATGGCAGCGATCACAGTTGACTGTTACGCATTTTAAATTACGTCGTTCTCGTAGCTTGCAATAGATTTCTCCTCAACTTTACTTCTTCATAACCAAATGTTACCGTGTTGTACTTAAGGATCGTCAATCTGCTCAAGGTCCCAACACACCCTGACTGATCGACTCCTCTCGTCAGAGCCTCCAAACACACACTGCTCTCTAACTGTCTTTCAAATTTCTGAGCGCCTTAAATAGGCTTTTTCGACAACAATCCTTACCAACCATTATATTCTGTGCATTCTCACGCCAAACAATTCTGTTCTTTACAATGATTGACCTGAAAGCTACGCCGCCAATAATTAAAGAAACAATGAAGCATGCGAGAGAATTCTCTTGCAGCTGAACCTTCCCAGATAGCACTGGAGGAGGCTGCCTTTGGAGATGCCTTCACATATCACTGCTTTTTGAACTAAGCTTCCTTCATGCAGAGGCCTGTTTTGAGAGGTGTATGTTCCGGGGTCGCAGACCTTGGGCATACGGTAAGAGTTGTCCGCTATTCCTATTGAAATAGTCGGCCAGCTGCCTCCTAAACCGGTCAAGGCAAGGTGAGGGGAATGCTGCGACCCCACAGCAAACCCCTCTCCCGCCATCGGAAGGACGTGTGATAAGTACCAAATGCCCGACCTACCTGATGCAGGTTTTTCTAGGGTTTCCCTTGCATCACTTTGAGGCAAATTTCCGGGTAGGATCTTTAAACAGTAACTCTGGTGATCTAGTTAACTCTTGGCTACCTTTCTTTACCTTTCCGCATCCCCCCTTTCACTCATTTTCCTATGCTATAAGAAGGGAGTTGCCACTATGTGGATTACCCTATGCATAGCCTGTCTACACCTACAAATAAAAATAACAATTCGTACCAACCATTATAGTCTCTGCATTCTCGCGCCAAACAATGCTGTTCTTTACAATGTTTGACCTGAAAGCTACACGCCAATAATTAAACAATTTAAATAAAACATTTCATTACACATAGATAATCTCTACAATATATATACAAATATGTAATTAATTAATTAAATAAATTTGTTTCATTCACTTTTGTCTGCGTAACTCAGGCCATGACATTGAGAGTAACTCTATTGTTTTGCGTGAATGGGGAGCCGATACTGCTTGTTACAAAGTGATTGTCGAAAAGGCATAAATAGATGTTCAGGACTTAAGCGGACTTCAGAGAGTAGTCGCCAGTTCTTAGTATACAGAACAGGGTGTTTTTGTCATAGAGAGCGTGTGTTTTTCAGATCATGTTGTGTTTGTCAGATACGAGTCGCCAATTCTCATTTTCCAGTTCTCAGCTCTAGTTGCGAGTCGCCAGTTGCCAGTTCCCAGTGGTTTTCGGATATTGAGAGCGCAGAATCTAAGGAGTACTAATCAGATATTCAGAGAGAGCGGAGAGTGAACAGTAAAAAGCAATTAGTCCGCGAGCGGTGTGTGATCTACAAACAATTCGATATTCAGAAACAGAAAGACATCGACAGTGTTCCAAAGTGTTTGAAATAAGAAAGTAGAATCAGTGCAAATGGCCTGTTAGTCAAAAGTGTTGTAAATAAAAAGAAAATTAATTAGAAAGCAAATTACGTGTGCATAAGCCTCAGAAATCCATACAGAATGGTAAGTAATTCAAACAAATTTTAATCTGTAAACCTTATATGTAAATCACTTGCCGTCAGATTTCCATAACTTTAATAGAATTGTATAACTTTCAGATTAGTAATAGTTGTTATTATTGTAAATTAAAAATTCATTTTTTAACTGAAATTGAGTTATCACGAAAACCGAGATATTAATTTAAAATGTAAAATTTACTTAATTTAAATTTCTACAATAAATAATTTTTTGTTATGTTTTTAAAAGTTAATTTTTTGGTTTAAATTTCCTTTTTGTAATTTTTAATAACATTTTGAATATTCCGTAACTTGTTCCTATATTGGCAGACTATTTTAATACTTAATATTTATATATATATATATATAGTTATAATCAAAATAAATTATTATTAAATTTAAATTTAAATAAAATAAAGATAGTTACATAAATGACAACTAAATCTTACAAGGCAAAATATTTCTGACCTAAATTATTATTATTTTAAATTAATTTGACAATAATTATATTTACACTAAAAGGTTTACAAAATACTTTTATTTAATTTAGCCTTGTCTGGTCTTCTCAGTTCGATCTCACTTGTTTTTTTTAAACACATCACAGAAAAGCCATATTTCACTGAATTGAATGATATTTTAGTTTTCAAACAGAAATCACTTTCTGATTGTTAACTTTGTTTGAACAATAACAGTTGATAGCAATAGACGAAATATAATTCCAAACTGGCGACTTGCAATTCCAAAACCGGGGACTTTTAGTACAACATTCCTCAGCTTCCAAATCACACTTGCTCAGTCGTGGTCCCAGAAACTCTGAATACGGACTCCTCAAAACACATCTTCATGAATCCTCCTCCGAGCAACTCTAAATCTCTAAAGGTCCGTACGTCCTAATGCTGCCTGAGGCAGAAATGCAAATCTATCAAGCAAGCTTTATAGGCTCCATATTCTTGTAGACAATCCTTAAGCTATAATGAAATGGCCTCATATTTACGCCGTCGATAGTTAAAATAGTAACATTTTATTTATTAAATAATTACATATTTGTAATTACCACAAAATATATATTGTAATAAACAAATATTAGGCGATTAAATTTCCCACGTTGTGGTAGTCATTTATGTAATTATCAACAAGTTAGGGTTAATTAAAAGAAAAGATTAATAAAATTATTAATATTTAAAGTTTTTTATTTCTTAAAAATGCACATTATTAGCCCTATCTTTTTACGCCGGCATTTGATCAAAATTTACAAAAATTAACTTTAATTATTTACCATTTATGTTGTTTTAGTGAATACACATCAATATTTACAATCCAATATGTTGAAAATCTCTTAATCTCAGGGTCACTACTGGGTTTGATAATTAGAACACAATCAATGTATAATTTGACTATTAACAAATCATAATATAAAAAAATTAACCTAAAACAATATGAAATATAAGTAGAAAGAAAGCTGAACAAAATGAACGGGTACCAGATCTCTCTCTTGTATCGTGAACATTACCACACTTTAATTTTAATATCAGGCCTTGGTTTTCACTGATTCTACACTTCACTTTAGAATTTGGCAAGATTGGCTGTATTTCGTTGACTGCTCCACTCCACAATAATTTGCCAATGTTCTCCTGGAACAATTCCTCCACGAAGATTTTGGAAAGTTCTATTCTGACAAAAACTGCTATTACTTTCCAATATTTTCGACGCAATACTTCCGTGAATGTTTTACTTTGTTTTAATTCACAACTTTAACTAGTAATACATAAACAACGTCTAGTCTCTGCTCAAGTTTTATTTGTTCTGTCCCTTGCAATGTTTCGCCGCCAACTGCTCTCCTAGTACATATCGAGTTTTAGCGCGCATTTCCCATTTCGGCTTTCCGACAAAGGAAAAGAACTCGCCGCCATTGTTGTCTTTGATAGCTCATACCGCTACAATTCAATTTTTATCCGCTACAATTTAATTATTTAAAAACAATTAATGGCCTAATTAAGTGTCATTACAATATATATATATATATATATATATATATATATATAACACTCGTTCGATAAAACACCCCTATCACCTAGAGAGGTGAGGTTGGAAGGGGTGATATTTTCAAGACATAAATTACAGGGATTATATTTTATTCTTAATTCCAGTACCTTAAGAGATTAAAAAACATCCCGGTAAATTATTTGCACTCTTTTCAGGTTGGGAGTATTTCTGTCTCCCATAAGGTACCGGGAGTATTTTTTACTCTATTGGGGTTCTGTGACACTTTTTGACTCTCTTAACGTAATGGAAGTATTTTTGTCTTTTCTTAGTCTTTGATTCTCTTAATCCACCGAAAGTGTTTTTATCTATCTTAAGGAAGCGAATATAAATTTTAGTGTTAGGCTACTGGTATTATGTGTGTATTTTGACTCTCTTAGGGTATGGAAAATAATTTTGGTTCATTTCAGGTAATATAATTAATTTTTAATCTCAGTGGTATCAGGATTATTTTTGGAACTCTTAAGATATATGAAGAAATTTTGACTCGCTTATTTCTTTTAAGGTAGTACATATATACATATATATATATATATATATATATATATATATATGTGTGTATATATATATATTGCAGTAATTGGTAATTAAGGCATTGTTCTAATTGAAAAGTTGAATTGTAGAGGAGTCATTATTGGTGGATATAGCGGACGCCGCAACAAACCGGCAATGCAAAAAAAAGTATTGTTGATCGGTCGAGAAGGTTTTACGCGCTCAAAATTTACGAGACGAATGAACAGTTGGGCAACGGACAGCAAGTAGAACAGAGTAAAAGAACGAACAGTTGGGCAACGGACAGCAAGTAGAACAGAGTAAAAGAACGAACAGTTGGGCAGCGGACAGCAAGTAGAACAGAGTAAAAGAACGAACAGTTGGACAGTAAACGGCAAGATGTACAGATTAAAATTCTAATTCACGAAAAACTTGAACAATCTTTGTCAGTCAGCAGTGAAGACTGAAAGGTCTAATTTAAAGAACGAGAAAGTGTTCCAGTAATCAGTACGCTGTTATATCAAAAATGCAGAAACTGAACTAGTCTGCAGTCAACAGACAAAACAAATGAGGTGCATTTTCAACAAAAATCCACGAGATCTACAAATCCAGGTTGCAGTAAATCATCGAGAATCGACAAATTTATTTTAAACCAACTAACAAACTACGCTAATTAGAGTCTGTGAACATTTAGAGTCTGTGAGTACTTAGAATCAGTGATATCCCCAAAATTGTGCACGAAAAGTTAAAATGAGACCTGGTAGAAAGAAAACTTTAAATTCATTGTAAACCACGTTTAAAAGATAAACGTCAGATCGTTTTTTAATTATCGATAAAATGAGATCTTTAATTATTCAGATCATTCTTTATTTCTTGATAAAAATTGAAATTGTTTAAATTTAATCTTTGGTATTATTTCTTCAGCAACAAATTTCGTCTATGTTCAGATGCATTGATTCCCATATAAAGCAAATGTAATTTTTGTGATTTTGATTATATAAATTCTGCCATTATCAAGACCCTGTGATCCCAAATATTTTGTGATTTGAATACTTGTTTTAAAATTGTTAATAAATCTTGTTTAATAGTTTTCACGTAATAGTTCTTTTCATTTAAAAACGCCACATAGTTCATATCATGAATTATTGTCAAAAGAAGCAAGCTATTAATATAAAATTATTACAATATATATATGAAAAATAACTTTTAGGACTGAAGAAGTTATTTTTTAAATTTGATTTCAATGTTGAATAGGTCACAAGCCTGGATTGTATATTTCAAATGTAACTTTAAGAGTTTAATACGTTATTTCTTTTATAAAATTTATTTTGAGTATAATATTGTCAATTAAATTAAATCATATTAATTATTTATAAAAAAAAATACATCAAACTCATGACAGTTTATTTTACTGTCTTTCCACTGCTTAACTTTAAAGTAAAGTATGATATTAATTGTTCCAATTTATGGCGACAATTATGGGTGGAACAGAAACATTTACTATGATCACCAAGTTCTATTTCCGTTACAAAACGTAAAGAAAGGTATAACACAAAAATTGTTTACAATAAAATTACAACAACATAAAAATGGTTTATAAAAAGCTTAGACGTCGTTATAAAAAAAAGACGCTCCAACAGGGTAAATGTCTTTGTCAGGAGAATTCGCTCGGAGATTTGTGAAACTATCGGCAAATTAGCAATTACATCGGCCACTTCTATACTGACGAGCGGCCTGACTGCATGGCGATTTCTCCGCTATCGTGGTGAGATTATCCATATTTCTGGTTTCAAGATGATTTCTCTCATGTTTCGGTATACTGGTGAACCATTTCCAGCGCAATTTTAATATTTCTAAGGTTTACTCTTAGCAATAAAACAAAGCCACTCAGTATTGCTTTGTTCACGTCACAAACTCAGACCAGTCTTTCTGATTCGAAGTTAAGCTGCTTGTACCCCTTCCATAGTATACAACCCACACTATTTTCTTCCGGTGTACAAATAGAAATCTTTCAAAGATACACTTTCAGGGGTTCTACACCTACCCGATTTCTCCTCTTTGGAGGAGAATTATTCTCTTCGGAATTTCTGTTGATATAAATGGTATTTCCGAGTTCTATTACAGCATCCTTTTCCCAAACGTCGGCCTTTTGTCTGAGAAGCCTTGAAGCTTAAATCCGGCTTCACTGAGCCTTATTTCTCTTTAACGTTCTCCAGCTTTATGTACGTCCATAATTGCTCAAACTTGTGGGTTTTTCCATCTTTAAGAAAGTATTAAATTGGCACTATTACAATAGTCTTCTTAATACTTTTTTTAAAAAAAATGATATGATTTCTTATAAGGAAATATATGTATAATGAATTATATAGTGTTCCTTTTATGTGATATGTTATTATTTCATCTAATTGTTTAAAAGTCTACAATTCTCTGTAATTATTGCGTCCAAAACTTCTGATTCTGGATTCATGAATGGACATATAAATCCTATTAATAAGTTTTCCACTACAAATGTTGTTTATAAATTTAAGAATTCAAATTGTTATATAGAGCAAACAAAAAGAATTTTAGAGATTAGAATTAAAGAAAATAAATCTAATTTCAAACTGTCATCTTGTAAACATAGTCCAAACACCTAACATTGTACTACTTTGACATTACCTCCATTTTAAACAGAGAATCACATTTTTGAAAAAGGTTAATTTCTGAAATGTTGTATATAAAAAATCATACAAATACTGTTAATATTAAACATGACACAGGAAATATCAACATGTTATATGCTGTTTTGTTTTAAGTTCTTTGGCTGTTAGTTTTTTTCTTTGATTTTAGTTTTATGATCAATTTTCAGTAATAAGTTATTTGCCGTTAGAAAAATAGTCTTATCCGCGTCGAAATGTCCGGAATTTTTAAATTCAAATTTACTTAGTTTAAGTATCTTTTTTAAGTTTGTCCGTATAAAGGTCGTTTTTAGCATTATTATATCAAATATTACTTTTTCTGATTTTGTCTTTCATAATTTACGACTAACAACGTACATCTTAGATAAAATTGATTTCCATTTATTGCAAGGTAAATTTTATCTTGAATAATATTAAAACAATCACCAAGGTATATTTAATATAATATAGTATTTATAGTATTTAATCATCAGCTAATAATTTAACAACGGAGTTTATTATATATATCTGTCCTATTTTATATTAGTTCAGAGTACTATTGAATTTGATTACTATTCTCACTAGAAAGCATATAGGATTTTCTGTACTAATTTTTTTTATATTATGTAAAGTAATTATAATTACTAGCATAATTTACTTACGTCATAATATTTAATTAGTCTTTTTCTTAAATATTTTTATATAAGAATATCCGCATTCCCCCTCTCAGTCCCTTTCCTATGCTGTAAGAGGGGAATGGCCATAACCTCTATATCCCCACTTCTGCTGCTCATTGATATAAAACCATTATTTTCCACAGATTTTAAGTATAATTTTGCGACAAGTCGTCTGTATATTATAACCAAGACTTTAATGTCCTTCTCAGGCATAGATAAAAACGGAAGTAGACTTTGCGGCAGTAATGAATCGCGATCACGTTTCCGAATATTTTGTGATGCAATTAAGAAGAACACACAACCAATATCAGCCATTACTACGCTCCCCGTCGCCACTTTAATTTTGTTCGATGTCAGATTCCATTATCGAAGATCGATAAAGTATTGCTCTCCGCAAAACCAATACGACACCATATCAAACCAAATCACACGATTTCTGCCAAAACAAAAAGGCTTCGAGGATCAATCAGGCGTTAGAAACATAATTACAACTGTTATTGGTCAGTTAGATAATTGTATACTACACATAATATAATAGTGTAATGTATTTCTTAGCTGAATGTTTTACTGGAGATACTTTATATTAACTAATTAACGGAAAATTTATAATATTAATACGAATATTTACAAGATAACAACCAGATGGTTCCGCACTTTCGGTTAGTCCACTAAAACCAAAAGAAACCGTTTCCTCTCGGAAGAAAATTCGATTTCACATTTCTTCAAGGTGGTGCCGTTTCATTACCTAATCTCAGATTCTCTGCTTTTATGCTCCAAAACTAAACTTTAGTATTATTATTATCAGCAACATCATTACCAAAAACACCCTAAACATCAACCATATCACCTACAGACTCCATCACTAATAATCAAATGGCGATTTCATACTTTAATTTATCCAATCCTCTGTCCCAGCTCGATATGAAAAATTCGTCTAGATTTATTTACGATTATTCGTTGACAAGAATTTTCTGACCAAATTTTCTGCTGTCCCGTGAGCCAATATTGTGTTGTTCTCTGATCGCACTCAAAGAAAGTCTGGTTGTCGTTGTCAAACTCTCCGGAGTAAATGCAATTAGGACTGTCCACCTTGCCTAATTTATGGAGGTGCTCTTGAAAGTGTCCGTGCCCAGTCAGAAACTGCTCTATAATATAATAATAAAGATAAAGGAGTTAATATCTTAAAATGAACTATAATTTAAGAATGTGGAAGTTTACGAATGCGTAACTCCCATCTGTTTAACTAAATCTGTTTCGATGTGTATAGGCTGATTTGGACCTACCATAACTTTTCCCAATTCTGCACCTCCTAAAGATAACGAATATTTTATATATATTCAATTTTCCTCATACCTTTTATCATTAGTAAACCTCGTTGTTCGTAATGCGTAAATTTTATTTATGCGTGTAATCTGCCAAGACTGAAACATTTGTAAATTTATAATTTAGTATCACTGGATAATTTTGAGCATATTATCTTAAGATAAAGGTTCAAGTAATTTATTAAACTTAATACTCGTTTGCTGAGTTTATATATTTATTCGGTACCACAAGGTCATCAAAATCAAGAGTGTATGTCATGTGTATTTGGAATCGTCAAAGTAGTATTATAGTAGTTTATTAGACAGTGATAACTTAGAATTGAGGCCTAGTAATCAGTAATTCTTAAGATTTAGATTGAGGTGTTTTCTCTTCGACGAAATACGGCTTCTCCATGTTAAGGTTTTGTCTCATGTATGCCAAAGTAATTCATGCGGTCAGTCCGATTTTTTTTAGAGTAACAGGCTACATGATGGAAATCCACGTTGTGGCAACTCCACTTTAATAGCATAGGAAGGGATTTCAAAGAGGGGATACGTAATGGTAGAGGAAAGTAGCCAAGGGTTAACTAGGGCCCCCGGGCTATGGTTTAAGGATTCTACCCGAAATTCACCTAAAAGTGATGCAAAACAAACCTTACAAAACCTGTAGGTAGGTCAGACGCTTAGTACTTGTCCCACGCCCTTCCGATGTCGCGACATGGGTTTTCTGTGGGAACGCAGCATTCCTTCTCTGTACCTAGGCCAGTTTAGGAGGCAGCTGGTCGACTATTCCAATGGGAACAGTGAACAACTCTCACCGTATTCCGAAGGTCTGCGAACCCGGAACATACACGTCTCAAAACTGGCCGAGGTGCCTCGGATTGTAGGAACCTTAATTCCAAAAACTATAGAGAGAAGAAGGCATCCTCAAGTTAGCCCTCTCCGTCTCTCCAGATATGTTCTGCCTGTGAGACCTTAATTTGCACCGATTTTTTTAGAGTAACAGGCTACATGAGGTTAATCCACGTGGGGGAAACTCCCCTTTAATAGCATCAGAAGGGATTTGAAAGGGGGAGATACGGAAGGTTAGAATGTGGTAACCTAAGGTTAATTAGGGCCCCCAAACTGAAGTTCAAGCATCCTATCCAGCATTTGCCTAAAAGTGATGCAGGATATACCCTAGAAAACCTGTAGGTAGGACAGGCCCAATTCCAGTGGTGGGAGAGGGGTTTGGACTGGACCCAGAACGCTTCCCTGGGCGACTCCAAATTTGATAGCATGTACTTCAGAAACTTCTTCTCCACACTTCACCTTGAAATTATCGTTGTTCAGTATACGATTTCAGAATAGAGTTCGTAGTTCCCCGTTTTTTTTAATAACGGACCCCTTGCCAGACCTTAATGACAAATGTCACAATTACGAGTATCTACTGCCCCAGTAATTTTTTAATAAATTGTTTCAAGATATAACCTCTGTTATAAACAGTTTTACCTTTTTATATTATGCCGACTCATTACCATACATTCTTCTCAATATTAGGATATTTTCATGGGGTTTACCATTGTAGCCGTCTTTGCGCCACCTCTCTCTTAAACTAACCAATCTGAGCGTTAAATATGATTTATTTAGGCGATATCATATGATACAACCTCGTGAAGCATGTATACATCGACGATAACATCAAAGTGACACCCGAGCCTAACCTAATACGACGTTTTTAATGGATCAAAGTGGGCGATTTCGAGCTAAAGGCACAGTTAAATGTGACCACATGGTAATTTAGAGACTTATAAAGTTAGGAACGAGATAGTGTTACGGCCCTCTCACACCATTGCGGGACTGCGGGAAGAGGAACGGGAATCTCGTTTCACCGCACGGCCATCCACGCCATTGCGGGAACGGGAATTCATTTCCAGCAAACTCAGCAGTTTCCCTTAAAATAATTACGTATTTTTAATGATTTTGAATAAAAAAATTTATTTCAAGTTAAGACAGTGTGTTCAATAATGTCTTCAGATGAAGAAGAGGCTCTAATTTTACTTAATCTAGCTGAAGACGAAAAACGTGCTAATTAAGTTATTAGAATAATATGAAACAAGGTAATTATTTACCCCGCTGCACCCTGTTTCCTAATTATTTATATATCTTTAGGAGAAGAAGAATATGGATTCATGAAATTATAAATGTAAAACATT
Source organism: Zhengitettix transpicula (assembly GCA_037074705.1). Classification (NCBI taxonomy): domain Eukaryota; kingdom Metazoa; phylum Arthropoda; class Insecta; order Orthoptera; family Tetrigidae; genus Zhengitettix; species Zhengitettix transpicula. Next base: position 1,633,545 of record CM073590.1, read on the forward strand.
CGGTGAATATCACACTTAAATGCAGAGCTACGTAGAGATGTTGCAAACTTTTATATTTATTTCAGACTGACACCTGACTGTTTTGATGAAATTTTCAATACCGTGAATCTATATCTCCAGAAGAACAAGTTGCAATTGCTTTGAGGTATATTTGTTATAAGATATAACGAGTGTGAACACTTTAGAATACTTAATATAATGTATTATTATGATTTTCTTTGGCGACTTGTATGGAAACAATGGGCAAACGTTCAGCAGGCACGTGCGGGACGGAGTAAATACCGTGGAAGCTGCGAACCTTCAATAGGACGCAGCAAGCAGCGGGAAAGTTCGTGCAGGTCCCGCAATGAAAACACGCCCCGCACCTTTCCCGCTCCCGCACTGGTGAGCGAGGGTCTTTATAATACATACGCCACGGAAGAAGTGTTTGGAATACGATGGCAATACGACAAACCATAATAGTAGAACACATATGGTGACTACCGAATTTGGTCTACTTAACCCTTGGTATTGGAAAGTTCAGTAGAGGGCAGGAATGGTGGAAGAAGACTCTTGATTTGGACATTGGGGAATATCACTTTCATATCGAATAAATATATTGTAGCATAAGCCCTTTCATCCACGCATTTTTCGAAAACATTTAGTAATATGAGTTCCAGGTAATTTTTTGAGTGAAATTACCAAAACAATTTTTGATATAATTTATTTATTTTTCGAGCATTGAGAACATTTACTATCTGCTGGGCATGGTTGTTTATTATATTATTGTGTTGAACCACTGGGACCTCCGTCCCTTGTCGAGTCCTAAGCGGAACTGAAACCTTACACCAACAATACTCTATGCGGCGAGGAAAAGAGACACCGCAAAGTTCATATACTGACAATATAACATAATCATGTTAAACTAAGCCAAGTAGTATTACTTGAACATAAATTATTATTATTATTATTATATATATTATCCAGTCATTCAAAATTATAAATTACGAATGTTTCGGTCTTGTACAGATTGTCAAACAATTGAAGTTGCAACTAGACGCAACGAATTGCGAACTACGATTCCTATTATTGATAAAGTGTATGATGACCTGAAGTAATGTGAAATCGGATTTTCTTGGTTTTAGTCGGTGATAGTCTCAAATAATTTAGATAAAGCAACGTCGGTTGTCAGATATAGAAAATTCTGTGAACTAGGGACAAGCGGAGAGCCGCATCAAACAAGCCTAATAGACTAATGACCCGGAAAAAAATCACGAGAGAAAGAGTAATTTGAAATCACGTGTTTGAGAATTCAAACTTGATGGGGCGTTAAGAGAATGTTTACCAAGACACATTACGGTGATGAACGACTAAGTCGCAGTATCCAGCTCTAGGTGAGTGACGTCAGAATTCATCAATGGGCTCTACAAGAGCTCCAACACATGACGGGTAATTTTTATCTTTTATTTAAGCTAAAATTGGGCATTTTTCTAATGCTGATGACAAATTATATTCCACAGATGGTAGAGTACTGCATAAATTCTATTAAATTGATATAGAATCAAAGGCATTCCTCTTCAAGAAACTTTCTATTTTAATTAATGAGATTTAACTCGGCCAAAACTAACTGTCATTTAAAATAATCCAATATTAAGAATTGGCATAATTATTGAATATAAATTAGTCAGGCACAACTTAAGTGATTAAGGAGTTGCAGCTGGTCTAACAAATAAGGGTTAATAAGGTATTGTTGAAATTTTGACGTTATTTTTTCAAATCAGTAATTTCAGCGACCATGAACGCTAGGGAGACAGCTATTTGATATTGAGGCTCTTGCATTTGACTCTAGAACCCTTATACAACTAATCTCGGTCTTGTGGTTCACGCACTACGAGTTTTCTACAAATAAATAGAAACGCAATTAGCTAGGAAAAAATGTATATTAATAAAAAAATACCTCCAATACGACCTTTTCGTTCACAAATTTGAGACTTCATCAGGTAATACACGGTTTTGAATGTATGCATATATGTTAAAATTAGGAGAACAAATACAAATTATTTCTAATTTTAACATATTTAAATGTATGCATGCATTCAAAACTATACTTTACTATATATTACCATAGTAAATCCAAAATAATTGTGGATGAATCGTCGTATTGTAAAGATTTTTTGTTTTGCTTGATTAATAGACATTTTTATAACAAATTTGCTGCGTTTTTAATTTATTTATTAATAAATGATAATTGTCAGATTATATTAATATTAATTTTTCGGAACAGATGACTGTCAATTACAAATTTATTATCCACGAAAGCGGCGGCGCCCAAATACTATTTCCGAATACAGTGTCACAAGAATTCATATAAGATATAACAATACGTAGGCTTATATCAACTTCAATATCAATGATCTGACTCTGGTGTTTATGATCGCTATGTAAATTGTTTTCCCTCTGCGCCATAAAAGCGTTTCAGGCGATGTCCGGTGAGAGTGGAAAGCAAACTCAGATATATTTGTACAGCATTCACAAGGGAAAATTTAGGCGTGTTTGCAAACTACTCTTACTTCCGTGAATGGCTGGGAGCTACTATGCTTGGGTGGGTTTTGATCTTTGATTACAACTGCCATCGTGTTCCCTTGATTTTCTCAATAAACGCTTATTCTATTAAATCATTGAAATATACTATAACACACATTATATTACCATGTTATCCGTCATTAATTCCCACTTTAGGAACTTTAACATTATACATAGACTAGATATTATTATCGTAAATTTTGTTGGTAATAGTTATATACAAGTGTTTAAGAATGCACTCAAATTGACTGAAATTGATGAGTACTTCATTTTCTCTTTCAAAGATTTTAGTAAATATTAACAAAAAATTTTAACCGTATCTTGCAACAAAAAGAGAATTATTTACATTCCATTCTCAATTTTTCTCAATTTCGGAAATACAATTTGTCAAAAATTCATTCATAATATTTTTAATATCATTATAAAAGTGACAGCAAATGTATTTATGACACTTAAATTGCAAATAACACTTCTGAGTAAATAGTACTTTATAAGAGGATATAACTTAATTAATTAAAAATATGCTTTAAAAACCATTTATATCTTATATTTAAACACAAAAATATCACTACATCCTTAATAACACAAGAGGACCAATGATGGATCTCCACGTTACCACAACCCGAGAGTTCATTATAAATTATCTACAGGAATTAAAACGATCAATAATTTTAAATATGCCTTTAATTAAAAATGAAACAAGAAAAATCACTCCAATTAAGGTTATAGTGATTGATAGATTGTAATACCAACTTTGTAGCAGGATAATATAAAGATTTTTCAAATAAATTTATTGATATATATTTTCATTTAGAATGTTGTACAGGTTGATTCCGGTCCAATGGATAGTTTTCCGTAAATATCGGTATGTTTATTGGATACTAGCTGGGTGCCCGGCGTTGCCCGAGACGTCATTTATCCATAAACCCCGATATGACTCCTATTTCGTTTGCTTTTGAGCTATTTTTATGTAACGCTCCTCGAACCCTATCACTAAATGTGTTAACCTCCATGCAGAAAGGGGGTTGAAATCATTGACCAAATAAATAGGCCGTTTTTACAATGTAGAAGCTGACCACCCCCACAAATGTGCGATAATCAAAAAGTATTTATTCCACTCAAGAACCGGCCGATTACATTGTCTGAAAATTTCTACCACAACCCACCACCTCTCAAACCCGTCGCATTATCCAAGTTGTCACAATTAGACTCAGCGATATTCATAGTCTCTAAATTGATTCTAATCTCGGTTGTTTTGCGGGTTTTTTTATTTAACGTACCTCACCCGACCTCTAAGCTTGCTCCCCTCACAGGGGTTTAACTTATACACAAGCAACATCGGTATAAAAACTATCAAAGTCCCCCAGGAAGTAATTATTTAACGCAAATATCGACCGTTTATCACGTTTGAAAATTTCCACCCCCGAACACTCGCGCTTGGGGAACTTAAACGGCAAGTAGAAAGTAATAATTAAGCTCAGTACAACTATAACTCCGAATTCGACTCCAATCTCGATAGTTTCTGCTTTCCTTTTATGTAATGCCACTGCAACACCCACGCATAAAGGTGCACCCCTCCCAAGCCCGAAAGGGGTTGAAATTATACACAGAGAACATGTAGAGAAATTTTATGAATCTCATTGATGCCGAAATATATTTATTCGAAAAATTGGCCGGTTAACATGCTTGGAAATTTCCTCCCACGCCACACTCCGCCAGGCCCCTCACACCCTCGCACACCACCACCAAACCCCGTGCATTGCCAATATTGTCATAAATACATTCACCTATATCCATAACTCTGATTTGACTCGAGTCTCGTTTTTTTGGGGTTATTTTTATGGAACACACCTCCATCTCTATGCGTACTTCCCTACTATGCCGTAAGGTGTTGAAATTATACACAAAAAAATCGATAGGAATACTATCAATGACATTGGCAGCGTCAAATATTTATTCCCTGCAAAAATCAACCGTTTAACATGTTTGAAAATTTACACCCCCAACACTTCCTTCGGAGAGTTAAACGGTTAGTTGAATGTAATAATTAAACTCATTGACATCCATGACCGTGGATTCGACCCCACCCTTAAGGGGATCTCCATTCCCCTTCCCGAAATTATACGCGGGCAAAATATAGAGAAATTTTATTAATCTAATTGATCCCGAAATATATTTAATCGACGCAAAATACGGCCTTTCAACTTGTTTTAAAATTTCTATCCCCCGTACACCCTCGCCAAACTCATCCCAGCCCAGCCCACCCCCGCGCGTTGCCCATATTGTCATAAATAAATTCAGCGACATCCAGTACCTTCGATTTGACTCGACTCTCGGTTATTTCGCGTTATTTTCTTGTAAGTCCCCTCCACCCCACCCCTACAATGCCTACAAACAACATGGGTAGAAATACTATCAACGTCAATGTCCCTGGCATTTATTTATTCCACGCTAATATCGATGATTTAACATGTTTGAAAAATTCCACCCCGTCCATTCCCGCCCCAGAGGATTAATGGGTAATTGAATACCATCTCAGATAACATCGGTCGAAACAATATCTCTTCGATCCCTATAAATATTTATCTGCCTAAATATCGACTGTTTTAGCATGTTTGATGTTTCCACCCCCTCCCTAAGTGTGCTTCACTCTCATGACGAAAGGGGTTAAATTTTACAAACAACATCGGTAGATATTTTAACAATGTCATTGATCTCGAAAATTAATTATGTTACAATTAAATGTATTTATCCGTTAAAAATATTTATTTAAAGCAAATATCGATCGTTCAACATGTTAGTAAAATTACACCCCTGTCCACTCCATCCACTCCCGCCTTTGGGGTTAAATATCCAATTAAATGCTATAATTGAACTCAGCGACATCAATAACCTTGGATTTGACTCGAAACTCGGTTGTATTCGCGTTATTTTATTGCAGCGTTCCTCCACCCCACCCCTAAAAGTGCTATACTGATAAACCCGAAAGGGGTTGAAGTTCTCGGTTGTATTCGTGTTATTTTCCTGTAAAGAATCTCCATCCCTAACCCTAATGGTGCCCATTTCCCAGGGTATAGGGGGTGAAAATTATATTCAGATAACATCGGTAGAAACATTATCAATATATTTGATTCCTAAAAATATTTATCCGACTAAAATATCGGCCGTTTTAGCATGTTTAAATATTTCCACCCCCGACCACGCCCGCTTCTGGGGGCGGTAGACGCGTATCACCCAGACAGTAATTCTTTCCTGGTCGCAAAGAACACATTTACGAAAATTGGTGAAATTTGCTCCAACGGTGTAGATTTTTATAAGGAACAAACAAACAAACATACATACATACATACATACACTCATATTTATTTATAAGATAAGTAGCAAACAATTTATAGTATCATGATTGTCATCATTATTCGAAAATTGAACATCATCACGTTTTCAAAACTTTTTATTGTTTTAAACGTAAAAGGATTAAAACGTCAAAATTTCAATGTTGTGAAAATTTGTTTTATAATAATACCTGCTCCGGTACGATCGAGTACCTTTGTATTATCCTCCCTTAATTTTTAAATTGGCCTTAAAAAATGTAAAGTTCCCATCATCGTAAATCATCCAGATTTTTCAAAAGAATGATTTTCTCTAGTAACCAATGCCGTCCCGACGCCGGGGAACCCACAGTTGGTCAAAACAACTATATAATTGCCTATACCAGCGATTCCAAAAGTGGGTTCTGTGGAAAAGTCACCAGGGTTCCGAGAATCAGTTACATTTTAGTAATATTTATCATTAGAAGTCAACATGCAGTGCTAACAGGCCAGTAATACGAATTATCCATGTATCTTCAGAGTTTATGTCACTGATTTTCATGTTAGAAGTAACCAAAAAGGCTATCTTTTGTCAACGTATCGTTGAGAAACATATTTAGGACAAGGTTGTTTGTTGTTCCAGATGTGCGTATACAACTGTCCGATATAAAACCGAACTTTAAAACAATTATTATTAAACCAGCGAAACAGTTTTATTATTCACATTAACTTTGTTTTTTACTCTTATTTTAAACTGCAATGTTCATTTGTTATCATTTAACTTAATTAAATACAACATCTGATAAGTTTTAAATTATGTCAGCAAATCCTGCAATTAATTTTTTCGTTACATTTCTTATGAATAGGCATTCAATTGATTTTTTTATTTTAGCTATTGGGAAACACCGATTTTTCTTCAAAGGCCCGCAGATAATTATTATTTTAGATTAAATCTGTGGCCCGCCTTTGTAGAGAGAAACAAATGTAGTAATTAATTTGTGAAACAATTTGGATTTGTAATTTAAAACAACTTATTAATCAAAGAAATGTAATAATTAATTTGTTGAGGAATTAGGAAAAGAAATATAAATTATTTTATTAATAAATTCATATATATATATATATATATTGTAATGCCAATTAAACAGGTCATTAATTGTTTTAATATAATTATATATATATATATAAATTGAATTGTAGCGGCAGGAGCTTCCAAAGCGACAATGGCGTCGAGCTCTGTTTCTTTGTTGAAAGCTGAAATGGGAAATACGCGCGCGTAAGGAAGTCAGTCTGGAATCGGTGATGATATGAGAAGGAGACTAAAATCTGAGTACGAGAGATATAATAAAGTTCAGTTCTTAGAGCATCAAACAGTAAAGTCTGCAAATATAAATTGCAAATCGAGAGTTGCTGTATGGAAGCAAGCAAATAGTTCTATGGAGAGATTTGCATAACAATTTGGAAACGGGGAAGCAAAAGGTTGCTTCACGCTGATGGAACAATTTTCGCATTGAGGAATCCGGCACCCGCTATCTGACCAGAAAGGGGAGGCTCATCCGAGGTTCCAGATAGCTGAGGACGAGAAATTCAAGCGTGTGTATTAAAATTGAAATGAAGTAGAGTCAGCGTAAAAAAATGGCTTTTTAGTGTGGTAGTGTTCAAAATACAAGAGAGAGATCTGATACCAGAAAGACGGTCCGTGAGTAACCAAAACTTTGATAGAAATTTGTAAACGATAATTAAAAGTGTAGCGTCATATATCGTTCAGTTTTCATTTCACTTATTTTCATATTGTTTTAGGTTAACTTTTTATATTTGAATTGTTAATTGACAGTTTATACATTGATTTTGTTCTAATTATCAAACCCAGAAGTGACCCTGAGATAAGAGATTCGACGAATTTGATTGTAATGGTATAAGAATTGTAGGTATTAAGTTAGACTATTTTCTTCGTGGAGTACTGAAAAGCTGAGGAAATTTTCAAAGCTGAATCGCACAATGAAGATGCGTCTAGCTATAAATATTTGCAAGCTTCTTCCATGCTCGCCCAGAGTTTCAGAATAGGAAGTGGTGTATGACTCGATAGGGCATTGTTGATGACCCAGCTAGTCTAGGATATTCCATAAGCACTGATGGTCGGCCATTTGAGGGGTTGACGATCACTTAGGCTATTGAGTAGTTTCCAAAATCAATATATGGCGATCACCGAGCTTGCTAATGTGTCGGCGAACAGAGCTGCTACTGCGTTATATCTCTAGTATCCGATGACGAAACCGACTGGCCATAATTCCCTGCTGGTGTCGGCTACTCACCTTAAGGAGATAGTTGCTAGCTTGACATATCCAGTTATGGTGCGTGGGAACGCAAACTAACATTTTCGCCCAACTCCTTCCGGATGGACATGCGAGATTCAAAAGACCTCAAGAAAGTATAATCCTACATCCTCTCGGAGATCCTTCTAGATGGATACTAACAGAACTCAGCACGCGGTCAACTAGGCCCGTCCTACACTAAATTTTGTACTCGGAACGATACAAGCTAAGTTGGTTTTCGACTTGGAGATTAATTTTGTACCGAGGTTAAATGGCAAGGCAATATCTCAAACATCCATTGGACTGTGCTAGCTAACATGTGATGAACCCGACGGACTTCTATCCGAGTCACACGGTGCGTATGCAATATAAGACTATGTCATCGTGTTTCCTTTATTCAGCATCATCTGTGTCTGGAGGCACCATCGAGCATATCTATCCGCACCTTGCATCATTCATCTATCTGTGTATGGTGTCATTTTTACGACACTTTTGTTTCCTAATAAGTCCATATTGTTTTCTAAGTAACATTTACATCATTTTTGTAAACATGCGTTGAAACTATTTGCGGTTCTTTATAAATTCACCAATTTGGAAAATTTGCAAATTGGCAAAGTCTGACGTCACTATTAAATTTCTTATGTAACTAATGTCATACATTACATCATTTTATTCCACGTAAGTAAAATGTTAAATCTAAAGTAATGCATAATTAACATCCTTAAATTTTTTTCTACATTTGTTCAGATGACTGAAGCTTCAGAGAGTGAACGACTCGACAGTACCATTGGCCGAATGTAAATGACGAAGGGCTGAATCCAATATTCTAACCTTGGAAAATCTGCTACGCAACACGAACTGCCTATCAAGAGAAGCCTAACTTTATCGCACTGGCAAATGAAAGAGCTCGAAGAAACTATACTTTTTGTCTTGACGTCAGGCGACGTGGATGGCGAACACACTCCGCTGTAAGAAACGGAAAACACAGACTTATAAATGCGTGAGGCGGTAGAAAGAGCTTTGAGGGAGAAGATGGGCAGTTTTATTTGACATGCCCAGTTTAGAACTATTAGTAATGATCTATTCGCAGATAGAGGAAGCGGTTCCTGTGGAGTTCGGCGGATCATCCCCACGAATCCAGCATTGATGGAACCACTCTACTGCCTACTCCGTGACATTTCAGTCGCGGTTCCCGTTTAGACTTCAATGTGATGCAGTCCGTAAGTTAAAAACTTTAATTACGCATAGCCAATATCAAATCTTCGATAGTAGTCTTTTGTTTGCTTTGCTTCATGGTTATTATTTCGAGTATAACCCGCCAATTATCATGAGATATGAATGATCCATGGTAATTTAAATGTTTAATTTTTATGTCAAATTCCGCAGTAAATTTTGTTTGCTTGATAATTTTATATAAATTAAATCTATTTTTTAATTTTTTTAAAATTCAATAATATACATCCCCACCTAAAAGGGTTTTTTTACACTAATTATGTAGTTTGCATTATTTTGAATAAATATATTTATTACTAAGTAAAAAGTTTTATTAATTCATTATTAATTTAATTCAATAATATATATACTTATAATTAAACGAGCTTATTTCATTCATAAATCAATTGAAAGTTCCCTACAAATGTGTAAATAAAATATTTTTATAATCTGGAATCATTCAGCAGAAGAAGAATGAGAATGATAAAGTTTGTTAAACATATTTTACAAATGTGCATTCGTACCAATCCCACTGGAGGCAGTTAGCTGTATATTGCCAAAGCGGTTTACGGTGCACAGATGTCCGCAGTAAATTTTGAGCTTGCGCCAGGTACCTGTAAATGTAGCGCATTTATTCGAAAAAAGGTTTTATATGTTACAATAAATATCAATTCAGATAACACAACTAAACAATTTTTTTCAGAGTTTTCTCGACTTAAACTGGTCAGTGTACTATGAACGTTTTTAGGCGACAAATATTAGGGTATAAAAATACCTTTGCTGTCAAAAATTTTGGTGGAAGATGGGTTTTGGATACATTATAACATAAAAATAATAGATTTACAGCAGTTTTTTTGACAACATATTTTTGTCTGCTTAAATTGACCTGGGATCAATTTTTCAATGATGGTATTGAACTCTACGCACATTGGTCAGTGGAAGGAAGTTTTTTAATCACTAATTTCGAAAGATATTTTTTACAAATACATTCACTGAAGAGCATTGAGGAGACAGCGAAAGATAATCAGTTGGGAATAATTCGTGATGAGAGCTCGGAAGGAGTTAAAGATTCGCTGGCGATAATAAATGAGATAGTGAGAGATGTTTTACAGAATCAGTGAAGTTATAGTTGATATACAGTTGAGATGCAATGGATAGATGATTAATAGCTAGTACCCGGGTCAAAATAAGATAGTGATCGTTGAACAGTAAGAGGAATTGTTATTGTACCTAACTTGACAGTTAACGATAATTATTTTAGACTCAGTTACAATTAAAGGAGTTAAAGTAGTTGAAGCAGTAAGACACCGCATAGCCAAAAAGTAGTAGGGGCTATATGTCCAAAGAACGTGTTTGTCAGATATTCAATCAATATTTAGGCATGAGAAAGCTGTTCACGCGTTGAGTGCCGCGTTTGCAAAAACGTGTTCGAATGAACATTTTCATCGCTCTGTTGGCGCAGTAAATAGGAGTTTTTGCGCCGATTTATTACGTTAGATGGAACTTGGATAAATCATATAGACCAGAAACAAAAATAAAGTCAAAACAGTAAACTGAAACGTGGGAGTCGGCTCCAAAAAAAAGCAAAAACTGTTTTTTTCGGTTGGGTAAGTGATGGCGACTGTGTTTTTGGGATAGTCATGGAGTTAATCGATTGTCTACAAAAAGGAAAAAACATTTGCAGAAGGATACTAGTGTATCATTACTTGACAAACTGAATGTATAAATTGCGGAAAAATGGCAACATTTTCAGAAAAAAATTGTTTCACTTCTCAGTGGTTGCCGTGGCGAAAATTCATGAATTACGGTTTGTACTGCACAAGATTTAGACCCAAACGACTTTTTTTGTTCCCCAAAGCTAAAAGTTGCGCTCTGAGGACAGAGAGTTTCTCTAAATGAGTAGGCCATCACGTTCGTAAACAATTATTTTGGAGAGAAAGACACGTAGTACTATTTGGTCGAGTTAAAGCGATGAGAGCATTGCTGGGGGAGGGGGAAGATCGCGTAGACTTACAAGGAGACTATGTAGAAGGATAAAAATAAATTTGAAGAGAAAATGTCTTCTATTTGTTAGGTCGTAAACTTTTCAGATCACGTCGTAATTAACCTGTTCCAGTCTAATAAACATGGAAGACGGTTTTATTATAAAATGTTATTTTTGTTGAATAAGTTGTGGTCGTAATCGGAGGAAAATTTTGTTTCCAAAAGTTGTGCGTAACCCGAGAGTCCACTATATCATTTTTATTCCATTTACGACACCAGCTCCACAGCGGAATTATTTTTATTATATACTTCTGTCGAGAAGTGAGTACTATCGATTATAAATACATCATCATTCTGTAAATTTACAATCAGTTAATTAACTCAATGTCATCGCTGTGAGGCGTTGCCAAGTTCACTCATAGTTTATGAGTATAAAATCTGGTGAAGAACTATTGAATTTAAGTCATTAACGTAGCTAATAATTTTTGAAGACTTATGTTCGATTCAATTCATATTGATTAAATTATACTTTATTATTATTTAACGTATTACTTTTGGTTCCACCGTTAATTAAATACTTTATTCTGCATCGACTCTTATATTATTTAATTAGTTTGGCACCCTTAAAATTAAGAGTAAACTATTGAACTTCTCTGTTGATGTGAAATATTTTTAGTAATTCAATTTCGGCATTGCGTGGTAACCGGACTGTGCGGCATTGACCATCTATAAAACATCCGAATTTTCAAAATACAACTCGATCTTTCATTCTGAAAAATCTGTATCGTGAGGACTACTTTAGGTTCGGTGCAGACCAATTCAATCCAGCAGCAGCAGAAAGTAGCACAGGAAAGGTTTCACATGTCTTCATTATTCCCGTGGCAGCTGCTTCGTTCTTCTAAGCACGAGACCATCCGTTTCCTTTCCTTCTCAATGTACAACTCAAGTCGTTCACTTCGCAGGAGAAATTGTATTATTTTTTTAAAATATATATTTCGTTTCGCTCGTGCATCTTTGTTTTTTAATCACGGTTTAGAAATAAGCGGTTATTAATGGATACGAACACATGAAACACTTTTGGAAGAATAATAATTATAATTTTTATTTCCATTAACAATTTTATCAAATTTAATAAAAATACGTCATATACTTATACTACATTAAAAATAAACATGAAAAAATAATGTAGGCATAAAATAGCGATACAAAGATAAAGTATAACCATTTTAAATTACAGTATAAGCACATGATACAGGATTAATATGAAGAATAGAATTACGTAAAAAATATTAATTTTTATAGTGATTAAAGTCGAGAATTTTTTTTGTGATTTTAATTATGTTTAAATATATAGTGTCAAAAAGATTTTTGATATTTGCGAACTAAGATATTAATCAATTGAAAAATAACTTTGGTTAATTAAGAAACTTTATTCTTAAACGACTGAAGTGTATCTGGATTTGAAATTTCTTGACAATGGTGAGATAACATTATTATTAAGATTATTCGGCTATTCCATTGTCTTGGAGTAGCTAAGTGAGAAAGAAACAGTAAAAAAGGCAAAGTAATGTAAAAAAAGAAAAGAATCAAGAAAAAAACAAAAGAAAGGGGCAGGTCAAAGATCTATAGAAAATCAGAAAAAAGGCGTAGAGATATACTCCAAGCGAAGAAGACAAAGAAAAACTCTCGTTTTGTATTTCTGAAAGACATAGACTGGACAAAGCGCCGCCATATTTGAAGCAAATTGGAAACTCAGGCGCCATGTTTTATACAGACATGGTTGGCGTGCCCTGTCGTATGCTAGCATTGAATCATTATTGTAAGCTGTGAAAATGACGTAAAAATAAATCTCTACTGACATTAAATATTGTAATAATTAAATAAATAGGTCGTTTAATATATTTTGATTTTTGAAAAATTCGAGCCCCACGTTGTGGTAGCCAAAATGTAATAATTAACAATAAAGCATTATTTAATTTATATTTAGTGAATTAGCAGAATTTTCCTCACGCCATTTATGTAATAATCAAATGGAAGGCTTTTATTAAATGAAAAGATCGAAATTAACAAACAAAATATTTATTTATTTTGTGGCAATAAAGATAATTACGACAAAAATTTGAGATCTCATTCTCTCAGGGCCTTGACTGGGTTTGATAATGAACATAACAAATTTATTTTAAAATCTTATTAACAAACAATTCACAATTTACCTTAACAATATGTCGATAGAAAGAAATTAAAAGTAAAGAAATTAACTCTGATTGACAATTAAAAGAGAACGAAATCTGACTTTATCCTTTAATTAAAGTTTACAATTAATCATTAGTTTTGGTTTTGTTACTTACATACTGTCCAGCTGGTACCAGCATTCTTTTTGGTTTCGGAAGTACACTGATTCTAAATGGCGACTCACAGATTTTACACTACTGAAGTCAAAATTGATAGGCTCCCAGGAACTCGGATGATCCTCCTGAATGTCAGCTATCTGATGTCTGCTTGCCTTACAGGAATCCTATGATTTGTAGATTTATTAGTCTTTTACTGAATTGGACGTAAACTGCAACGTATCTCCTTGACGATTTATTATAACTGTTTATTCTTTCGGAGCGAACTAACTTTTCTTTAGCTCCTGGCTGTAGACGTAAAAAACAGACTTCCTTTCCTGGCTGGCTACAGACGTAAAACTCTCTTAGACTTTCCTGGCTGGCTGTATACGTAAATTGCTTTTACTTAGCGATATTTACAAGGTAATACTTCCGTGAATGTTTTTACTTTGTCTTAATTTCACAACTTTGTTTAATAATACATTAACGACGGCTAGTCTCTGCTCTAGTATTATTTGTTCCATCCTCTGAAATGTCCCGCCACCAACTCCTAACAATATTTCTCCTCTTACTAACAGTTATATTACTTGTTCTGCTCCTCACGATGTTTTTTCCGCAAACTGCTCCTAGTTCTCTCGAGTTATAACGCGAGTACGCCATTTTTTACTTTTTGACAAAGCGAAGTGAGCTCGCTTCTCTTTGTTGCTTTGTTCGATCAGACCGCTATAATGAATTTATCAAACAATTCAAATTTTATGTCCAAACAATTAATGGCCTAATTAATTGGCATTACAATATATTGTAAAGCTTATAAGGATAAATTACATGCAACACATTCAAAGTATAGACCAATTTAAAAATTTATTTGGCTTATTGTCCTTTGAACATTTTTTTGTGTACATTTGTCTTATCTGTCTTCCTCTTTCATTTATATCTTCAATTTTGCACAAATGATGCAATCTACAAATTAAGTAATGTTTTAAAAACTTCTGTATTTAAATTAAACACTGAGAGTCCTCTACAAATTCAAAGGTAACCATTAAGTGACCAAGGTCACAAAACAGTCATTCTGTGCTCCAACATTCTGAATACATCTGCATACAATCTTAATAATAAATTCTTCTTCGCCGTTAACATTTCGATAATTCTTAACGCTTGCTAATTTGAATAGTTTTATCACATCTGTAGAAGGATTGTATAGGCTGTCTTTAAGATCTTGATTCAGTCACTTGCATAACAACACTTCCACTACCTTCGCAGAATACAATGTCAACCTTTCATATTCTGGGTCGAAATCGTGATGAAAATTGGTATTATCTTGAGATTTGAAGACATACCTTGCAGTAGGTATCACAAGAGTCTCCACGTATCCTTCACTACTTTTAGCCTTATTTGATCGTTCTATCTGGTAATTAAACACTCTCTGAATTGCAAATCGCTAGGGTTATTTCTGTTTCAACTTATAAATCTGACCGCTATCTTTAATCAGGTTTACATACTTAGTTGTTTGTAAATTGTACTCACGTCTTCCCAGCATTCCAGGATACCTTTAATTGTCGAAACACTATGGCGGGTTTTACACTGCTTCTACTCACAGATTCTGCACTGATTCTAACTCAATATTTTATTCGTAGTCAGGAACCCGGATGATCCTCCTTTCGTCCTCTGGGTAAACCGCTTGCATTGGGTGATTTCTGCTAACTCTACTCGGTTATGTGCACAAAAAACTGTTTTGTGCGTAGCAGGTTTAGTCGTTATGCTCTAGTGAATTTTTGTCTTGAGCAAAATGTTCAGAGACCAATCAACTCTAATGAATGCTAATTCTCAATATTTCTCTGCAAACTGTTTTTCACCATATCATAATGCGACCTGCTTTATCGTTCTCCAATTAACAGTTATTATTCGACGATGTCCCACCGTAAACTTTATCTCGTCAAACCTTGCGACCTGAACTTTTCAATATCTTAATGCGAACTGCATCTGACCAAACCTTTCAGCCAACTAACTCCCGTCTCGCAAATTTTGAGCGCGCATACCTCTTCCGACAAAGGAACAGTGCTTGGATTCTCTATTGTTGCTATGATCTGTACCGCCGTAAGAATAGATTTCTCAAACAATTAAGATTTTCAAATTCACAATTAATGTCTTAATTAATTGGAATTACAATATATATATATATATATATATATATATTATTCCTGTTTCAATATTTTTATATGATAATATATATTAAAAAATGTATTCTGAATAGTTTCATTATATGAGCTGCTACAAAGAAATGAAAAATTATTTTTTTATTTGTTTGACGCATAGGGAACCAACATTGTGAGTTTATCACACGAATTTATCCACGACTTTCCTGTTAGCTGCAGCACACTCCAACAACTATTCATATTCCCGTCTCCTCAAGTTTACTGCTGTAGTATATTAAGCTTAGCATTTTCCGATAAACCATTCAGTAAATAATATACAAAAGGAAATTTCTGACTCCTGTTAAGAACAGTTACCATTATTGTTTACACTAATGTCTCTCTTACAACCAGACTGTCATCACTGTCCTCACATCCAACATGTCCCCAAGTGTTTCAATTATCATTTGATAGTTTGTTAAAAAATATATTTTACCACATATATTCAAAATTTTCACCATCATAAGCATAACACAAATCGGGTTTTTGATGAATTGGACCGACTAAAAAATGGCGGTCAGGGTTGTTTGTTGCTGCCACGCAGAGCGCTGTAACGACGAGGTAGCTTCTCTATGATGTTTATATACATACCTCTTTGGTATTTCTCAACATATTTTTTCTCATCTTTGTCGTTATCTCTTTGAATATGAAGTGTATTCTCAGGTTTTCACTATCCTGGGAGTTGATTATAAAACTGAAGACTTATATAAGAACTATCACTTTTTATTCTAGATCTTGATACATGATTGTGTAATACATTCATTTTCAGTAGAATTTAACTTTTTTATAAACATCACACACACATTTGAGAATGGTGAGAGAAGGAAATATCAACGCTTCCATTCTTTAAAAGGTGCCCTACAACTACTACCAACTCTTTATATAATGTAATTACGTTTTTAGAAGTCTTAAAACACCTCTTGTAGCAGGAGATGTGCACTAGGCCTATACGCCATATTACTATCAAGCAAGCTACTATAATATTTTCTTGGAGGTAATATATTTGGGTCTTCTAGGGTCATATATAGTTCTATTTAGTTTTAGTCCAGCTCTTCTGTATGGTAATTGCATGAAAGATTGTTATCAAGATGTATCCCTGGATACTGAAGAGCTTTAATCTCACCGTGTAAGTTATTTCAGTGGCGTAGCGTGGCGGAGACAGTGGGAACGACCCGACCTGGGCGGCATTTTTTGGGGGCGGCAGAATATCAGAATTTCTGTAAATTTTGCAACATTTTGAATTTAAATACCTAAATTAAATGGCATACGCCCCGGGCGGCTGAAACCCACGCTACCTCACTGCGATATTTTTAAAAATTAAAATGAGGTTCCATTTTCAAAATTCAGATCCAAAGAATGTTAAGACATATCCATTAATGTTTTAAAAGTAAAATTTTAGTTAGTATAGCTCATTTTCGTATATTCATTAATACACAAATTCCTTAGGATACAATCAGTTGTGAGGAACACAGTCAAATTCCTTAGATAGGCAAATAAATTTTAGAAAATTTTAGATTTGATCCTCAATTTACTAATTCCCATGCAGTTTTTGCAGTTGATTTATCCTTTCTATTTCCAAGATGTCCGAGAGTTAGTAAATTGTGATTTTGTGTATTAGTTGTAAGTGAATTAAAATCCAAAACACTTTGATTACTGTGGTGATAAACGATGTAGGACAATAATTATTTGGAAAATTTCTATCTCCGTTTTCAGATATCGGAACAACATAACATATTTTCAAGTATTTTCAATACTATCCATTACCAACAGGTGTTTTAAATGTTTTTGTTTACATTTGTGTTTTAAGTGGGACGACTATATTATTACATGCATACTATTTAATATATTTGTCAAAGCTTCATCAACTGCAGGAATTGTTTTTTTAGTAGGTCATTAGACTAACCGTAAACATCTCTACTTTTAGAACTGCTCAATGAGTGAAGCACGTTGTTTGAAAGTATCCAATAACAACGGTATTTTAATGCGAATAATAGCATGTTGTTTTTTTCTGTATGTTGGCCATGCTTATTTTAATTTTTTTTAAAAGTACCGAGATTAATAAACGTAGTAGAATTTTTCTTGTTTTGTTTGCAAAGCTCTTTTTTATGTGCGGCATAGCTTTGGACGTATAACCATGATCATGCAAATATCTATCATTACATTTAAGTTATTGTACTTATACATATAGATTATACAGCTCTTTTGTATTTTGTAAGGCAAAAGTCATCTTTAGAGTCTATCCATACATTTTGATGCATTACTAGTTTATTTTTCAGATCTTCAGTATATAATCCATTACCTACAGGAGTTTTCATTTGTTTTAAGCGGGACGAATATATTACAATAAAAAATAATATTTTATAAAAGTTTATTCATTTTATGCTAAAGAGTTTCTTGATAGTTAATTATATTAAAATCTGTGATATATATGTAGTGTTGAGTTTCTTTAGTACAAATTGTAAAAGTCTCCTTCTCTAAACAATCTAGACCTAAGCGTTCATTTAGGCTTAATGACCTAGTGTAACCCGTAATTATACGGAGGGGGAAAGATGAATTGTTGACAAAATAAGTCAAATCCTTTCTCCAGTTACATATTCAGTTGAGGTAGCTCAAGGTGTTATGTGAAAACGTCATACAAACCAAATTTTGTCAAGAGATCCTAAACTTTAATTAAATTATCTACCCTTTAAAGACTCTAGCTAAATTCCATATTCTAATTACAACTACCAGGTATGCTAGTAACACTCGCGAAGCTGCAGATATCATTAAAGCAGATGCTCGTGCTCCAGTACAAGCGCCAGATCCTCCTTGAAGAAACCGTGCCAGAGACGAAGTGCCCCGGGTCGTTTCGGAGTTTTATTTGGTGACCTCCTTTCGTGGGGAGATGTTGTGTTGAGTTTCTTTGGAACAAATTGTAAAAGTTTTCGGGTAGACATTCAATTGTTTTAAATGAATGACTAAAGTTGTTGGAGTATGAAGCTAACTTGATTCCCTCATAAACCAGTATTAAATACATACCAATGTATAATGACAATTTTCTCTTTTAACTGCTTAACTACATTAACAGATCTTGTTTTAAATTTATGAAATTATCTTCTACTTATGTAAAAATTTGTTATTTATATTTACTAAAATAATAAATATCAAATTTACATATTGTACAAAAATTAAAATTATATATTATACTTAAATTAAAGCTTAAACTAATTTTTGATTCTAGAAAAATTACTTCAAGAATTGTACAATCTCACATCGTATATTAGTAATTAACTTATTTTTCTTACAATAACTGCTCTATTTTATAGAACTCCTATTAAAAAAAGATTTGGAAATCATCTGGGTTGAATTGCAGTCCAGTGAAGGTCAGGAGTTGAATATTTGTAAGCCAGAAAAGTAGGCTGTGGTTATGGTTGGCCTGTATTTTTTATATTGGTATAGAGTAGGTTTCGTTAGTTGGGCAATGGATAAAGTGCAGGATGTTTGTTTTTGGAGCAAGTTTGTTGGGTATTTTCTATTTATGAAAGCATTGTCGATCAAGTTAGTGTAGTTTGCCAGAAGTGGCGGCTCGTGAGTCTTTTAAGTTATGAGCTACATTAGTCCAAGCAACCATTTTTACGATAACAACTATGTAACATAATAAAACTACATCAATGTTACCAATACTCTGACCCCGTACGTAATATGCTACATTTATAATTCTGTCTACATAATTTCCACGAGTAGCTATTTTTTAAACGCGTAATAATTTATCATCTATAATAATTTATCATCTATAATAATTTATCATCTATGAACCAGAACTAGGTTAAGGATTTTAGCATAGAGGAATATAAGTGTTGCTGTTCTATTTGGCCGAAAGTATATTTTCGCGGTAAATATTTTAAAGAAAGTTAATTTTTGGATCAAGAGGCTGAGCGGGGTCGTGCGGTATACTGTAGCACTTAGATCCCTCTTAAATGCTGTATTCGTTAAAGTAACCTTAGATTGAGATTCTTTTATTTTACCTTCATTGAACAAATATTATTTTTGTTTTGAAAATATAAACTATTATAAAATAATATTTATTATTAGGGAATAGTTCAAATTATTTTTTATTTCTTTCGTTATGTCGCCTGATGCGGCCGCCTCTCACAGCACGCTGGGCTGTGTGTCCTTGTAATGTTAGCATTGAAAGTCTTCCGTATTGAAGCATAGATTCGCAGTGTTAAAACACAATGAAGGTTCTTATACTTGAGAACAATTAATTCCTATTAAATTAATTTATGTGCTGTAGCACATGAGCCACTGGTGAACAGATTCTTCTTTGTGGAGTGAATGCGAGCTCCCCTAATTCATATGGGAGGCAGCATTTGTAGTGTTCTGGATGGCAACTGGTGTAGTTATTGGAAGGTATTGGTGGGTTTATTGTGAATTGACGTGATTAGGCCAGAATTAAGGTGTATATCAATAACAAGGAAGTTGATGTTGATGGGAGAGTAGTTTCCAATTGAACTTAAAGGGAAATTAGGTGTTTAGGTTTTGCAGAAAATCGGAAAGGGTCTATGTCCCATTGGTCCATAGGATGAAGATATCATCTATGAACCAGAACTAGGTTAAGGATTTTAGCATAGAGGAATATAAGTGTTGCTGTTCTATTTGGCCAGTCAACAGGATGACATAGGAGGAGGTTATCCGGGTACCCATAACTTTGCTTCTTATTTGGAGGTAGATGTTGTCTTCGAACGAAAAATAATTTCTGGTGAGCTGAAAGTTAGTGGTCGGAAAAGAACTTGGTGGCCTGCAAGACAAAAAATATTCAAGTGCCACCAGGTCTCTAGCATCACTCAAGAAGAGGGATGGTGCCGCAAAACCGAGCTGCACACAGACATCGGGCAGCTCCTGCTCTTTTCAGGATTGTTATTCTTTGTAGATTTCTTCGTAGTAAATATATGTTCTATTATTGTCAAGATTAAGACGTCTAACTTTTTACAAATCCCGATTCCTTACCTGTTTCCAAGTGAGCTCCTTACATCACTTAATTACCACCATCAAATTTCAGTTGCAGTCAGACCAATCATCTCCTGACGCAGACTGAGAGGCGGGCAGGCACGACCCTTCCTTTTTCGGCTAGATCTGTCGACTAGCGATTGTCTATTTGTTTCTTTATGATTTCAAAATTGCAGCTGTTGAGTATACACACGTATGAAAATTAGAGCTTACATGCATATATACTTAAGAGTATAATTTTTTAATACATGCTGAAAAAAATATTAAATGGTATTGAGCAAAATATTTTGAATTACATATAAAAGTACAATTGTAGGCCTATATAAAAAAAATGGTGATCATTAACCAGCAAGAGAGCTGCTATAGTAGCTGACTTGAAAGTTAATGAGAGTGATGAGAGTTAATTCAGACTTAGTTTCAATTCAAGGACTCCGAAAACTTGTAATTTTTTCCCTGTCAGTGAGAAATAGCGACACCGGCTCTCAACTTCATGTAAGACTAATTCTTTCTCCCTAAATCAGTCCATATCAATAACACTGTCAATGCCACATCATCCAAGAAACCCCTGTTCACAAATGCGTGATCATAATTGGAAAGCTCTGTTCACGAATGCCTGCTCCTTTTTGGTTCCTCAGAACTCAATGACGTCCCACCAGATAATTCGAAATATAAGTTTCCGAAAAAAAAAGTTATTTAACAATTCTACTTGTAAATGGTCAAAGATTGATGAAGAATGGGTAATATTTACACGACAATTTGGTAAGCAAACACAATCTGCCCCTACAAAGTTCGATGAAATCGTAACAAAGATCACTGATCTTGCACAGCAGCCAACATAAAAGTGAGGAACTTAACTTCAACGGACCTGTGATATCAATAAAATTCGAGATGTCAAATGAAACAATCGGTAGTCAAAATCGATGTTCTCCGAGCACTAAGAATCAAAACGTAAGTCGTTCTTCTAGCTTCTTTCCTCTTCAGAATTCAAATTCCAATCACCGTCATACACCTCCTGATTATTGGTCACTCTGGGTATCGAAAATATCAGTTTCTGGTGTACTACAAGCAACCACCGAATCAGAGAATGTCATGCAGATCGAAACAAAATTACTTTTACATCTACTACTACATCTCGTAGGAAGACGGCTCTTGTATCAAAGGTGTGCATAACGACTATTAAATTAGCTGGAAAATTGTTACAAAATCACTACTAATTCACTGTCGGACAGCGAAGAAAAAAATCGATGTTGCCTATGGTCTCAATCAAATATAGTCAGAAAACCAGTTAGTTGCTGAGAAGAAAGAAGTTGTTGACTTATAAGTTCAGATTCCATCAGGTCCTTGTCCATGTGACTATAAACAGTAAAACCCATCATTTACATTGTTAAAGAATTTGTGTCTATTTCCCAGGAAACAAAAGGGTTAGTTCCCAATTTCTAAGTTAAGTTACTAAGCACAGGAACCAAGCCTGCTTTCACTCAAGAGCGAGTCTGTTTGTAAGCTGAAGGTATCATTTCACCAGTTTAAATAAGTGACTGGGGTTCACCAATAGTTGTCATCTGTGAAGAAGCTTTCTGATCAGGCACATTGATTATGTTTTAAACTGTTTATGGAACTCCCTTTACTTTTGTAAACTAGATCTTTTTAAGCACATCAAAGTAGATGAAGAAATCAGTATTTTACAGACTATTCAAACACATTGTAGCACATATAAAATACAGTGCTTAAATTTTGGCATTAAAACAGCATCATCCACATACAATTGAATTATGAAGTGATCAGGTGTTGGTTCCTTATGACCTGACTCTGCCTCTCATCCTGGCAATTGATGCATTGCTAACAGGTATTGGAGCTATGATATGTCAAGGCCACATACACCATCAGAATAGAATTGCTTGACCAGGAAGCTGTGGCAAACATTTTTGTCATACAAATGTATCTTTGTGGAAGAAACTTACAATTAATAACAGACAATGAATTGCTGACTAGGATTCTGCATCCGAATAAAGTCCTGCCACAAGTGACATGGTCTCGACTCCAAAGAAATGCATCTTTTCTCTCTGAATTCAGTTACAAAATAGAATTCAAAGAAGGAAGAGAGTACACCCATATTGACTATTTATCTCAATTGTCTTTATCTGCTGAATAATCCAGAACTTTTATTTATCATGCCCCAGTGTAGAAGTTAATCGCTTGTAATTTTAGTCAATCTTACAAATTTCCAGTAAATTACTAACTTTCAAATGAATAATAAACAAACAAATAAGGCCCCTGAATTGAGTAAAACTATTGATAAATACTCTTTGAACCTGCAGAATTTCCATATATCATACATTATGTGATGGTGTTGTGCTTAGAAATGAACGAGTACGTATTCCAAACTCAGTGAGTGAACTTGTTCTTCAAGAACTCACATCACCAACTTTAGTTTTGTAAAAAACTAACTTATATTTTTATTGTCCTTGTGTAGACCAAGTCACAAAAATACTGGTAAAATTGTGTAAATGTTGAGCTCATGTGAAATCCTATCTAACCAAGGCACCCTTGTGAGGTACCATCAAGAAATTCAGAAAGGGTTCACTTAGATTAAGCTGGACCATTTGAAGATGGCTATTTTTTACTATGAATAGACTCAAAATAGGCAGAAATAAAATTTACAAATGAGGTACCGACTACAGAAATTACAATTTTACCACTAGGTAAGATATTCTTGTTTCATGTATTTCCAAATATATTGGTATCAGATAATGCCTCAATCTTTCACAACGGGGAATTTTGAAATTACTGTACAATTAATGGAATATTTATAAAATATATTGCATTTGACCATCCAACAACAAATGGCATTGCTGAAAGAAATGTGCAGATTGAAGATAGCAAATCATGAAAAATCTCCACTTTTCATAAAATTACAGAACATTTTGTTCAGATATCATGTGACATCCCATGCTTATGGGAACTTCAAATTGGCTTCTGGTAGGACATTAAAACACTATATTGAGTATATAAGATCAACCTGGCCAATAAGGAGGAAAAGAGTATCAGATTCACACTAAAAGAGATGATCTGGGTGTTCCTAGACTGTTACAACCATCAACCATAGAAAATGGCCAGCAAAAATAAACTTGAAGATAGAATGGATCGTATAACATATTGCCCACCAGCAGGTAGGTGAACAGCACATGAACAGGAGCCATAGAGATCTTTATGAGTCAGAAACAATAATAATAATTGAAAGTCTATGTCCTAAGACTGAAATAGGATAAAGAAATGTTTATTTCGTTCCCACTTTTGCAATAATTATTATTCTTTCGAAATATCTGGGGTAGATTGTTTTACTCTATGGAATGTTCATATGAACAGATCAAATTGTTATGTGTTCAATATTGGGTTGAAGAATGAAGTTGGTTTACGTTCTCTGTTAAAACATTATATAAACACAACACTACCTGAATGAGAGTATCACCTCTGAGCATGACAGATCTCTCTATGCAATATGCCAAAAGAAGTTTTCACCACAAAAACTATGCATTTGATATGGTTATTAAATATCATTGCAATTGTCCCTGTCCCACATGCATTGTTCAAAAATATTATACAATAAGAAATTACTGAAATGAAAACTATAATGTCTGTTTTCTAAATTAATAATAAAGTAAAATACAAACACAACAAGTAAAAACATAAACACCACACACATTTTCGGGAATTTTTTTTTTCTTTAGGTGCTAAGAAAACAAAAACATAAGAGACAATAGTGACACAATTGCACAAGATAGTTGTCAAACTCAAAAATGAAGAAAATGCAATGACAATGGGATCTTCCAGTAATTTTCTTCTTATAGTTTCACCCCCCCCCCCCCCCTTAGTTTCTCTGTTTATGGCTTTCATAAATGTTGTGACTGTATTATATAGTTGATGCTAGCTCAAAATGGATTAAATGTGTTTCCTGTGTTGTAACATTTACCTGAGAGAGTGATATATTTTTTGGCGTTACTGCTTAATAAATCAATAGCCAAATAACAGAAAAAAATAAGCAGTAAATTAAATACCACATACTTCTGCAATCCTTGCTGCTTTCATCAGGTGGTTTAAAAACTGCAAGAGTTGATTTATTGCTCAAGATTTAGAACAAACTGCTACATCAATGTCAGAATACAGCGTACTTAACTGATGAAAATTGAGCTGAAATTTCATATGATTTCTATAGTTAATTAAATCTATCCCTGTCATACAGTTAAACCATGATCAGAAATCCATTTTTCCATTCCTAACATAACATTTACTGATTTTGACATATTATCCTGATTTTATTCACATAATGTCTCTATAAATTATTATATATTCGGTTAATGACAAGTTATGATCTTAGGTTGTGGAGTGCATGTATTTCAATTATTTACGTGAATATAAAAAAAAATATAGAAATAACATGTTTTTATCTGAAAATAAATTTTACTAATGTGCAACAATACTTCTTCAAGAATGTGAGCTCTTATATTATAACACTAATTTAATTTACTTTCAGATTAAAATGGGTGAACCTTATTAAATATGTTAATGAATAATATACCACTTGAGGGCTCTAGACAATGATGGTGGAAGCAGAAGAAAATGAAATGTTTGAACTGTGTCACAAAATAATTGCTAAACATGGCTTAATTGAAATTTAACTAGATTAGGTACTCCATGAAAAAAGGGAAAAGAATTAAAGAGTATCCATGAATACTCAAGACCAATAGAAAAGTTTTAGGATGACATTGTTTATATGGAGGGCATATAGATGACATATAAGGCAGAATAGTGGATTTAGTAATCATAATAATAATATGTATAAATAATTAGGAACAAGGTGAAATGTTGGGTAAATTATTTAAGGTTTTGAGAAGTTAAGATTATGAATAATAAATGAATTCAAAGAGCTATAGGAAAAAATTTTCTTTGATTGTTATAAGGTAAATTGTCATATTGAATTAATTTATTAAACTTATTAATGACTAGAAATGTACACTTTATTAAAAAAAGAACATATAAAATGAAAATACTGTTTAAGATTTTTTAAATATTACAAAAACAAACATATTAAAAATTATAACAAACAACTTCCACAAATTTGGCTGTATTATATAACATTTACATACAGTGGGCTATTTACAGTCAGTGCTTAATAGAGTTAAAAAAAATATTACAGCTTTATATATTTCATCTTTCAGAAAGTAGGTTTGAAATTCGCAGAGGGTAATACAAGTTTACATAGTCATATTTGAAAATAGAACAAGGCAGCTAGGATAGTGTAGCAACCAGCAACATTTCCTGCATTTTAAACCACATATTTATCTTCACAAAGTACCATTTTTATTATGTAAAAACAATTATTTATTATAGGAAAGCTAGAGTAAATTTACACTATGCTGTAAATGATACTGTTATATACAAAATTGAAACAATTTACTATAGTGAACCAATGGTAGACAAGTATGTGGTTATAGCAGTATCAACTCTTTCTGTACTTGTTGCAAGTTTGACCTACATCATACAATCACTAATTTCTTTGGTTATTTCTCAGTTCATAAAAGTACTATGTACAGAAAATTGAAAAACCTCATATTATTTGAGAGTTAAAAAGATTGTTGCTTAGTATGCTATTTCCGTGTTCATATCTACTAGGCCTATACTTTTATGAGAACTAAAAAAATATTCAATGGAACATTTCCAACTACTAATAACAGAACTCAATGTACAATGTATTAAAGCTATCATCAATCAATTTTCTTTCACCTTGTATATTTCAGTACCATTTGAGGAGGTGATGTTTGCAAGGAGTTGTCAGATTTTTTATGCTTATAAAGCTCTATAAAATTAATAAATTATTTTGTGCCAATTTTATTTTGTTCATTTGTCTCTAATCTACTGAAAAGATAAGGTTACCAACAATAGAAAAATGTAAAACCTTAACAAAGATACGCAGTTTGTTTAATAAGTTGTGGAATAGCTATTAGTCACATGCTTAAGTTTAATTAGGAATAATTTGGCTCCAACAAATAAAGTAAATTAAATAAGGCTTTTAAATATGACAGTACAAATTATGACAAAAACTATTTTAAATGCTTTTGATTAATTTATATTATCATTCTAATGTGAATGCAAAATTATTGTTAAATGACAATGCTAATTAGAGAAAGATAACCATCATCTGATACATTATATTTGGTAGTCTTAGAAAATTTATTTAGTTGTTTTGGTTATAATAATGGAATACACCATAGAAAAGAAAATATTTTTTAAGTTTTAGCAACCAATAGCATTCAGATTAGTATGATATAACAATATTTGTCTTATGATGCTGTTGTAATAAGATACAGAAAACAATAATTATAATTCAAATGCTCTTCAAAACATTTTATAAACATTAGTCAATAAAATGTATAGTTTGATTTGTAACAATATTTTCTTCACATTTAGACTAGAATAAATTCCTGCTTTACCAATAACAAGAAGCTCTGTTCATTATATATTGAATTTACTTCTAATAAAGACTAGATTCAAATGGCATATTTTTTGGGGGAAATTAAAGATAATTATGACACATTTTATATAGTAATATACAAACTATTTCCTATGAAAAAAAAACATAGTTTAACTAAATTGGTATGCAACATAATATTTTTTGTGAAATGTTATGAAATAGCACTTAAATTTATACCTAAATATAAGTAAACAAAGAAATACAAATAAATTCCAGATAAAATAATTATATTTTTCTGTTCTCTAAATATATTTACTTTCTATACTATATCGAACTGTGACACATTTATTAACAGCACACTCTTCAAACCTATTTTACCTCAATCTTAATTGTAACCAGTCACTTTATAGGAAGACATTTTTAAGCATTTTCCTTACTTATCATTGATACTATGTCGATAAAAATATTATTGCACTCAGAATTTCAGTAAACTTAAACAATTATGTTGATAAACTTGAGATACATTTTAATTCACATATAATTTTAATAACATTTAAATTTTTAGGTAGACTATGGTTAATATGTCTTACAAAGGAAATGTTAAAAATTTTGATCTTTGAATTGCCTATAGCTACAGTGTTAAAAATGTTGATTTTTAATGCATAAACTATATGTACACATTATTTTATTACTTTTCAGTGAGAGGAACTCCTATATTAGATATCTAAAAGACTATTTTAGAAATTAGAAGTTTTATTATATGTATAAGTGATCCTAGTCCAAAATCTGAAATCTTCACACTAACCAAGACTTACATTACTTTCAATTAAATTTTAACATACTGGATTAAATTAATTACTTTATGACTTCTTAAAAACAAGTTATAATTATATCTTAAAAACATGGTCTTACTTTGTCAAAGAGCTCTAGTTTTAACTGTAATGTACCCATTTTAGAAATATTTAATTATCTTAATACCTAAGTTTTAAACTTGACTTGCTTTAGAAAACATGTTTACAGGTGGACAGATTTTGCAACCCAAAAGTCTGACACATTTAATTATATTTCAAGAAAGTTTCTTGGAATTGTGAAGATTTCTTTTATCTTTAAGAATATCTTTGATTCACACTTTCATCAATTATTTTTTGTTTAACTTATTGTCACTGTAGCTTAGGAATGATTACAAAACTAAAGAATATAACACCAATATCATGTAAAATATAAATGCACAATTCTTTGAACTATAGACATAATTAGTAAAATAAATAGTTTTGAGGTAAAAATGTACTTTAAACACACCGTTTGAAGCCCTTAATTTTTTATATCAATCATATTTAAAATTCAACTACAATTTTCTTTTGCACCGAGACAGTTCTGTTCCTAAGATACCAGAATAGGCTTTATAGAAACTAGTAAATAAGTAGGCCAGCAATATATTATAGTAAAGCTAATTAAGTAGCTATATAGCCACTGCATGTTTGAACTGTTTAAACATATAGTATAAAAAAAGATTTATTTATAATGACTAGATTGAAATACTTAGTGTTAATACTTACACTTAGAGAAAATTTTGTTTTTCAAAGCAAGTGTATTAAAATAAATTTTTGTAGTGTGAAGTACCTCAAATTAAACACATTCTAGACAATATTGCTTTAGAAAATCTTTTATTAATTATTATTTATTGCAAGAAACTCTGTATATATTTAGTGCAAGGTAAGATAACTGCCAATATTGATATCAACTCACAGATTTGTCCAAATATATTTCCATAGTTAAAAGACACTAATCAGTCGGCTATTGGTAGTTAAGTACCATACTTATTTTACCATCTAACCTAATGAAATTAATCACTACATAAAATAAAATCACATAGCCCAGCCATAGCATTTAAAATAGTTTTGTTTATTCATTAACTGGTACTGAATATTTTATTTGCCAATGAATCAGAATAATAAATTAATTATAATTTCAATTTTCAAATAAATGATAAAATATTTAGTTTCTGTTGGAAAATTACATTATAATGATTTTTTATTCATAACATTCATTCTGCAAATAAGTATTTGTCACCTTAAAATTATAATAGCTACAAGAATTACTAAGTAAAATAATTTAATCTTACATTGTGATCACAGTTCCTTGTCTTACAATATGATTTACATTTCATTTCATATGATAATCCCCTGAAATTCATACAATTAGTTTTAAATATTGTGTTATTAATATACACTAACAGTATTATCACCATAGTTATTGTACCATAGCACAGATTGTGTGCCAATTCAACAAGCTTGCAAAAAGGTTTCATATATTCTCATTCGTTATATTAGTTATCAGACTTCTTACACTGAACAATTAAAATGATCCTGTCAGTTCAATCAAATTTTCAAAATTGAATCTCATCAATCTGTTGCCATTATTTCAAAATTAATCATTATTGCACAGATTTTACCCTTTTTTAAAAAAAAAACTCAACAGTGCACTCAAGTAGTTAAAATTATTTTTAAATGGTTAGGAATGTTACTTGAAGATCATAAATTAAGCCACTCACTCTTGCATTACAAAGTTTTGTTCCAACTCAGTCATTCAAAATATTTTTCGCACTCATTTACACATTGATTCATCATTCTGACATTATAGTCCTAATAATATCTACATCAAAACTTTTATTTTCTTTCAACTAACATTTCAATTATTAGAAACAAACAAATTAGTGGAATGCTAAATCAATTACCACTTTACAATTGTTTTTACCAAACTCTGATTAATTTCATTCTATAGAATTGCTATTGCATTAAAGAATATTATAAGAACTTAAAATGCTCATCATAAAAATAAAATAATTGATAAAACTTAATTAATTACTTAGTTATTTTTCATCTATTAAACACAATTCTTATTAATTTCCTCAGTTATTGCAGTGTGGGAAGAGTAGCATTTACATGGAAATTTGAACTATATAAATAATTCCTCAACCCTTCATTTAAAATACTGAAACATCCATTGCTTCGTTAGCAATAGAATTTTGCATAGCAACGTTTTATATTTTTTAAAGCAACAACCAAATTTAAATGCCCCAAACCTTTATCGAAAGCAACACTGGTAAGTTGGAGCAAATGCGTTTCAAATAAAGCATATTGTAGATTCTTACATTGGATTAATGATTCATTCATGACAGTTCATATCACGTAACTAATTAGTGAATCAGTCATTTGAATCTTTAATTTCTGATTCATTTTGACTCGCTAACATATCAGACTCTTTAACACTTCCTATTATCGTTTCACGTTTTCCGAGTCTGGCAAGATTGTTGGTGAAGTTAACAGAATTTTCAACTTGTAAAGAGCTGTTCGTTTCAGATTTTGTAGCAGAATCACTGTCATTATCACTTTCTGTACTGACATCAATTTTTGTGTAATTACTATATACATCTGCAGACAAATTCCTGATTTCAGGAGTCTTAGGCATAGCACTGCTAACACTGCACGGTGTTTCAGGGCCACAATTAGAAGATGCACTATCTTCCTGAGAGGAAAATGTTGTATCTTGCATAGATTCTTCAGAACCTTCTTGTAACCTGTCCATAGTTGTAATCTCCCAAACTTCTGCTTGCGATGGCAGAAGGCCAACCACCCCAAAGTCAGAACTTTCATCAGGAACTTTACCAGCACCATCTTCAGAATATGCAAATGGTGTGACACCCCGTGTAAGTTGCATGAGTGCCAATTTGTCTTTAGAAGAACCAGCACACTGGAAATCATAGCTGCAGCAAAGGCGCCCATCCTAAAAAAAATCGATGGATTAAGTAAATATGTCGAAAAATAGCATATATTTAAAATTTTTAAAAAAATAATTTCTAAATCAATATGTTATTCAAATACATTTGCCATACCATCATCAGTATCCATTTTATCTTATTTCAAAATTTTACTGTATGTTTAAATTAAATAGTTTTCAAGAAATTATTTAAGCCTATCAAATATTATGTTAAATAGAAGAAAACTGCTAGTATGCAAATTATAATTGAAAGAAGTAGAAGGGAAAATTATATGAAAAATCAAGTTTATTTAGGAAGAACAACTGCACAGATGAAATGCAAGAGATAATGTGGGTGTCCTGAATTAACCACATACAATCTTGTGCTCAGCTTGCCTCATCTTGCCTCACAGAGTGTGTATAGCAAATATAACAATTGTAAGTTTTTTCATTGATGGAAGTTAAGCCTAGTTATTAAGAGCTTTTATTCTCATCTAATTCATTGTTTCTCCCTCTCTTTACTGTTATATATATTAAATATACATATCAATATGAACCACAAAGAAAGTGTTGTATAAGAGGGAGCATGTCAAAACTGGCATGGATTTGATTTTTAAAATACATCCATACTCTGCACAGACCCTTCACTTCAAAAAGAAAACTAAAAGAAGCCATATTCATCAAAACAACCAAATCTGTCTCCTAATCAATATTCTCATATTCCTAATATTTGGAATTCCTTACTTTACAGCAATACAGACCAGTCAAACAATAGACCAAATACACCACGTCCTTGTGATGACCTTCTCCATTCTCCTTATAGGAACAGACTCAAATCCCTCTGCCCCCTACACACACTATCCTACCATATAAAACCAAGCATAAAATATTGCTCAAATATTCACCTGCAGAAAAATGGACTGGGCTGAACCAAGTAGGTCCAAATCCACAAGAGTGTATGGACCCTTATTCTTATTCAGTGAATGCCTTCTACCCTTAGGAAGAACAGACTTTGATTTCTGTTCGAAATATAGGTTTACTAATTCTCATTACTATTTTTTTAATATTTTCTATTTCCTTTGTTTCATAATTCTTGTTGCTATTTTTTCATCTTTGACCTGTCTTTTCCATCTTATCTGTTCCTCTTTTCTCAAAACTGATCTAGGCAATGGAAAACCTGACAACAACATTTACTGAAGATTCCATACCATTGTCACAAGATTTCAAAACCAAAGAGAAAGAAAGTGTATTACTAGGTCTGTAAATGATGGATATTTGATATTCTTTACATATTTGGATAAATTGGATATTGATTTTGTTTAATCTAATGTTAATGTATCAAATTTAAAAGGTAATCATTAGAAATTGAAATTGTATGGACAATATTTATTTTCTGTTACTGGAACTTGCCATTAGAAAGTTAAATAGCTCTGTCTAAAATATTGTTTACATACCATAGCTCTCTTTTGGTTAGAAGGGTGATAAGAAATAAAAATTGATTACATATCCTGAGTATATAGGTTTACTGAACCAATTGGTGAGAATAGAAGTATTGTAAATGGATATAATGACATTAAGGAAATTAATAGCATAATTCCATTCATTTTAATGAATAAAATGTAAATTGGGATGATAAGTATTGAAACTACTGACTATTGACTGAACAATAAAAAACATGTCATCTACATATCTAATGCAGCCTAGAGGTTGGACAGGATGTAGAGAAATGCAAGTATTCTTTTAATATCTCATGACAATCTCAGTAAAGAACGGGTTAAGGAAGGAGGATTGCCTTATACTTGATGATAGTGAACTCAATTAAACTTAAAATAAACAGAGTAGAGAATTATATTAAAATGCATAAAATTTCATTACGCAGAATTTTATTAAAATGGTTGATGATGGATCATCTGTTTTAAAAAAACTGTTTTTTCATTGAGACCTTTCAAAAGCATGTTGTGAATGTAGCAACAAATGTTTGTAAGGGCCTACCTGTAGAAGCAATAATAATTCTGAACGATAAGTCAGAGATTCGAACCTGGGACCTCTGTGATGTGAGGCAGTCACACTGACCACTACACCACAGGAGGTCAGCAAGATAGTCCTGTTCATACTCTGTTAACACCACTAACTTGTTTCTGACAATACAGATTTATTATTATTATTGACATAATATATTGTATATTGCAGTTTTATATTGTAGAAGGGGCAGGAGTGGCATGCATATTGGAAGAATATGCTGAAATAATTTGGAAAATAAATGTTAGAATTTAATCTTCCATTATTTTCTCTCATGTATGACTAAATCAAAAGAACACTGCCTTTCTAAACTATTTGTTGGGTTGAGTACATAAGACAGGCATAATTGAGGTTCTTTATTTCAATTACTTCACATTTTGATAAAGTATTTTTAGGGAATAACTTTCGATACATTATTAGTAATACAATAAGTCACAAAATTAGAACTTCACTGAACCATGGCTATTACTGTAAATGGACAATCCTTCTATTAACTTTACTGATGGTATTATTGTTCTTTCATATATTTTTTATTAAAAAAATTTTTAGTCTGGAGACTTTACAATTATGATAATTTAAACATGATCATAGTATTTACAATTTGTAAATATTTAACATGTAAACTTGGAGTCTGGGATATGAACCTTATCATTCCAAGTTAAAGACAAGAGAAACCAACCAACTTGTTTACAGCATATATTGATGAAAGTTTGTCAGCAAGTTTGTTTAAGAAAAATCTGCTCATTGGGGAAACTTGGTGTTATGAGGTGCATAAAGAGTGCCAGTTGGTAGGTAGGGTTAGAAGAGTTAGGTGATTCCAGAGTGATTAAGGGGGAGGATGATGTCAATTGGGAGTTTACATTTAAGACTGCCGTAGAACAGCTCAATGGTTGGATTTGGGTGGTTGATGGATTTGTTTTTCAGTAGGCTTGGTGGGTTTATGAATTATTGCAGGAATTAGATGAATTTATTTGTGAATAGCTGTGTTGAGAAGGTACCAGGGAAAATTTGAAATTACTTGGAGAATGTTCTTCTATGACATTTGAATACTTGCTTGCAAATCTATATCCTTACTGATATGTAAAAATCTAAAACACAATCCAGATTTAAAGTGATGACCTTGCATTTCAAAAGTTTAAGCTCTATAAAAAAAACTTGACATGGCCAAGGTGGTATTGAATAACTATGCATTATTAAGAATAACATTTCTATAAAATTAATCATAATGTAATTGACAAGATCTTGTGAAGATAGCAATTTAATAAAGGCTTTCATTTAGGTAACCACAGAGAAAATTGAAGAATTCTTAATAGCTCAATTATGTTATAACTTAGTATATTATCTACAGATAAAAGTGAAACTATGATGTAGCTACAACAAAGTTGTTTGTCTTGCATGTTAACAAGCTAAATATAATAAATGCACTAATTAATAACATTTATCAGTAGTATCAAGTCAACACCAATAAATAAAATATATTAAGAAAATAATAACAAAAATTATGTATGTTACAACATATTTTGTATTAGTAGGTAATGGATAAAAAATTATGATTTTAAGGTACATTAGTGAAATAGTGTGAAATGATTTCATTATAATACACAAAATTCAAGAATTTAAACTGAAATAAATATAATCTACTTCATAAGTGAGTGATTCATTTACAAAACCAATGTTCACATAATTTAGTGCAATGATAAACTCATGCAGTCTGTGCAAAACAGATATAGTTTGTCAAGACACACATTGCCTGAAATAATATTGTGGGAGATACTATTACCGCAAATGGGTCAAGAATGTTCATTTAAAGGCATTTTCATTTCCAAACTTGAATACAAATAAAATTATTTAAAAACATGGAAAATAATCTTTGTTTTCATAAAAATAAATAAACACCAAATAATTATTATATCCATTCAAATGATATTTAAGTAAGTTAAAAACATTACACAGGTAAGTATCATAGTATAAACAAAAATTTTGGCACTATAAAAATAAAAATGTTTTGTCTACAAGTTAAGGTACTAAATGTAAAAATTAGAAAAAAATGCTCAGTAAATCATTTGTACAAACTAACAGTTTTCTGAAAAATTAAATCAATGCAAAAAAATTCAATGTCTTTAAATTATGTGTGTGAAAATTGGGGTGGGGGGGGGGGGAAAGCTGATTATTGTAGATATGTTAAGAATTATGTGTGATTGAGTTGCACACAGTGAACATTTATCTTGAGGAAGGAGGCTAATGCCTCTGAATATTTTTAACTTTTTCCCGTCCAACAGGGCAACACTTTACTCAATTGTAAGCTCATTATCTCTCATTTCTGTCCTTATCATATAAATACTTACATATACACACTATATATATATATATATATATATACATTCAAACTTGGATAGTGAGGAAGGATAGAAATAAATAGGAGAAATAGGAGGATTGCGCTTTATTTGAATTCATATGCTCGGGCGAAGAATTACGCACATAGAAAAGCATATGTCCAAAGCAGAGAGAAGGATGGAAGAAGAAGGAAAGACTGAAAATATTTGACCCAGGCGGGACTTGAACCCACGTATTCTGCTTAGTACACAGACGCCTTAACCATCTCGGCCACCGGGTCAAGTTCCCGACCAGGCAAATATAGACAGTCTTATTGTGGACAATTAATAGTTTTTAGTGGAGGAATGGATAGAGTAGAGGGAATGAAGTATTAGGAGCTTCCATTAAGGAATAAATACAATATTAGGAGAATCCATTTAAGGAATTAATTCACATTCAAACTTGGATAGTGAGGAAGGAGAACTGCACTATGCAACCAAAAAACTGTATAACAGTGTCATAAGTGCACAAGTTACTCATATTTTCACTATGTAAACTTTGGATTATTTTGACCAGTAAGACTATTTTTTTTAATGAATTTTATTTTATAAAAGTCCATTAACCTAGAGACGATTTAAAAATTTTTTTTGATAATTTTTTAAAATGCCGACTATAATAATTCTTGTACCTTAGCATGGCCAAATTATAGACACCCATCTTATATTTCAAGACCATTACATGTTTAAGTAATTAAATTGTGCCTATGAAACAGCCAGTCATAGGGTGGTAAACCTTTATGGACAATGGTTCAAACTGAGTTATGCTACAATGGCAATGGTGGAGTAATGAGGAACTCATAGTGATTCAGTCATATATAAGCAAGACAAAAAGGTTGTATGGAAGAATGATTTCAAAAAGCAAAGAATTAGTAAATCAACTTCAGTTTCGACTATGAAAAGTTTATTAGTCTCAATGCTGTTGACAATAATATCATGGCAGACAGTTAAATAGAACATCTTAACAACATTCTGAAAAAGTGGTAAAATTGTCCCAATAAAACCATTTGTATTAATTAATATCTGAAATCCATATTTCACACTCATTTAAGCAGGATCTCTTTAACTCTTTTTCCCATTATTATAAATAATTATTTTACAATATATTCACTTGGAAAGTTCTCAACCATACACAGAGGTGGTGCCACAAGCCACAAATGGTGATTCATAGTTCAGGTCATATCTGATAGATAGCATACTATAAAGTTTCAGTCAAATTCCTGAAATTGTTTGAATGTTGAATTCAAGATAACTATACCAATGAATGTGTTGCATAAAATATAAAAAAATAAATATGCTAGCAGTTATAAAAATACTTCATAAATAAAGGCTTACCTCCAACATTTATAAAAGAGTAATTAGATTCAACATTAAACAAGTCTTCACCATTGTCTTCAACAGTTAAGAATTGAACATCTGAATTCAATCCTCCATTTATGGCATCCAGCAACTGCTATGACCATGAATAAATTGTACAAATCCACAATGCAGTATTGAAAGATTCTTAGTTGAAACTACACGATTTTGTTAAGATAAGCATACACTGTGTCAATGATACATAAACATGGGTATAAAACAATTGCCACCACTCTGTGTGCCATGATAGTCATTTATTGACAAGAACTGTGCTCTAATAAACCTTTCTCGATGTTTTTAAATGAAATTTAAAAAGATTTTGTTATGTTTCATTGCTGTTAATGAAGTGGATTCATTAGCTGGTGGAAGCACTCTGAAGAAGGCAAAAACAGTTCCATCAGAGGTAAGAATCATGACTACTCCATTATGAGATGATAATAATGTGGTTCTCATGGACTGTCTTAAAAAAGTCAAAATGCACACCTAACAAGCAATATATGGGGAAATATAGGAACAATTGAAGCAAGCTGTTAAGATGTAATATCCACATTGGACCAAGAAGTACTCTTTCACCATAACAATGCATCTGCTCACAGATGTTTAGTTGTTGCTTTTAAAGTTCCTGAATTGCACTTCAGATTGATTCCACATGTACTATATTCGCCAGATTAAGTTCCAAGTGATTATTTCCTATTCTACAATACAATACCTTGTTGGACAAATATATTCTTTAAATGAAAAGTCATAACTGAGGCAAATGCCTTTTAATTTTGAATAGTTTGAAAAATTGGTTAATGCGAGATGTACAAATTAGATGGAAAATTTATGGATCAAGTGTATTAATTTAAAGAGAGGCTATATGGATAAAAATAAATTATATTAGTAAGAAATATTTCATTATTTCACAGTTTGAGAACCACTCTCAAATAATAATAGTCTATTGTTGATTACTTAATTAATATACCTGCAGTTAAAATATGCACAAAATAAAGAATTCATTAATTAAATAAGCAACAAGATGAATTATGACTTTAAAGAATATAGCCTTTGACATATTTTCTCGCGAACGGTAGACCTTTAAATTAATATTTATTCATGTTGTGACTTGCTCCATTCAGAAACAATTCCTTGCATATGAAAGTGTATAGTTTTCAAAATAGACTATTATTGGAGAAGTATCCTATAAGTTAGCTAATTGTTGTATAATGAAAATTCTTGACCCAAAAGTTGAAAAACATATAAATATTAATAAATTAAAATTAAGGAAGTGTAGGATCCACGTGATTTACCGATGCACACAACACGCGGTATTGCTCACCAATTGCGCGCAGTACGGCACCTGCAAGGGAAGCCAGTGTTACAACAAGGTTAGTTAATACATGAGTTAACTACTTTATATTAGAATAGTTATTTGAAAGTAACATCAATAAGTTAACCATTAAAATTAATTGTGAGTTTACTTTCATTTAATATAAAATGTTAAGCAAATATTTGATGAAAATAAAGAAAACTTGATTGAATTTGTTGCCAAATTAATTTCATAATTGTTAAAATGGTAAAATACTTACAAAAAACATTTAAAGTTATTGTCATTCTTTAAGATCTATGTTAAAAAAAGCAAGTTGTAAGAAATTTCAATAAATTGAAAATAAAGGTTATAAGGACTGAAGGTATTTTTTAACTAAATTGCATTGTTGCCAGGAACATGCAATAACATAATATTAATGGATTACTTCACATCAAATATATATTAAATTGTTTAATTTTTCTATTAAATTTATTAAAACCATGTCAACAGTTTTCCATACAGAACCCCTATATTATAATTCTAGATACTACATACTGAAGATTTTGAATATTCCTATCCTGCATAGTTTTAATGATTCAACAAGATAAAAACTCATTAAAGTAATGGCAATGTATTTCATTTTTAGACTATTTAATGTAAAGGTGTTGTTAACATAAAAACCACATAAAAAGTGTGATACACACCTTTCACACACTAGAGTGAAGTGAATTATTGAAAAGCTATAGGAGATAGAACACTGCAGACTTCATGCATGAATTAAATAAAATAAATGATAATGACAATTTTAGCAACAGACCAAGAAAGGTAAAAAATGAAAGCATTAAATAGTATCAAATAACTTCAAACCTGCAGAACCACAATAAAATACCTCTAGGATATCATAATTTAGGAAAAAATAGTTTCTCCAATACTTAATTACATTCATAAAGCAGTTATTGATTTTTAATTAATAATAATCAGTTTATATATGGCATATGAATACAACTGCCCTGTAATTCTAGTGGGGGTAGGTCAGAGCTCAGTTTAACATGAACCTTTGTTATGGCAATTTGACAATGTAAAACTATTCTGAAAAAATTGTGCAAGGAAATGTATTGTGTTCAGTTCGGGATATGTTGTATGCTAAATAATTTATCCATAAAAGTTAATAGATGATAAATACAGAGTTTAGTAAGAGACCTTGCAATTGTCTGTATATCCTGTAAATATTTCTCCAAGAGGGAGTTCCTACTTGATGACAATAGTTCCCTCCTTTTCTTACTGTGCATCTTACAAGTTATGCTATTTCTCATGACCTATACATGCTAGACAAAATGCCATCATTTTCAACTTTCAGTCATACAATGAATACATTAAAAAATATGCTACCACCATATAATGGAATGTTAATGTTAATCAGATAAATTCATATACAAGTGTGAGTGTGTATATACATATATTTCCATGAAAATTTAGGTTTTGCTTTGCGATGCTGGACAGGAGAAAGTTTTTCAATTTTTGGAGGTGTCAGCAACATCCTTCAGGAGAGAATAATCCTATCTCCCGAAATTTGCTCTATAGGATGTGTCCAAGTTGCATGGCACATAAAAATAAACATGGCCCCCCAACTAATTGGGCTCTATTTATCATCATAAAAATAACAATAAGTAATTTTAATAGGAAAGAGACAAAAAATCACAGTTGATCCAGTCGGCTGGGCAGAAATAAAGATTCAAATTTTTGAGGACCTGAGCAGCCTTTATCAGTTTGTATATGTAGCTTCATTCTTCAGGAGAATGATGACATCTGGCACATGGGATGTCTTAATCCTGAAGGTACATCCTACAAACATTTCAAGAGCCTCCTCCTGTCCTCAGTGATGATGCTGAGATTTAATTTCAGGTCAGCCACCATCTTTTACTCTTACTTTTGTATACCAATTGTGTCAGGATGGAAAGAAAAAATATGTCCGTCAAATTTTAGAGATCCTGAGTTGTTGAAATGCAATTATGTTTTTAGGGCATTTTAATTTATGACATTGAATACATTTAATCTCTTTACAGACATTGACTTTGTGTGTATTAACTTTGTTTTTAGTGTGTCTATAAATGAAAATGTCGGCTTGTAAAGCTCCTCATGTATTATAATTAATTAAAATGTTTTATTCTGCTACACTGCAACTAGTTATTGAACAGGTTATGGGCCCAGCAACTTAAAAGATAAGGAAGAAAAGTAGTGAAGTTTTGCATTAAAATTGTCTTAAAGTTTGGCCATAAAAGTGAATACAACAGTTGTGACCATTGTGTCTCCATTGACGGCTGACAACTTTAACAACTGGAAATTCAGGCTAAAAGTGTTTTTAGAAGAAAAACAGGTAATAGAAACTTTAAACACTACTGTTTCAGAAATAACTGATGATAAAGAGAAGCAAGAATTTAATATGAAAGAAGTTAATGCGAGGTCAGTAATTGTTGGTCCCATTACAGACAACATTTAGATTTAGTTAAGGATTCGAAGACTGCCACAGAAATGATGAAAGTTTTGGAGAATGTTTTTGAAAGAAAGAGTGTTTTTACAAAGTTACAACTTAAAAGAAAATTATTGTCGTTGAAATTAAGAGATGATGTAACTTTGGGGAACGCTTTCTTGGTTTGGATTGTCTCATTCATGAACAGGAAAATGTTTGTTGTAAAATACATGAAACTGATAACATTTGTCATTTAGTCTTAAATATGAGTGAAAAATATACTGCTGTGATTACTGTTAGTTGATAAAAATACTTATTGTAATGAGATGCAATAACTGCCACTAGATGGCATAGATAAATGTTAACATAGTGTTAGTTACTGCTACTAGAGTGTGTTAAGATTTTAAACAATATGGCTGTATGTTAATCAAAATAAACGAATGTATTTTGTGCTTCTACAAGTGTGATGTTCCTCACAAGTCATAGCCATCCAGTTCCACTAATTACAACCAAATAACAGGATATGGGCACCAGGACTACGCCAGGAAGGCTAGAAGTGTAGACTAAGAGAGTGAACATTGTAAAAGTTTGAAAAGTTGAGGAAGGCTAGAAGTGTAGACTAAGAGAGTGAACATTGTAAAAGTTTGAAAAGTTGAGGAGGCAGCCATTACGCCTAACCTCTCTCCATGTTCGTTTTAGTGCAAAGGCGGAAGATCACCTGGAATATATTTTAAACTGTGAGTACCAATTGACAAATTAAGAGGCAACTAAGAAGTAGTTCTTCTGAAGTGTAATTTATCAAAGCAGTAATTGATTAACTGAGAGACTAAAGTTCAACAATGCATAGAAGTGTGACGAGTTACTGACTAAGAAGTAGCCAGTAATCATTCAAGTCAACCAGGAAACCTCCAAAATAGAAGTTAGGTCATGGAATTTTGAGTTGTTGAAGCAAATACATATCTGAATATCAGTAATTAAGGAGTTTTAACTGATGTATCGACATTTGAAACAGTCGACGGCCGATATATCGATATCTGTCGTTACTTTCAGATATATCGATCTTGAAGCATTTATTTATCGATTATTTACTGATTTATCGAAGTTTGCAGTAAATATAGAAATACAGAAAGCAGATATTAAAGCAAACATTTGCAAGATGGCGATTTCAAATGATGAATTCAGGATCCCGAAGTTATCCGCTGATAACTACCATGCCTGGTCCATACGTGCTAGAGCTGCTCTTGTCCAGAAGGGATGCTGTGAAGCTATTGACCCAGGTTTTACAGACGCCATGAATGCACAGGAGCGGAAGCAAGACCAAAAGGCATTGACTTTCATTTTACTAATAGTCGATGACACGTATCTAGATGACATCGGAACCTGTCAAAATGCAAAGGAAGCGCGGGACACATTAGAAGACCTACACTCGAAGTAGGGTCTCTTGCACATTCTTCAGTTTATGAGAGATTTTTTCAATATTAAGAAAAAGGAAGACGAGGATATAAAGTCCTATTTAGAAAGACTGATGGAACTTCATAGAAAGTTGCAGGCCTGTGGGTATGCCTTTAAGGACAAAGAATTGGCATTATTAATGCTCATGGGATTACCAGTCTTACGAAAATCTAATCCTTAACCTAAAGAAGACTGAAGATTATGCACTTACGTATAAACCCAATGGAAAAAGGATTCAAGTATTTTGTGATGCAGACTGGGCAAGTGACAGGACAGACAGAAAATCATACAGTGATTATGTGGCACTTCTAGCAGGGGGAGCAGTGTCTTGGAGAAGTAAGAAGCAGGAGACAACAGCCCTCGCAACTGTGGAAGCAGAATACATTTCCATGTGTGAGGCAGCAAAAGAAGTACTATGGCTGCAAGAGTTCCTAAATTAAGTTGGAGCATCAGAGCTTGTGACACTTCCTCAAGAAATACACACTGACAACCAAGGTTCAATTGCTCTTGCAAATAACCAAGTGGTATCAGAAAGGAGCAAGCACATAGACGTGAGACATTCCTTTCTCCAAGAGAAGGTGGAAGGTGGATCCTACAGTTCCATTATGTGAAATCAAACCAGAACCATGCTGATCTACTAACGAAACCTCTAAATGGGAAGAAAACATTAAATCATGTAAACAGTATAGGATTGGGCATCTCATTAAGGGGGAGTGTTAGTTGATAAAAATATTTATTGTAATGAGATGCAATAACTGCCACTAGATGGCATTGATAAATGTTAACATAGTGTTAGTTACTGCTACTAGAGTGTGTTAAGGTTTTAAACAATATGGCTGTATGTTAATCAAAATAAACGAATGTATTTTGTGCTTCTACAAGTGTGATGTTCCTCACAAGTCATAGCCATCCAGTTCCACTAATTACAACCAAATAACAATTACGGCAATTGAAACTATAAACTCTAATCTAACACTTGAGTTTGTAAAAGCAAGGCTGTTGGATGAGGAACTAAAAGTAAAAAGTAAACTAGATAACAATAATGAAGTATCTTTTCATGAATTGCAACTTAAATGTTTTAAGTGTGGAAAACTTGGTCACAGGATGGCTCATTGTAAGAATAGGATTTCCAATGTGAATGTAAATAACTGAAGTTGGAATAGAGGTCACTCATTGCATGGAAGGAGTGGCAAAAAATTAAACTATCAAGCTAACTAAGCTGAACATGAAGTATCATTTATTGCTCTAAATTGGAATGTTTTACCATTCAAAATAAACCAACTAATTATTGACTCAGGAGCATCCGAACACATGATTGGAGAGGAAATGGTACTCTATGTGTCCAACATAGAAACATTAAGTAGCATTGTTAAGAGTAAAAATAGCAAATGGTGCAAAAGGAATATTGAGAGTATTTTGTCAATGTATTAAAGTTAAGATTAAAGTCTTA
This sequence comes from Zhengitettix transpicula, assembly GCA_037074705.1. Classification (NCBI taxonomy): domain Eukaryota; kingdom Metazoa; phylum Arthropoda; class Insecta; order Orthoptera; family Tetrigidae; genus Zhengitettix; species Zhengitettix transpicula. The sequence continues at coordinate 1,677,047 of CM073590.1, forward strand.
ATAGTAAAACAAATTTCAGGCATCGACTGTGAATTAAAAAATGTAAGGTCTGAAAATTTTAGCATTGCCATTCAGTGATAGAAAGTGTCATATCTACACAATGGGGAAAGCTACTACAACTCCATTTAAAAATCAGAATAAGAAGACAAAAAGAATTGGAGAATTTATTCACTCTGATATATGTGGGCCTATTAATGTTACTGTTACGAAAGAAGGCTATACATAATTTTGGGTAATTGTTAATGATTATGTATATTTCGTTATAGTAAAGTTACTTAAAAACAAAAATGAAGCATAAAATAATTAAATAAATGTTATCAAAAATATCAGAACACAGCATGGACTGAAAACATTAGGTATTCACTGTGATAATGGTGGTGAGTTTACATCAAATAAATTTAAAAACATTATATGTTTAAAGGAATATAAATACAGTAAACATTGCTCTACTGCCCTCAACAAAATGGATTGTTAGAGAGGGTGAACAGGACCTTATTGGAAAGAGTGAGGACAAAATGTGTGAAGACAAATTTGCCTAGACATTTATGGTGAGAAGCAGTTCGTGCATCTGCCTTTGAATCGAATCATTCCCCTACCAGTGCTAATCAAAATATTCCTCCATCCAAATTATTCTTTGGAGATAGTAGTCTTGATAAGATAAAAGTATTTGGAAGTAAATCATGGATGAAGAAAATTCCTAGACCAATTAAAATTGATCCAACTGCAATAAAAATGATAATGGTAGGACATTGTGGAGGAGGCTTTAGACTGTGGAATCCAACAGAAGATAAAATACCACTCTCAAGAGATGTCACATTTGATGAAACAAATGTTAAGTATGGCTTTATAAAAGAACATATAAATATGAAAACAAATATACGTTCAGTTGTCTTATATGCCATTGAAATAGCTGAAGTGGATGACAGAGCAGAAAATGAACTTGTTAAATAACAAGACAAAACTACATCTAGTATCAAATATATCAGGAAGAGTTGTTAAGAGACCAAAAGTTTATGGAGGTTATGAATTACATTCAGCATACTGCCTTGTAAGTCCAAGAAATTATGAGAAGGTTATTTCTTCACCAGACAGTAAAGACTGGGTTCTTGCCATAAATTATGAATTGAACTCTATGGTGAAAAAGTAAGTGTGGGGTTGATAAAAGTGAAGCTGCTGATAATAAAATATTAAGTAACTGATGGGTTTTTAAGAAAAAGGGATGTGGAAAGTTTAAAGCCAGACTTGTGGTTCATGGATGTGAACAAAAGCAAGGAATAGATTATCAAGAAACATTTAGTCCGGTATTGAGTATTATCTCACTCAGATTTATTATTTGCACTAGCTTCGAAAAAGAAATTGAAGTTCAAAACTTTTTACATTAAAACTGCATTCTTATATGGTCGTCTAGAAGAGAAAAATTTTATGTCACCACCACTTGGTATTGAAACAGACAAAATTTGTTTGTTTAAATGGTCATTGTATGGTTTAAAACAGGCACTTCTCAAATGGAACCAAAGGTTTTCAACATTTTTGAAGGAAAATGGCCTGTATACATGATCCATGTTTATTTAAAATTAGTGATTGTACACTTATTTTGGCATTTTATGTAGATGATTGGATAATAATCAGTAATGATGAGGCAAAGATTATTGAAATCTTAACAGTTTTAAAAAGTGTATAATGATCCAAAATCATTTATTGGAATGCAGTTCGAAAGAAATAAAAATAGAATCAAACTATACAGGAGAATTACAGTAGAAGATTGATCGATTGTTTAAAAATGGCTGAAGCTAAATCTACATCAACGCCAATTGTACAAAATAAAGATGACAGGAATGTTGTACATAATTCAACATATCCATATCAAAAGGTTGTGGGAAGTCTTTTGTACCTGTCTACAAAAACTCAACCATATTTGGTATATGCTGTTAGTTTTGAAAGTCGCTATATAAATAGAGTGTCTGAAATGGATATTGTTAATGTTAAAAGGACTTTAAGGTACATAAAAGGAACACTAAAGCATGGAATTAAATTTCAAGGACACAGTGATTTTTGGTGACTTAGTGGCATACTGTGACTCTAATTATGCTGAAGACCTGGAAACAAGAAGTACAACTGGCTTCGTCATTATGTATAATGGTGGGCCAATTTCCCGGTGCTAAAGAAAACAAAGCACCAAAGCTACCTCTACAACAGAAGCAGAGTAAATAGCTGCCGAGGAGTGTACAAAGTAACTTCTGTGTATTAAACAGCTGGTTAAAGAGTTGTGAAATACAGAGGTCAAAGAAATATTAAGAATTTCTAATCAAAGTGCTATCAAACTTATAAAAAATAGAAGAGTTAACAGTTGCAGCAACTATATAGATGTACAATATATTGTTCTCGGAGTTCAACCGGGTTTTGCATAATTGTAGAATGCAACGTTTCAACGACTAAAAGCTCTGTCGTCATCTTCTAGGCACACACTTTGCCTAGAAGATTACGACAGAGCTTTTAGTCATCGAAACGTTGCGTTCTACAATTATGCAAAACCCGGTTGAACTCAGAGAACAATATATTGAACAACTGCACCGGGAAAGGCTTCAATCTTTGATATATAGATGTATGATATTTTTTTAACCATGAGAAGTATGATCAATGTGTTATTGAAATTGAGTACTGTAACTCTGACATTCAGATTGCAGACTTGCATGTACTATAATTAATTAATATGTTTTATTCTGCTACACTGTATCTAGTTAGTGAACATGAGTCCCCTTCTTCAGAATCTGAACATCAAGCCAGCAAGATGCTCACTCTATGTCAAATTCAAATCCTGGTGCAACATCCATTAGACAACAACAATTGGCACCCAATTGACACCACATTCTCCCCCCCCCCCTTCTCTCATCCTCTCTCTCTCTCTCTCTCGCTCTCCCATTCTCCTGTCTCTAATGTTCTTATTTTTGTCACCCTGTTTGTCCTCACTAAGAATTATTTTATCCTACAGTCACTCATCACCAAACACCTCAAGCCAATTTTTTTTCTCGTACTCCCTTATTAAAAATTCCTACATCACAAATTTATCCAAATATTCAAAGAATATCAAATATCCTTCATTTACAGATTCTCTAATACTCTTTTCCACTTGATTAAAAACCACAAGGACCCACTTGACACCTACAGCAAACCCTGTGTTGTTTACAAAATCTCGTGCTCTAATTGTAATTCCTGCTACATAGGGCAAACAAAATATTCCCTTAATACACATATCAAGGAACATATATCTAATATCAAACTTCCCATTGATAAACAATCTGTAGCCTCCAAAAATATTATCAATTCGAAACATGCTAAGAGTTTACACCAGGTACAATTCCAGACTCATTTCAGAGATGCTTCACATTAAATCAAACAACACAGCTATTAATATACAAACAGACACTATGAAACTCAATAATTGCTATGATCCCTTATTATTAAGCTAACCTTCTGCTTTCCCATTGTCGTTGCTCCCTTAATGTTATGCTAATCCTTCAGTTCTCTCATTGTCATTGTGTTTTAGTCACTTTTGAGTTTTGTCAACTGACAAGTGCAGTTGTGTCACTTTAGGCTCTTCTTCGCACCTGAGGAAAGGGACAAGGATCCCAGAAACATTGTGTGGTATTTATATTATCACTTTTTTGTCTGAATTGGCTTTCTTTCTAATTAATTATTTTCAATCAGCCTTAAATGTTTTCATTTTTATGTCTGTAACAGATGTCTGATAATGAGTCATGCAACAGAGTGGCATTATCCACAGAGACACATCATATGGTTTTAGGTAGCAGTCAAGTGGTTTTGTCTTGCTGATGATAGATACCTCTATCATTGCAGACAACAGAAAGGTGGTTAGTGAGAGTGTGTTAAAAGATAGCAAGCAGCAGATGAGAAGAAAATGTTTTAAGGTTTCCAACAACTAACTGAAAAGTAAAAAAATTGGGGCATATTTGAGTTCAGTTGAGCAAAGCAATGAGGGCAATGTAGGAGTGCACATTGGGAAATGTTCGGAACAAATGTATCTGATGCCAAAGGACAAGCATGCTTTATCATATGTAACAAATAACTAAAATTAAAACAGGAATACTAAAAAGAATTGTCAAGCCACAGTTTATTACTCTCCCGTTCATACCATTGGAACAAGATTTGAGCTCTGAAGTAAAAAATAATTTGTAAAAGATCTCAATAAATTTATTAAATTATTCGAATTGCAAATACTGCCCATAAAACCTAAACAATATAATTATTAACTTTTTAATCTTTTACTTCATTTTGTGTGTGCAAATTGTTTATTTTTTCTAATATGAAACCAGGTGGAAATTGATAACTAATGAATATTCTTTCAGTGAACACAAGAAGATAGGTTATTCACATTATTTTACTCATACTTCACATAAGAAATTAAATAATAGCAGTTGTATATATAAGAATGACATTAATTTTCCTGCTGCCAAAAGTACTGTGTAGATAGCAGAGTATATTTAAAAATATTTTTGTGGATGTGAAAGAGTATGCTATACACTGAGACAGTACAAGTAAATAAATATTAAAATTATATTTATCAGAAATTAAATGATAAAATTTATTCTTTCAGGTCAATATCAAACTGTCATATTTTGTGAAATAATATCGTAAGTACATTGTAGGATGTCTTTGTTACAATTTATCTTTACTCTTGAAATTAATCAAGAAGATAAACATCTACATCAAGTAAATTTCAATATTCATCCAATTTCATTTTACTAGCATAAGATTTATCATTCAAAAGGTTTTGTTTTTGATTGAAGTAGTGAAAATGCATGTAAGAACACCCCATGAAGATCAATACATGAGTAACTATACAAGGAGAAGGAGGTATTAGATGGGATTTAACTATTAAGTCTGTGGGACATCCATAAAATTAATATTAGCACATAGCTGAACCATTAAGTGGAATTACACCAAACATATGCAATTGGCATTAATTTGGCATATTATACTGCATACTCAAAACAAAATGAGGACCTACTTTATCAATTTAGAAGATCAAGATAAGGCTGGAGGACAGGACAGATGCAAATGTGATGAAATAATAATAATCTGATTTTCAGATGAAATTAGAATGTACAGATTTCTGCAGCTCTCGTATCATAAGCTCAGATGTGAGGTCAGGATTGTGAGCACATATAAATTAAATTCTCTGCTAACTTGGACTTATATGTATGAAAAATTATGACAAATTGTTTTCAACAGTGAACACTCTTCTCTTCTTTTCCACAATGAAACAATCTCTCCCAACACCACCTAAATGATCCACATGATGAGACATAAATGTGCTAAAGAAATACACAATATTTTATATATTGATCATGTTGGAAAATGGTAAACTAGAGTGGTTCTGATTAGTTTATTTTCTTCCTGTTCTGTCATTCAGGACAGCCAGCCCCATCTCAAACTACCACACTGTGGTATTGTCTAAAGCCACTATAATATCAGATAACACACCACTAGTTTATTACAAGATGCTCAACAGAGTTGCATTATGTGTTTCAGTCCCTGACTGTTTACCATCCAATTAAGGTGTCAGTTTTATGTCTTATATTTAATATTATGAATGACCTACAAACTCCATGGTGTGTTGAGTAGCATAACTATATTTAGGGCAGAGATTTCTAAGAAGTGTTCTTCAATACATTTCCATTCATGTAAGTTACTGGGTGGTAAACAGAATTGGTTATAACAACTTTGTCATATGTTATAAGCAAATAGACCTTCCCAAGATTTTCTGTGTCTCAGATTTCCCTTTTATGACACAACAAAGCCAACAATATTGTGCTTGAACACAAAGCACCATCAATTTGTGAATTGGAAAATCTGACATCATCCATTAAGATGAGCTTACCTTCTTTCCAACTACAATTTCCTCACTACATTTTATCCTTGTGACACCCAATCCCAAGAAATGCTGTCAACTTGATTGTGAGTGTCATCTGGAGTGGTTCAGCACTTTATCTACAAAATGGAAACAATTATCTTACACCTTTTCCATAAATTTGAAAGGAAATTCCAAATAATGACTCTGAGGTATTTAGAAAGTTTTAGAGTGAACAGAATAGATGATATAAATCGTTGAGTGGGAAAGTGGAGTTAAATTTTTGAGGAGAGTGTAAACAAAAAAATTACATTTGATAGATAATGAATTAATTTAACTCTTTGGATTATACCAAATTCTTTATTTAGTCCAATAAAATGTTTGGTCCTATTCCCTTAATATATTAATATACAGTTGCATGCTCTATATTATACAAGCCAATACAAAACTTTATTTTCAGAAAAATGAATACTGTTTTTGTCAAAATTAAATAATTATTTACAAACACAAAATTTAGTGAAAGGTAAGAATGCAAGGTAACTTGTGCAAATCATCAAATGCTACTGTATTTAGATGAATCATGAGACTGAAACACAGGAATTTGAGAAGGTATTTGCCTACACCCAGAACATCATATGTACGATATTTTAAAAAATTTCTTCAGCATAAAATTCTGAAAATTACATTGGAGAATACCTGTGAAGTTCTAATAAAAGTAATCATCACTATGCACACATTATTACCTACAATGAGAAAATGTATGTATTGATTCTTTGTAGGATGCCTTTGAAACAACATTAAATATTTTTGTACTCAAAATACCAATAAGAATCAGAGAAAAACAAATTATGTAAATGCAGTTATCAATGGAAATAAATTTTTTAACACACTGCATAAATACAAAATTCTTTATTGGATAATAGTAATTATGTTTCATAAAGTGCATTTAGCATTTTTCTTCCTTTCTATGATCCACTGTTAAATTAAATAAGTGAAATTCTGCTTATGATATATTTTAGGCTGATGGAAGCTTAAAATAGTTGACTTTGCATAATTATAAATACTTACAGATCTCAATTTATCATTAAGGTAAAGTATTTGAAAATAGTTTTTGGTATCATTGGGGGATTGTATTTATTATTTCGTGTACCTGACTGACTGATTTTGGCAGTTCAAAATATCTTAATCATTTGTGCAAGTCATTCTCATTAAATATATTTAACTGTTACCTGAAGAACACAATTAACATGAAATATGTTTATGCATATTATTAGGCTTCCTGTCATGAAATGAAAACCTTTTTGTTACAGAATATGAACTAATTACCTTACTTCATTCCTGCACTTCTATTGTTAAATATATCCACAAAAAAAGACAATTTTAAAATATGAGAAAATTTAATGGTGATAAAATTAAATCAATTTAAAAATATCTAAAGGATATAAAATCTGTCAACAATTACGACTATTAAATTTATTTTAATGTGAAAAGTGATTCATGATTGAAAACATCAAATATATGTGTGCTTATGCTATGCTGCCTCTCTTTACTATCCAAATATGTTAATTAATTTGACCTTGTCTTGTTTTCCTATATATATATATATATATATATATATATATATATATATATATATATATATATATATATATATATATCAGGACAGAAAGAAGTTCGTGAGATTTTTGGATGCTTTCAACCCCATTTTTCACGAAGGAGTGTCACATTCCGTTCATCAACCAGCCAACTGTGACTTGTGAAGTTTTGACCACCACACAGCCAGCTGTTGCCTATAAACAATAGACACCCCACCAGGCTGCTAACTTTATCTTTCAAGGGAAGGTCATGGCATAGGAAAGGTTCTGATAACAATCATTCATTCATACATACAATTTTATATATACATACACATAAACAGTTTCCTACAATTCTGTGTGCGTCTCAGCAACTATGTCACCCATTGAACTCCTGTCAGAATATTGTATATAGAAGAGAGAGAAAAGTGGACAGATGGAAGACCTCTGAGAGATGGCAGTGAAGATGGGACAGGGCCATGAAGGGAAGATGGACTTACCGGTTCATCCCTGTTATTACCAATTCGGTCAGATAAACCACTACACCAAGCAATTGCTAATGCATAATGGGTGCTTTAGAGCTTATCAGCCCTGGTTCAAGCTTGACGATGGTGCAGCAAATCCAGACTGTGACCCTGCGATATAGGGCATCGAGTACATTTTCTTTGTTTGTCCCAGATTCAACATACCAAGGGAAAGGTTCTACACTTGTCACAGACTAAATCTGATGCTGAACAAAATAATTAGTATGATGCTTTCTTCAGTGGAAAACTGGAACCTAATTAGTGACTTTGCTGTAGTTTTTGTAAAGGCACTACAAGTAGTCGAAAAGGAAAGGAAAACCCTGTCATTGTAATGTAGTAGGAATATTTGTATATATGTACACTGTAAATAGATTAGATAGATTGTGGTCGTAATATTATGAATGGCTTTGGCACAACTGCTCCCTGTGAAGTAATGCTTGCTGGCAGTTCCGCAGGGAGATAGAGGTGGTTTTTAGTGAGTAAGAATCTGATACACTACAGAGTACAGGCTCCGCAAGGTCTTTTAGAAGATTTTCCACCTACCCTCGTTTAAAAAAAAGAAACAAAGAAGAATGTACATTTTCACATACATACTCATACAATGTGTATATATACATATATGCATGTATACACACACATACATAAGCATACTCACATGCACTCATGGAAGTAGAAGTGGCAAGTAGGAAAGGCACTATTTAAAGGGTATTGAGTACAGGGCTTTGCCTGGGCTGTAAGACATTTTGGAAGGAGAGTTTCTACAGATGGAGTTTAGCCTCTGATGTAGGGCATTAAGGGTGGTAAATGCAAAAAAGCATTGGTTGAAATTGTTTGTGTTATAGGCATGAACAGCTACTGGGAATTGTGTTAATGAAATTTAAACAGTGCTGCGGTTGTTGTCTATTCATTTGGGAAGAGGTCTTTTAGTTTGCATACAGAATGCAGGGCGATTCTGCAGTTAATTTGGTAGATTATTTTGGAAGAGAGACAGGTGATGTTTTATTTGATTTGTATTTTTCTGGAGGATTGTGGTGTGCTGTATAATAAGGCAGACGTGACATCTGTTCCTACATAAATGTGTGTATGTATAAAATTGTATGTAAGAATGCTTGCCACACGAACATTTCTAATGCTTGACCTTTCCTTGAGAGAAATTTAATTGCCATGTTGAGTGTCTATATTTTATGGGCAACAGCTAGCCATGCAGTGGTCATAACTCCACAGTATGCAGTTGGCCAGTTCACAGAATGTGACACTCCTTCCTGAAGAAGGGGCCTGATAGCCTCCAAAAATTTGAAGAATGTACTTCTGTCTATATAGCAAAGTAACTGTTGGGTAGAGGCAGACCACTAAATGTTGAATATGTGGGATAACACCTATACAAGTAAGGTAAGCCATGTTCTCTTTCCTTTCACAATCAATTATTTGACTATGTAATATCATCAATACTTTATACATATAATCGTATTTTGAAGTTATTCTTCTTGAAAAAAAATTTAAGATAGTAAAATTTGAAACAATTATGTCCTTGATTATGAACATTTCAGATGATTCAAGTAAACAAATCTTAATTTAGTAATCTAAACTTGAAAGAGGTTTCCAAAAATTAAAAAGTAAATTTCCTACATGTCAACTCAGACTGCGATTAGAGAGAGCCGTGATGGGGAAAAGCTGTTGTGGCAAGACTGGTAAACTTAATGTCTGGTCATAAAAACTTTTGCAAAACAAAATGTAAATCATCTGTCAAGGAGTTGTTTCATTTTATTACAACAACCAGCCACTATTCAATCCATTGTTGCAATTTGTAGTTTTCTAATTCTAGAATGTAAATTTTACTCACTTGGACTGCCAATATCCTGTTGAAAACAGCAGCTTTTATAAAATATTTGTGTTCCAACACAAATTATACTCATTTTAACAAATGGTTTGTTTTATTCACAAGATGAAATTCTGATCATTAATTCAGTATCACGTGCATTCATAATGAACAAATTTTAATAAACTAATAATAAAAATTAATAAATCAAAGAATAATTAAAGAAAACACACCACAGAAAGTAAAGTATATATGAATTTTTATGTGCTTTTGTTCAATACTGGCATGCATAAAAGGCTTAGTGATAAAAATAGAAACTAATTAGAATTTAGGTGATTTATTTGGGGTTATCCGAATCTATGCAAGTGTAAAAACATTCACCTCTTTTACTCTATGTGAAACCTTAGTTTCTTCTGCTCATATGAATATTTAGTGTTTTAATAATCCTTCATGAATTATTTTTATACTATGCCTACTATATTCTACAATTATGTTGGCAGGTTAACTACCAAAATAGAAAAGTATCACAACGCCTCACTGAATATTTTAATGGTTGAGTTAAAATTTTGAGAATTAGGACTCCAAAAAAGTTTCACATATAATTATCAATAGTTAAATTAAAAGCACAGAAACTTACTTTGCAATTGCAGGCGCTACATTTATCATGTGGATTTTGCCACGTTGTAGTTCCGGAGTTGAATAAACGTCCTGTATAAGTACTCATGCAAGGTTGGCCTATAGTTTTGTTCCCTGTGTTATCAAAAGAACAAGGATCATCTTCACAACGAGGACAGCAATCTCCAGGTGCTAGAATGGGATCACTGCATAGAAGAGGAGGACATTCCATTGGCCAGCAATCAATTTCTCCATACTGTAATCAAGGGGTGAAAAAATAAAATGAAGAAAATAGAAACCTTCAAGAGAAAATAGTAATCTTTTGTAATCATTTAATACTTACAAGACATTCACATGTCTGGCACTGATAAATCCAACGTTCACCACTACGGAACACTACATGTCTCAGTTCTTGGTGATGGCACGCGGCTGTAGGATCACACTGAGGACAACACTTATCATTGTGGCTACCTCGTTGATTGCAATCACATGTAGGATCCCTACAGCTTATAACACCATCTAAACACTCACATCTGCGACAAGGCTGACCATTAGGGCTAACAACTTTTCCATTTTCTATTTCTGAGCCTTCAAACATACAGCCTGAAAAAGCACATTAAGTATTAATTTTAAATAAAGCCAAGTAACAAAGTAATTTTAGAGCAACAAAAATGTACTTAATACTTTGAGCATTATATTAGCATACTATAAATACAGACATCTACTGTTGTGTCACATTGTTGTAACTGTGGTTATTATAATAATTAGTTTTCCTAAAAGCATTTAAACTTTATTTTTAGCTTAAATTACATTTATGTACATAAAACAGTAGCCTTCAATATTGAGATTGTTATATTCATCTGTGATTGGTTATTGTATTCTTAATAAAACTAGTTTTTAAAATAAGTAATTTGGCACAAACGCATACTGTCGAGTAGCACATATACATATTACCACTGATTTTGGTAATTGTATTGATAAACCTACTAAATTTTGTGGCTATCTCTTGAGTAAGGTGTACAGGAAATTAATGAGCAAAATACTCAGAATTCAGATAATTCGATATATTTTGCAGTTTTAGAATTAGTAAAAAAGCAGATAATGGATTTTAAATCATACACACTTTTACTTTATAAACTGAATACTTCAGTAAATGCAAAGATAGTACAGCATAATTAAAACTTTACAAAGTTTGTGTGTAAGAAAGAGATTCTCTTATAGATAGGTCTCGAGTGATAACTATAGAGTTCCAACATGCAGAATTATGACATCTGCAGTACTAATTATGTCACACATTCCACAATAGCATGATTTGAATAAAGTAAGTATGTTGTCACAACTCTCTTATACCCACAAATTACTAATTAAATTAGACTACAGGAGGAATAGGATTACTAAGATTTCAAAAATAGGATTTGCTTTTACTGCAGAACATTGATTATGTATAAGATAGAAAGAAAGATAAATCACTGATGAAATGCAAGTGAGTACAATATAGTGAAATATTGAACAATAATTGTGCAATATAATTAATAAAAGTATTTAAAATCTCCTGAAATAATATGACAGCAGTCATTTTAGAGAAAGATTAATTGAATTCATGAAAGAGTAATTGTTTATTGGAATAAACTGTATCAATTTCAAAATATAAATAATATTTACATATTATAAATAGTATTCTATATTTAAAAATATAAAAAGGATTTTGTATAAATGTGTAATTTTAATTATTTTTTTTAAATAAAAAAAATTTTGGTTCCTATTATGATTGGCAACATTTAGTATTAAATTACAAGAATTTTGAAAAAGTATGATTTGATTTTAAATATTATATTAGAAGACATATATACTGTAAATTTGTAATTTGAAATATTGTATGACAGAAAATTATTACTGTAGTAACATAAAAAGTTATCAAAATGAGTTGAAAGTACAAAAATGTACTGAAATGTCTGTGTCACAGTTTTGTAATATATTAATCTAAAAAAACAATGTTTACCAAGTTGTTTAAGAAGTATAATGTACATTTTAACCTCAGTGTCTATTCATTTGTAATATTATACTTAGTATTTCAGATTTTACTAAAGTAGACTACAGTTAAAAAAAATACATTCAATTAACGGAGCAAGTATTATTACTGTATTATGATTAATAAACTTTCAAAGTTATAGATTAACAGTAATGGAAGTCTCAACATTTTATGTTTTGTTGAAAGAATAAAGTAGCAATTTTAATGAAATATTGTTTTAATACATGAAATCTGTTACACTGAATTGGCACCTCGAATGTTACTATTTGAAGAACATTTTAGAATGTTGGGATTACAATAGGATTAGAAACTGAATACATAATTTCACACTATACAAATTCATGTTTACAACACACAAAAAAAATTAATTGACTTACTGAGCCTGCACTCATGTGAATCGTCCACATCACATGAGCACTGAAAGCCACCCTCGGTATTAACACAATGAGATGTTGGATGACATGAGTGGATACCTTCAGTGCATTCATCAATATCTAGAAAATATGGTCAGATGATTACAAATAATCTAGTGTAATTTAAGTCTATAACTAAATCTTAACTAAAATGAGTAAAACTATAACATTTTCACTTGATCAGGGAAGAGGTGAAACATATCATAGTGCCAAAATAGCATAAAAAAATTGAATAATCATAAAAAATATATGAAAGAGGGATGCAAAAGTAATATGGCAATGTTACTAAACATGAAAACAGAAAAAAAACATGGTTTATTGAGAGGTATTTGAAATAATATGTACAGAAAAAGCACTGAAAAAATGAGGTTGTTGGGAGTGCTGACATAGAAAAACAATAATATGAGAATTGAGGTAGAAAGGTAATGGGAACAACATATTGTTTTTTGGTCAAATCAAAAATTCATATATATATGGAACGGAAGAGAGATAGCTTATGACTTACCGAAAAATGAAGTACGGCGTAGCCATAGTGAACCAAAGGTAGATCTTCAAATTTTTGGAGGCTCTCAGCCTCCTCCATCTTCAGGAAGGAGGCTGAGAGCTTATATATATATACTAATTTGGTGACAAGGTCACATTCAAACTTGGATGGTGAGGACGGATAGAAATAAATGGGAGAAATATGCTCGGGCAAAGAATTACGCACAGAGAAAAGCATATGTTCAAAGCAGAGAGAAGGATGGAAGAAGAAGGAAAGACTGAAAATATTTGACCCAGGCAGGACTTGAACCCACGTATTCTGCTCAGTAAACAGACGCCTTAACCATCTCGGCCTCCGGGTCAAGTTCCTGACCAGGCAAATATAGACAGTCTTATTGTGGACAATTAGTTGTTTAGTTGAGGAATGGATAGAGTAGAGGGGATATACACATATTTGTATAATATATAAGTTGATAGTGAGGAAAGAGAAATATTATATATTGGGAATACACATATTTATAATTAATAATTAGAATACTTAACATTTGCATATATATGAATGGGAAGAACCATAAATTTAATGCAGATTGATATATTTTATAAGATTTCTTTTAAAATACAAATGCCCGGCAGGAAAACACAGTTCAGATCTTCCTTCCTGACAAAGGGAGCTCATGCCCTCAAAATTTTGAAGTTCCACCTATGCCAAAGTGGACCAACTACTTATTTCAGGTAAGTCAGCATTGCAGTCTCCGTTTCCTATCCTTAAGTGATATATATATATATATATTGTAATAGTGAGAATGTGACATTGTCAAAAATATTGGTATGGAAAGGATAGAGAGATAGGTTGTGGCTTACCTGAAAGTGAAGTACGGTGTCGCCATGAGGAACTGAAGGTTGTTCTTCAAATTTTCGGAGGCTCTCAGCCTCCTTCTTCAGGAAGGAGTGTTACACCATTCCGTGCACCGGCCGGCTGCGGACTGCCGCAGCCGGCCGGTGCACGGAATGGTGTAACACTCCTTCCTGAAGAAGGAGGCTGAGAGCCTCCGAAAATTTGAAGAACAACCTTCAGTTCCTCATGGCGACACCGTACTTCACTTTCAGGTAAGCCACAACCTATCTCTCTATCCTTTCCATACCAATATATATATATATATATATATATATATATATATATATATATATATATATATATATATATATATATATATAGGAAAGAGAGACAGCGAAATTGGCTTACCTGAAATCATCAATTTGTTCAACCTATCCAAATGTGTTAAATATGTGTGCAATTCTATGCCAGAACATGCTTTTACATAAAGCCTATTCACTCCCTTCTCCTATTTATTTCTATCTTTTTCCTCAGTATCTATGATTCTATGTGGCTTTGTCACTAAATTAAAGTTCCAAACATTACATTCTTTTAAATAAATACATAGATAAAGACAAATCTACATGATGAATGAATAATAAAAATAATTAGAAAAGACTGTTGGAAGATCGCATGGATGGCAGAATTAGGCAGGTGGAAATGTACAACGGAGTTGAGAAAACAAATGTTCCAAGCATAGTCACTTGACTAAGGGACTCAGATAAAATTAACATGTTTCTGGAGTAGGAATTCTATGACTAAATTTTACTTTTGTAAAATTAATTTTAATTTATTTTGATGCTGGTCATAAAATTATCCCTGGCACATGGATCCTTTATCAAATTAGCCATCCTGTACATGACAGTTTCTGCTTTAATAGTTATCTCTGGTTCCCCCAAATCCTTAGGAGCATTTAATCACTTGGGCATTTCAGGATCAAAATTTTTAAATAAGTCCAAGGATTTGTGTTTAATAAATTTCACTTGTACAAATTCATTATAATTTTTTCTTCATTTCTAATTAAAAAATATATTTTATGACCTTCACTGTATTAATATAATTTGTTAGTTGTTATCAGCTGTATTCTTTATCCTATGAATTATTTTAACTGTAACAATATATATTTGACATATTAAATGATAATAAAATATCCACACCTTGGCAGATAGCTCCCAATGCAGAATAATGATTTGGCAGTGATCGGAAACCAGGACGACAACGACAATAGTACCACCCTGGCATATTTACACATTGCGAACTTTCATGACAGTTATGAACATCTGAAATACATTCATCTAAGTCCAATTCACAACTTGGGCCCATGTAACCACGCCTACATTGGCACTGTCCTGGTGCAACACACTCACCACCATTAAGGCATGTCTGATTGCAAACCGCTGAAACAGAAACATAAGTTATTTCTCATTAATTACACAACATTGAAAAGATTTTGCAGTTAAAACATTCATTCTGCATAAAAAAAAAGAATTAACAGCATGTTATCATTTAACACTCTTCTTCCCTATGAGTCATTCAATACTTATTACATTTATTCAAAATATTTCTCATACTTATCAAATTGAGTAAATTAAAAATATTTGAACATATTCAGCTTCTTTGTATCACTGTGTAATGATGACTATTTTAGAGATTAATTTTTAAGTGAAACACATAAGTTTACTTTGTTATTAATAAAGTAAATAATTATTAAAATATGTTGTTAATATTAATAGTAAGTATATCATTACTAAAAAAACTGAAATTAAACTCAAGTATAATAAAACATGTTTTACTCAAAGTACATGAATACTAATTAAGACTGTATAAAATATTGACTCACGTTTACACTGATAGCCATCACCCATATAACCCTCATGACATTGGCAGTGGTAACTGCCTAAAGTATTGACACATGCTGCATTGGCATGACACCCATGCTCTCCTGTACTGCATTCATCCAATTCAACACAGTTAAATTTATCAAGGCGACGGTAACCTGGTAGGCACTCACATACATATGAACCTGGAGTATTGACACAACGAGTATTGGAATGGCAGTGATGGCCCTCAAGTCCACCAGCTTGGAGGCACTCATCAACATCTAGACATGAATATTACCTTGTATTAAATTTTAAACCAAGATAGAATGCCATTAATTATCAAGTTAAAATAATTACACTAATTAAGAAATATATTGATTAATTAAAAAATATGAACATTGTGGATTTACTGTAAACAATTAGAGAACAAAGACTTTCCCAGTGTAATTGATGCATAAATATTTCTCGAATATTTACTCAGCTTAATGACATCTGCAATACTGTAAGTGCTGTAAGTAACTACTTTTGTTCTATTTATTTTTTGTATTTTTCCTTCATTAGCCAATATTATTCAAAACACTAATATTCCTCTAAATGTACCAATATCAAAGTTTTATGGTGACAAATTATTTTAAACAAATATTTCAAGTTAAATGCATACAACAAAAAGAGTTTCTCTATTGCATATTAAGTAATAAATTAGAAGAGAGTTAAAACTGAAGTATTGACCAATATACTTACCACGACACAAGTGTCCATCTCCAAAGTAACCATTATTACACTGGCATGCATATGTGGTCTGTAAATTCAGACATGTTGCATTTTCATGACACATATGACCCTTACTGCAATAATCCACTCCTGAAGGGCATTTGTTGAGTACACAAACAAACAACATAATTTTTGTTAGTGGTGTATTAATTGTTTTAGTTGTCAAATTAAAAATTATCAAATTTTATGTTAAAATATGAAAAATGTATTATAAAATTATTATTATATTAATTAATAAGCAAAGAAACAGAAAACAGTGAGTTAGCTGAGTACCATTAATAATTGAATGCAAACTGGCCAGATGAGCACAGCATGACAGTAAATTATTTTTTAGTAAACAATAGATGAACAACAAATTAAAGATGATTGAAAGACAGGGTAGACTTAACAACAAACATAGAGTATGGAAATTGTTTTAGAATGGTAGCACATATGTGCAGTATTGAAATTAAGAAATTTCTAATGACTTGGAAAATCATCAGCAGTATATCCATGGGGGAATGTTGCATAAACATATTCCAAGCTGTCAAATGAAGTGACAATAATGGCAAACATGCTCTCAAATTACTTAATTTGAAATCTATTGAACTTGAAATTCTTGGCAAATGGTTTGATCATCTTGAAAGTCACTCATGAAATTCATTAGACAAATAACTATTTCAAAAGTTATTTTTCTTTTGCAGTAATAATAAGTTTAATCTGTTGATGAATATCATGGAATATAGGCCTACTGAAATATTCCTGACACTTATCAGTGCTTATTCACTAATTGTAGCATTAAAATACTTTAATAGACTGTATAGATTTCCAAGAATAAATAAGTTGCCTTTTGATGATATTAAAGTGAAACTTACAGTTTTTGACTCAAAATATATGTCTCAAAATACTATTCAAGTTCAAGAATGGTTCTTGATACACTGATAAACAATTATTTATTTGTTTATCTTTCTGTCTCATTCATACACTCACACTCATATATAACAATGGATTATTAATTTCAGCAGAAACCACAGAATATTACAGAAAATGTTTGTTATTAAGAATATTTTTTTGGGATTATAGTATGACTACTATGGGATATAATTTTATTATATAATTTTTATAGTACTTTATTGTGCTATCTATATACCTGGGCAAAACTTGCAGCATTCTTCAGGAACTGAAAACTGTTCCTTTGGGCTACATGTCAGAGGAGGACACATTGTCTCAGGATCAATTCTTTTACAAGGCATATAACCATCTTTACATGTACATTCAACACACTGCTTAAAGCTAACTGATTCTCCATGATCATACATATTTCCTCGTAGGAAACATTGTTCTGAAACAAACCAAACATTAAAATATAATTTGAACAGTCTTTTAATTATGACAAAATTTTGAATACTTTTAAGTTTGAGTAAATTCAGTTGAAGCTGTTTTCCAAATTAAAAATAACTTAGATACATAATTAGAAAACAAATATATGATTTAAAACCAAAAACCTGTTTCATTTTGATGTTTCTGAAACTAGGTAAACAAACTGAATATTGCAAAATTAGAATTTTTTAAATTGGTAAATTCAAGTTGCCTTACTGAGACAACTGGGGCAGCACTCTCCAGGCTTATATACAGGATTTTTACAATTTATGGGAGGACATTGTATAGGTCGACACTGCACCTCGCCATGCTGAAACATAGGAAAATAATTTTTATATATAAATTTATATGTACATAAAGTATAATATATTATTAATGTAACATTGATTATAAAATAGGATCCAACACTTGCTAGAGGCTAGTTAATTTTTTAAATTATAAATGTCATATATGGTGTTCTTAATGTTATTATGCTAGATTCTATTTTAGAATTATTGGAATTCAGCACTGTACACTTCCAGTGTATGTAATGACTCAAATGTTTTCCATTTAACATTAAAGAATGAAACAAAAGCATAATACATTATTTTAATAATGAAGATATCATGTGTGAACACAAATATTAAATGTTAAGGAACTATTGTTTCTCAAAAAATAAAATGCATCCAATAAAGCAATTCACCCAGAAACTTAGTACTAATGAGTGATACGGTTGAGAAAATATATAAAATAGTTAAATGGCTCTTTCCTTCAAATGATTAAATCATAGTTTCATAAAGTAAAATAGATAAGATTCTTGAAAATTGAAGCCCAATTTATAATGCATGATTTCAATAAATTGGGATATATAATAAATTTGATCAATTAACCTTCACATCATGTAAATAAAGTAAACAGACTATGATACAAAGTGACTGAAACATTCAGTGTATTTTAGGATATTGTACTTTATTAGAATTAAAACATTGTGATTTAATTTGTAGCAGAACATGTTTTGAATGAATATCTCAGGAAAACAATTGATGTCTTAATGTAATTTCAATCCATGGAATAATAAACTAACAGATACATTAACACTTCTCAACATAGGAAACATAAGTGATATATATATATACATATATATTAGGATGAAAATGTTTAATTATTTGCAAGAAAAAATAAACGATTCTTAAAGAGCAAACCATTCAGCCAATCATAATGTAACACATTCGAATCAGTCAAAAAAACTATTATAAACTTTGATAGAGGACTCACATGGAAAAGAACACATATTTTAGAAAAAAGTACTTGTAAAATTTAGTTGTGTACTGTGTGGTGTGATGAAACTCAAATCATACATTAACAAATGAACTCATTGTGTATAAAGTATTTCTAAAAGTATTCTGTATTATGGCACAGCTTTGAGGGAAAGTGTAAGTGATTGAAATTTTACAGTGGTTCCAAAACAAAATATTGTACATTCTAGTGAATACAACTTGGTACATTCCAAATTCAGTTCTCCATAAGGACCTTAGTGTGGTCACAGTGTATATAGATTTGAAAGAGTATAGAGACACAGGATAGATATTCATTCCAATTGACTGGCAATCAATTAAACAATGGAGATGGAATCAGAACACTAAAAAGGTAAGAATTATTTGAAGCATCTCTTTAGAAGATGACAAAAATTATTCATAATTTACCAATTTTAGAGTGATTGTACAAAAACTTGGAGGCTTAAAAATGGTATCTGATTCAGTTATATCATTACTATTGATGACTATAATTTGAATATCTCTTACTTTAATACAATAAGTACTATTACAATTACTGTTTGTTAAAACATGTAGATGGATATGAATAACTTTATTAATATGTAAAACCACAATCCAACTACTCACAAATATTGCTTACCACACAGGAACAGATATTACAGTCCTGTTTCCATGAAGCACCATCTGCTCTTATAGAACCATTTATTCTACAGGATTTGAAGCAGTCACATGACTCAACTTGAGTAATTCTGTCTTCTGCTGCCAATAACTGAAACAAAAAGTGAGATATGAACTAAGCAATAAATGTAATAGCTACTGTATGAGTAACAAATATTAATGTTAAATTTGTTTTTTACCCTCTGTGTAAGTTCTTGAAGATGCTGTGTAAGTTGCTCCACTGTACTTTGTAAGAGTGAGAACTGTCCACACGTAGGACAACTAGAATCCAACAATGGGCATTGTTTTAAGTAACCATGCGGCCCCATTATTATACGAACATCATCTAAGGAGCCCTGAAAATTGTTTAGTAAAAAATATATAACAACACTAATGACAAATAGCTGAAATCCAGGGAGAAATTCTTATTAGACTCAATATATTTAAATAATTTTAGGGTTTTATAATTCCCAAAGCGATTTGATGATAAAAATGATTCATCAAATCAAAATATCCCCATCAATTAACTTTGAATGGTTAAAATATATCTAATGCCATCAGATATTTTCATGACAATGTGAGATGGTATAATAAAATATTAAAGAACTATTGCAGTTACAAATTATAATTTGAAAATAATAAATTAAAGTTTTATTTTAAATGAATTTCAATTAATCAAAAGTTTGAAACACTAATAATTATTTCATGTTCATCCTTTCATCTCTCTGTGACAGTGCAATTATAGCCTATAATGTAATAATTTAAGAGAATCAAAAAATTATGTGATGTGATGTTCTCTGAGAAAAATCTCATCTGTAAATATAAGCATTGTTATTCATTCACAATATTAAAATCCCTGTTGTAACCTTTCATTTTAAGCACATCATTCACTTTTCAACAAATAAGTCTAAATAACTGAATGAATTAACTCTTGATATTATTATAGATTGAAGGACTACACTTCTAACACTTTATTCAATTTTCTTTACTATACAAATTTTCATATTTTACAGTGACTATTTTATACATTATTTAAAAGGGTATAAAGCAAAAGTTTCTGGTGTTTACCTGGATTGAATAGGTTGCTGACTCTCATCTTAAGATGGTTGGTTTGTCCATTTGGATAGTAAAGACAGACAGCATAGCTGACTTACCTGAAATCAACAGTTGGTCCAATTGGGCTGAGAATAACATCAAATTTCAAATTTTTTAGGTGCTGAGCCCAGGAATGGACTGAACTCCATGCTGGCTGGACACAAATTTCAGATCTCCTTTTCTTTCAAGGATGGTCAGGTCCTCAAAAAATGGAAATTTTATTTTCTGCTACGCCTGACTGGAGCAACGGTTGATTTCACATAAGTCAGCTACGCTGTCTCTCTTTCCTAACCAAATGTGTTATTTAATTTGACCATATCACATTTTCCTTAAGTGATATATATATTGTAATGCCTTGAAGGTGAGGAATTGTTTGTGTCTGATTAATGGTCTGGACTGCCAGAGGAAGTTGTAATGTTGTTTACTTAGGATTGAGGGTGCAGTTTGGGCGGTCTGGAGAATTTAGAACAGCGCACGTGCGTGTGGGGGTGAGAAGACAAGTCCAAAGTAATTGAGGGTGCAAAGACAAATTAGACCTGTCTCGATGGTCGGCTTTGGGACAAGGCAGAGTAGCTAGCTATTTGCTAACTAAGGAACTGCAATGTAAATCTCGGGATAATGGAGGAAACTGTCAACGGTCAGTTGCGACGTAGTTTTGGAACAAAGGAAAAAGGAAGACTGAGGTATATAAGCTGAAGATAAGATTTTGAGAAGTTAGTTAGAGTTAGAGAGCCGTACTGCAATCATCGAGAAGTGAGTTAGAGTGGGAGAGGCGTACGGCGAGCACCGAGAATGGAGAATTGTGAGTGAGATAGTTATGCTGCGACCACCGAAGAATGACTAAGGCAGACATCGTTTAAGGGAGGAGAATGTTTTATAAGTTACAGTCTGCGAGAGAAATAGCAAAATATTCAACGATAAACATTTTTGTATGCTGAAGTCTAATCTGTTGTAATATCAAAATTAGACCACTGTCTTCGATGGTAGGAGACCAGGACACTGCATCCAGCGTCGAGTAGTTTTCACCACGAGCAAGTGATATGTCCTTCATGAACGGAGAACCAGCTTTCGTCAAACCAACCGTGTGTGTTAGAGTCAGTGTTTAAAACGTCCAGTATATAAAGGGGTGTGTGTACGAACGAGCCAAATTTTCCTGAGTAATCGTAAGTTGAAATTTTATGGTATTAATATGTGTAAATCGAATTAAAAGATACAGTCAGATATCGTCTTCCGCATCCACCCTTACAAATCCATTCCTATGCTATTAAAGGGGAGTTGCCCAACGTGGATTACCCTCATGTAGCCTGTTGCCCTTAAAAAAAAAGAATTGGACAGCCAGCGAGTGTGTGTGTGTTTGGAGGTCGTGACGAAACAGTCATAGAGCAGTATGTTGTGAGAAATAGTCAGTCATGTGTGTTCTCGGAGCATGGCCACAAGGGGGCCACATTCAGAAAAGTATAACCTGAATATATCAGCTTTTGTATTAAAGGGAATTTCCACAGCAAACTGAGTGTGATAATACGTACGACAGTAAAGTAGAAAGGCGCCTAAAGTGCTGGAAAGTAAGACGATAATAGTGATATTATTCTATAAAAATCAAAATAACCGCGTGTGCACAAACCAGAGCAACTCTGAACAAAAGGGTATGTAAAATCGTAAATTTTGTGATCCTTTACGTAAATATCGTTTACCGCCAGATTTATATAACTTTGCCGGACTTTTCATATTTCTATAGTGTTTGTTTTTGGTATAAAATTTTGTTATTGTAAATTTCAATTCATATTTTGCTTTTGCAACTTTGTGAAAATTGCAAATCACTGTATTTATTAGAGGCCCTGAAATTTAGATTCTCATGAAAGCTGAGCCATTTACTTAAAAATATAAATTGTAAATTCAATGAAAATCAAAAATGGCTAATTAATTAATCTTTGCAATCTTTTAAAAATGGGTTTAATTTCAAATTCCTTCCATTGTTTCTTTAATATCTAGTGAATACTACATAATTTGTTGTCGTAACGTGTTGGCATATTTTTTGTTAATTATTATCTTTATGTGTATACCACAATATAAATAAATAAATAAATATATATATATATATATATATATATATATATATATATATATATATACACAAAATGTGACAGTCAAGCTAATTGATTCATTTGGATATGAAAGAGAGATAGAGACTAGCTGACTTATCTAAAATGAGCCGTTGCTCCAGCCAGGCTGGAAAGAAATAGTATTTCAAATTTTCGAGGACCTGATCCTTCTTCTTATGGACAGTTCTGTTCTTCTTTCCTATCCAAATGAGTTTATATATATATATATATATATATATATATATATATATATATATATATTGTAATAACCAGTAAAAAAGGACATGAATTCTGTTCTTATTTTTATCAGATTTGTTTACCAACTCAGACTGGGGATCCTTGAGTGGTTTGTACATATAAAAGATAGTGATAAAATGATGGATAAGTGGCTCTTAGAGAAAGGGAGGACTATAATTGGGCATTTTTTGCGGCTCTTAGGGCTAAATGGTTGTGACCGTCATCTTGACGACGGAACCCTGAAATTATATTAAAAGGAGATGTTTAATTTAATTGATTGAGCGGCTTTCGGAGCGGGAGAATGCCAACAGCTGGTGTTGTTTGGCGAACATGGAATTTCAAAACAACTGTGAAAACAAGGGAATATTCTGGAGCCGGGACATAAATAGGAGAGCAGATAAAAGAATCGGTTAGTCAGGGAGGAGTGTTATGAGGAGTTGCCAGGAGCAGGAGACCGCTGGGAGAGAGGGCGGACGCAGGGCCAAGAAAGAAGCCGAAACCATGTTATGAACAGTTGGGAGTTTGGATTCAGGAGAGATCAACGGACGGTAGGCCAAGCTAGGTGGTCGAGAGTAATCAGTCGGACATCAGTCATCGAAAGTCGGTAGGAGTTCGTCGCGGAAATCTGTCTGCCAGCAGAGTTGGTTGAATTCGTCGTGAGGGTAACGTCATCAAGAAGAGGCGGTGAAAGCAGAGTGTGAGCGCAACCTGGTGCTTTTTAAGCCTGTATGAAGTGAGTTTGTGCTGGTATGCGAGAGATCCGAATTGCATGGACCAGAGAGCTTGTAAGTTAAGTTTTCTTTATTCATAATTGTAAATTGTTAAATAAGGGTAAAAAGTCAGATTTCGTTTCGTTCGTTTCATTCGTTTTAATCATTTCGTCTCAATCATTTCATTTCGTTTTTCATTTATTTTAACTGTTTTGTTTAATTGTAAAATTTGAGTTCTGTTTCCTTATCAACCCAGTAAAGACCCTGGGGTACTGAGTCTAATTTATCAAATGTATTCAAGATAAATAAAATTGTTTTGATTTTATAAAATTTCATTAGATTATTTGTGTAATTGTAAATTGGGTCTTAATAAATAAAAATTGTTTTATTAAATTGGTAGTTTTATTTGAGGTATTATATATATTGTAATACTAATTAGAGGCCATTAATTATTTTGATAATTGGATACTTTTGGTGCATTTTTAGCGGCGCCAATTTCAAATGCGACAATGTATAGGCGAGCTTTGTTTGGCCGCGAGCGCTTTCTGAAAGAACAGTGGGGTGTTGGAATTCGGAAGTTGAAAACCAGACAGCGAGCAGTGTGGCAGGCACAAATTCATCTGGAAAGATTAAAAGTTAAATTGGAGTAAGAAGCTTTGGACAGTAAAATTTCACCGAAAAAGTTACAAGCAGTAATCAAATAAATCACGCCGAAATAAAAATCTATAAGTACTGTGACCAATTCCAGAGAGAAATAATTAGGAACAATTTGTCCAACCAATAATCCAGAAGGAGTTTGCAGCTTCCAGTTTCCAGAGGAGATCCAGAGTTACGATAGTGTTCTTTAATCCATGTAAATTCAGTGATTTTATTGACATTTAGAGTGAATTATGAGGTAAGTCCGAGCCCAAGAGAGTTAAGCCTGGTACCAGCAGATGTTTTGTAAGTACGAACAAATTTGATCAAGTTTTGAAAACGATAATTAGAGATAAAGTCGTCAGATTTCGATTTCACGTTTTATTTGATTGTTTAACTTCTTAGTTTGCAAAGGAATTTGATTGTTTAACGTAAATATAAAAGTTGTCTCTTTACTTAGAAGGCCCAGATAAATGACCCTGAGAAAAGAGTTGTAAAATCTATAAAATTGAAAGCTTAAAATGTAAATAATCTCATTTTAAATGTTGTAATTTCACCTTAATAAAAGTAAATTGTCTTGTAAAGTTTTAAAGAATTTCGTAATTATTTTGCAATCCTTCACTTTAAATAAAAATGAATATAATTGATTCATAAACCAACTATGGAATTCAAATCATTAATTAATCTTTTGCAATAAAGTGTTTAATAAATTTATCTCTTTTTGTATTTATTACAATATATACATGTTATAAACGTTATGTTACAGGATGAATGATTTAATATATGGCCAGATTATCATCTAACTTTTCAATTCATACATTATTCCTCACTTGGACAATTTTTTTATACTTAAAAGTTTATTGTCGCATTAACATTGGTAGTCTTGGACAATATTGTTATTTAGTAAATCCACTAGCATCGTTACAAGAGGGAAAAAAATTATGTAGATTCTCTCGTCCAGTCTCTCTCGACCTGCATTTATCCAAACATTCAGTATGCATGTCAACACACTAATGCTATAGCTGTTGTTGCTAGTTACCTTGAAAAATGAGTGCTTTGCATTGCGCTGACCAACCCAGAGAGCGAGCTGAGGTGCGGAGAAGTTGCGGTCCGGTGGTCGGATCAGGCGTCGGTATAGCATGTGGCAGTCTATGAGGAGCTCCACTTGCGCGCCCGATACTGAGACGGCCAGCTTGTGCCACGCGTTGTCTGCTAGTCGAAAAGGAAAAGTCTCCACGTGAACCACGGCGTCGTGCTGACTTGTGTAATGAAGCCGGATTTCGTCTTTGCGGCCGCTCGACTGAAGCTCCAGGTACCTATTTTCAGACCTAAGTTACCCAAGGAAATACATCTAACACATCGTCGACACGTTACAAAATTAACAAGGATGTTATGCACTTAAATAACCACTTGTTTCGCCAATGATACTACGAAAACAAGAGTTCTAATGAATACACGACGAAAAAATTAAAAATATGCTTTTTTGCTGTCCGAGAATACTTTTTGTTTTTTGCATTTAACATAGCTTATAGTGGTTTTTATTAGGATATTTCATTATCGCTAGCTGTTTATTCATATATATTGTGTATAAATATCAGCACTGTAAAGAAAAGTGCTTTATTCTAGTTAATAATAGTATCTGTTAGTGTTGTATTTTTTTTACATTTAGGCAATGAAATATTGCCTCAACTGAGAACTATTACAAATTATAAAAATAAATATTTTTCAACTTTCTTCACCTTCTCATTATTCACTTAAAAAGCTGAAAAAGATAAGTTCTTCCAGATTTTTTGCTCTCTGGCGCCTAAAGTTCACGGAAAACAAATGGTGGGAAAGACAGTTATTTCAAGGAAATAGTTCGTAAATTGTATTGAGATAGTTCAACTGAACTGCATAGTTTATTTGATTTTTACGAGTATGTCACTTATTTGGTTGGTTACAAGCCATAGGACCAATTTGTCACAGAGGCAACAAAGAAATATTTTTTTTTTCAAATTATTGCTCAATTTTGTTTGTAATACCCACTAAAACAAACGGTAAACAGAATAAGGAACAGTTATACATAAAACATACGAGGAATGTGCCCGAGACATTTGCACAGATATTCTGAATTTCACATAAGTACGTTCATCGGGATTCTGAAAGTATCAAGCTCCCTGTTCATTGAATTGATTCATTCCCGCATGCGGCCTTCTGTTAGTTTAGGACACAACTCAAAGTTAGACCCTTTGTGTGTGGCCTTATTCCTCTGGGACCATGATCAGAAATACGAAAACTTCTTAAAACTTAATAGGGAGGTTCCAGGTAATGTAAATAAAGCGGAATTCCCCCCCCCCCTAAAAATGGCCGTTTTAAAAAAGAAAAATAATTTTTATTGTTTGAAAATGACTAATTTGGAAAATATATGTGGCTAATATTTATTACGATAATATATCAGACATCCTTAACGTAGGTTATGACATTTCACATGTATAGTTGTTAAATAACCTTTCTGCGGAAACACAAAGTTTATAAAGATATACTTAAATACGAAATATCAGATATGGTGTCATTGTATAACGTCACAAATTGGAACAAATGAACTGGAACAAAGTGGAACAAATGAACTGCGCTTTAAAAGGACGATGCAGCATTTGTGAACAACTCTTTCGAAGGTGGATGTGGCATTGTCAGAATTATTGATATGGGCTGTAAATCGAGAAAGAATTAGTCTTACTTGAAATTTGGGGCTGTTGTCGCGATTTCTGATAGGTAAGCCTAGTTTTTTCTCGTTTTACAGCCCATATCAATAATTCTGCAATGCCTAATCATTATTGGAAATCACTGTTCACAAATATTTGATCGTTCTTGGAATGTTCTATTCCTCAGGTAAATTAGTGACGCCACACAATGACGTCATACCTGCAAATTCGTAAAAGTATCTCCGAAAGTATAAGTTTCCGTAAAAAAAGTTATTTAACAATTCTGCTTTTAAGTGGTCAGAACCTGTCCAAGGATGTTTGATATTTTAATCTTAATAATTTACATCCGTCCAATATTAGCCCATTTATTTCAGAACGCCTTATTAAGTTAAATATTACGATGAGACTGAAATGCCACCGCAGTATACGTGTTGTCGGACCCTCTGCTAAAGGAAATACGTAAGTTGACGTTATTTTAAACATCTGTTGGACAAAGGACCTTTCGAAAATCATAGTCAGTCCGCAAATTTAAAATAATATATATATATAAATGATGAAATGATCAGCCAAATTATGAACGTATGAAATCAAAGCAAGTTTTTCAACTACACTAATTTTACTTCCCAATTTTACAATACTTATTAATTGAACAAAAAAATAACTATAATTTAGGCGGTTAATGTCAGAGTGGGAAATCCCTCACTTCTGTCTAAAACAATGTAACTTGGGTTTAGAGAAGTCTGTGTCAGTCTTCTCAATGTCAGTTTGGTACGAGTGTAGTTTATTCAACTCTAACGATATGGTGACACAAAGAATTTTGGGGTATAGGATGACATAAAAGTGAAGCAAAACCTAAAACCCCCATTATCTCAAATAGGTTCAGAAAGGGGATAGCCCACTCTGGCATCAATTATTGAAATAAAATTTAAAATTAAATTACGGGTTTATTATGCATTATTGCTTTAATTACAACTGGAACTAATTTACATTCTTAAAAAAATAAAAATCGGCCTGAAAAAGACTGCAAACGGTATCCGTAATCAGATATTCATTTTTCTGTTTCAGTGCCCAAAGTGTTCCTTCTTAACATTCCGGACAACAATAGTGAACAGCGAACGGACGGTCCCTGAAGTTAACTCCTTTCGTCAGTCCCTACCCGAGCCCAGCGTTTGGCAGCGACGAAATTCCAGAACTTACAATAAACATATATTAACAACTCTACTCATATTTTCGAGTTATTAACCAGCCGTACCTACACGACCAAACCTCCACTCCACAAGGGTTATCTGTGAAATATGAACTAGTCAACCGTAGTTTTTCCCGGTGTAAATGTGGGATGAAATTCTCTAGAAGATGATAACGGTGAATGTTATCGAAACGTCGTGAGCATTCGACAATCCTACCCGGCTGGAATCCCGAGAGAATTTCACCAAATATGAACTAGTTCAGACTCTAGCAGACGTTCACGTTTATCTGCGGACTACGCGACATGTAAAATTACAAGTGAACTGAACTTGAAGGGTAAACTAAATACTATATAACCGAAGAATAAAGGCTATTTTAGAAAGTTTCTTACTAATAAAGGCTAAATATAGTACAAAAAAGGTCCCTTTTTCTATAAATCTAGAACATTTGGGATTTTGTATTGATAAATATGGATTTCAAACCCTCAAGGCAATATTAACTCTATTACTCAGAATAGCATTCCAAATTATTTATCCGAAGTAAAATTATTTATTGAGTATTAAATTATTCCAAATATCAACTATTCTACATCTTATTTCCATTGAGGAAACAATGACCGAAAAATAATAAAGCCATTCTAATTATATAATAAAATAATAAAAATAACATCTGCATTAGCACAAAATGATACCAATTCAGCCACTAAATAAAATAGAAGTTTATTCTCAACCAAATTAGGGTGATATTTAGCCATTATTACAAAACCTATCAGCTTGTATTCACGTATACTTCCATATGCTCAATTTGCATACTCACAAATTGACAAGAAAACCTTATTTATAGAATAAGGTGTTAAATAATTTAATCAATATTTTTAACGTTAATTTACATTTTGTATTGTTCAATAACCACTTCCACATACTTTCGCAGTGTAGAAAAGTTTATCTATATTTGCAGCTGATAGACTATAAATGTTTGCATTATATTTGTCAGGATAAAATTTGAAAAAACGTGAGAGTGCTGACTATTTATCAAGATTATCCCTAAATGTTATACAGAAAACAGTTAACAACGAATCAAATAGGATATTCACATACATTATTTTAGCGAAAATGCAGTACTATTAACATTTGGCACAGGTAAACTCAAAAAGATATAACCTTACGGAAACTCCAGTGAAATTAAACCACCATCAGTCGGCAACAAATAATTTATTTAAACAGTAGCTTTCAGCCCATTGGCCATTTGCAAGTTACACAAATTTATTACAGAAAGTCATCAATACTATTCTAAACATCACATAGATACTTCACCTTTACATTTATTCCTATTTACCCTTACATTCAACAATTAGTACATAACTATTACTTTAATTTTAATTTTACATATTTTAAATCATTGTACTGCATACACCAGTAGTACTGGTAAACCGTAAACGCAAATCACGTGACTCACATCAGATAATAAATTTACCACTTAACATTACAAATTAATACCACCCTATTTTCCTTATTTTTAGCCAACATAATCTATTTTAATTCTTGTGTATTTATTTCTCATTCTTTGATACTTATATATAATATTTAATATTACGTAAATTTAATATTAAAAAGAAAAATTTACATCTGATTGAGAATTAATAATAAGAAAGATAGTCAAATACAGACAAAATAATTGATAATATAAATACCACACAACATTTCTGGAAGGCTTTTGAATTTTATCAACTGTTTTGTACAGTTGTATCTTTCTAGGCTCTTACGTCTTTTCTGCACTTGAAGAAATGACCAAGGCTTTCTGAAACGTTGTGTGGTATTTATATTATCACTTCTTTTGTCCGTATTTGGCTATCTTTCTTATTATAAATTTATTATATTTTTTTGTTGTTAGCTAACATCTTTTAACAGTTTCTATTATGTGCAGTACAAAAGGACAGAACTTAAGGACAAGGCTAGATTTGTTGCGTCCCTATACAGATCAACATTAACAATAAAAGTAAAAACCAATATTTTTAGGTAAGTAGAAACATTTAAAATCATTATATTTTGATAACATACTAAGATTCGTAAAATAAATGAATCTGAAATTGAAAGTTAGAAAATGTTGCGAGTAGAAAATTTACTCGGGTTCGAATCCCATTTGCGTATTTTAACCACAACGTTTCGGAGATATACCTTCTGCTGAAATTATCACTCGGACTTCCTCTCATTGGTCTTGCGTTGTAGAAGAAATGGGGAATTCTTTCGTAACGCTCTGAGGTCCTCAGTTTTGCACGGGTCACCACCAGGATCCTGTCGTGACCCTCGACCACTGAGATATACCTTCCGGTGTAATGATCAGTCGGACTTCCTCTCATTGGTCTTGCGTTGTAGAAGAAATGGGGAATTCTTTCGTAACGCTCTGAAGTCCTCAGTTTTGCACGGGTCACCGCCAGGATCCTGTCGTGACCCTCGACCACTGGCAATCAGTCAAACCAGCAAAGAGGCTCGAGTTTGTCTTAGTTGGTATCCGGTGACTATTGTCGGATGTGTTCAGTCTCTATCAGGACGTTTAGGTCTCAACCGAATTGTGTTTTGTCGTTGTAGTGTTGCTACTGCCGACTTAGCAGATTGCGATAGACGGACGCTCCTCATGATCTCAACTATTTATTCTTCCCAGGCCTAGTGGCAAGTAAAACAGCAATCGCTAAGACTGCAGTACAACCAGTTGAATCGGCCTCAGCGTATGCCTAATGGTCGCCATGGGTCGGAACATGGTACTGTATATGGTTTACGAGAGGACTCCAGATCCTCCATTTAGTGTGACCGACAAACTGAAAATACGCATTTTCATCATGGCTGTCCTAAATATCGTCCGAAGAACGTTGTCAGTTCGATCCTGGAGTAGCAGTTCCTTAGAAACGTTCTTTTGAGGTTGTACCTGCCTGAGATACTGTCCAATACTGCATTCTTCTATGGGGTGTGATTGAAACTTGCACTGTCGAAATATTTTTCAGAGTGCGTAGGTTTCCGATTGAAATTGTTTCCTAGATTCCCATCCAGTCTTCTTGTCATAAGGATATCAAGTAACGGGATACTTCCATTGTTTAAGACATGCTTAACTACTTCAGTCTCAGAAGTAAGAAACTACTTACCCAGTTTACCAATTTACTTTATTATTTCGGTCTACACCGCATACCCGTGTGAATTTTTTCTTCACTTAGGTCCCGAGAGGATTTGCGAGTATCAGATGTAAACAAAACGCAAACACTTTTCAACCCGTGTGAAGTTACAATGCAAACTGTGTAGAAACCCTAAAGTAACCGGTTTAGAGGCGCCCCACTACAGATCACGTGGGCTGATCTGGAGGTTTTGATTGGTTCGCCGCCTTCTGTCAAGTGGTTCGACGCTTAGGAGGGGTTTTTCTCTCAGTCTCTGGAGACACTTTTTAAATTAGTCTTGTTGTTGTAATGACTCCTGGGCGCTATCTGCTCAATCTTGCTTTCATCAAACTATATCTTTAATTTCATAATGCTTTCTGATTTTGTTCATTTCTATGGAAGGTACTTACGTTCCATGAACCCCACGGTATCGACTGTCCTATTTTAATATCCAATAAGTCTACCTCAGGAGAAGAGACGGCGCGGCACTTTCCTCCGACCAGATCCTTTTCAGTCTGATCTTTTCCGTACTTTCTTAGCTCGAACTACAATTTGACATCCATCTTATTTCGATTTCTGAGTTTTAGCAGGTACGATATATATTACACCGCAGAACATCAAGAACTTGGATCGGGGCGATTAGTGAGATAACATCCAAACACAATTTTGGGCCACTTTTTCTTAGAAAAAGCTCAATTCTTTATAGATTTTATGAAATAATGTTCATAGAGGCCTAGTTAATGGCCCAGTTTCCAAGTTGTACGTTGCTGAACAAATCTCGTTTTCGATAGGTCGAATTTGCATATTGCACAAACTTCACATATTGGAAGAGGAAGTCCGGATGCCACGGGAAAAGATAGAGGCCTCTTCCAGGATGTAAAATAAAAATAAATAACTTAAAGTATGAGGATGGAATAATGTCGATCGTGTAATATTTTCTTATGGTTTTGGCTACATTTATTCAATGTTTTATTTGCGCGTTACCACCCGCAGGAAAATTAACAGATAGCATAAGTGTTTTGTGCCCGATGCACGTGCGCCGTGGCCTGATCCAAGAATTTTCAGATGTACTGATGTTCAATGTTCTCGGGGTGCAAGCTAAGAATTGGACTTCGTTCAGAGAGGGGATGACTGAGGAACGCCACACTTGGAACCGTTTCAATCTTAGCGCCCTAATTTTCTGTAACCGCATTGGTTATTTCTTGGATGCGGTCGTGACTTTTGGAGAGGAGAGAGACCATGCTCGTTTCAATTTAGTCTGACCTGTGGACACGTCACGGATGGTCAACCTGACTTTCTATTTCTTGTATCCGCAACTTCTATAATAAATATGCTTTCTAGCAAACTTGTGTCTGAAGGAATTACCCCGAATCACCGTTCCGCCTATTCTGGGAGTGTCGTGCAACATTGACGCCAAACCTGCCTTTTACCAAAATTTCCTATTAACTTTCCTATAAATTCTTACATTTTTTTCCTATTTCTGGTAATAACTCGTACAAAGTCAATTGGTGGCTTCGGTCACGACGAGCACAAATATTACAACCGGACCAGAATCGAACTCGGGACCTCCCGCTTATTTTTCCATCCTGAAACTTTAATTTCCTTTACGGCTTGAGGCTTGCTAAAGCTTTCTATCTATATATTCTTGAATTAAAAATAAATAACTGTAATTTAAAGTATGGAATGTTTTCAATATGGTAATTTATTATAATTGGTAGGGGAAAACGTCGCGGCTTTGGTCATCGCGTCTAGAAACTTATGTGCGGAGCGAAGCAAATCAGTCGATGTACGGTTGAGTTAGATACGATAGTGGTATCAGGATCAGGAGAACTAATCTGGAAACTTGGTAACCCAGCTAGTAAAGTTGGTATTACTGAATCACCGCTACTTACTACACCAAATATTCCACACACAAACGGATCACCAAAGTATAAGAGGGTCGAAGGATCTCCGCACTGGAAGGTATGTCAGGGGCCATGGTGTCGTGACTGGTGAGTAAAGTCAGCATCTCTGGCTGTACAATCAAAACATTCACTGTCATCACGACCACTTTCGGTGCGACCTGAGACATCATGATTACTTCAACGCGTGAGTTCTGATAAAACCAGAGGTCGCCATCCAAAAGCAAGAGGTAAATCATACACTTGAATATCATGAATAATTTGTCGAAATCCAGTTACATTTGGAACATAAATCTACCACAGATTTACATGTACACCCTGATGTATGGCCCAACATCCCCGGATTTTAAGAGTCTCATGATTGATTTTTAACAATGTAGGTCTAATTCACATCATAATTGATTTATAAATATATAGTTAATATTATTTTTATATAATTTGTGAAAAAAGAAAGGTGATTAATTATTTTCTAGAGCCTTTTAACATTTTCATTACAAGCTTCATTAAACCCTACCGAATATCTAAAAAGGTGAGAATTTCTACACTACAAACATGAATGATGAATTATTAGTCTTTCTCCAGATTTACGTGGAAGCTACACGATGATCCATACTTGAGTTTCCTGCATTTTCTAGAATGTGCTTGCACTGAAAACATTTATCCTATTATACTTCATCTGGTCAATTTTTAGTCCGTCTTGGAAGGAGATCGCATTTTAAACAACTGAATACTAATTGAAATCAATAACAAGGGTATCACGATTGTAAAATCTAGGAGCGTGACTGACACGACTGACATGGAATGAGCCCAGCTTAAAACACAATCTCAAGTAACCCCGGAACGATAAATGGTATATGTCACAAAAAAATAGGTGACCAACACAGCCGATCAAATTTATGTTTTCTCTAAAGGCTGAAATCAACATTTTCTATTATGTCCATACATACTGTTATAGAGTTACGTAGGGTAATTTTTATTTCACTGTCTCATTCCCTTGAAAAGGAGGTGAAAGCGACTCGTATAAAAAAAATGTCCTCTTTCGACGTACTATCAATTTTTTCTTTTATTTTTTTTACAATTTCAACAACTGTTATTTAAATAAATTTTTCCCTTTTCCAAACTATCTAAATGTATCTTGGAAAGTAGGTTCGTTTTTAGCTTCGATATTACGCGGAAAATATTCCTAATTGAGATATAGACGAGTATGCTCACAACTCGTGATCGTGAATCAGATGAACCAGAATGTAAATCGTGATAAATACCGAGATACGAGTAGTTCAAGTCACCTGCTGTAGCCGTGGGAGAAGGCTAGGATGGTTCCCGCGTTGGCCTCCTCCTGACGCAGAGAGGCCGCCAGCGTGAACTCTGCGTTGTGACGAAGCAGGTCGACGGCGCGCTGGAAGGCGGCGGGGGGCAGGCGCAGGTCGCGGAAGTCGCCTGCATTCAAATAACACATTCAGTTTACCTTATGTTTCAAAATACAATGTCTATTTATTTATTAAATGAAAAATACAACTACCTTACTTATGAAGCTAATACTTCAATAATCATTTGAATACAGACACATTATCGTTTCATGCATTCGAAACTTCATTAGATATTTCTAAACATTTTAAATTATTGAAGTAATTGAAGTATATAGAACTTAAGCAACAAAGAAACTACAAATATATAAATTAACAAATTTACAATCCTTCGAAAATATAATTAACTGAACCAATGTTCACATATTAGGAAGATTTTTTTATAATAATATAAAATATAATTAAATTATATTTAACTTAAACAACCAGTATTTGATTTTGTATTAAACATTTCTGAAATAAGTCTACATTGCATTCTTGATCAATATATTGTAATAAACACTGGGGATTAATTAATTAAACAAATGTAATAAACAAAAATTAATTAAATGAATTGAATTCAATAGTTGGCCACGTTGGTGAAACCAAAATGTAATGAATAAACAATATTAAGAGAATTAAATGGTTGATTAATGAATTAATTTTATTTATTTAATATTTAAACGAGAAGGATTTCAAATAAGTTAGCTAATTCTTTTAAACTTTACAAGACAATTAATTTATTCCAGGTAAAATTGCAAAATTTCTCGACGTGATTATTTATATTTAAAGTTTTGCTATTTTAAAATATTTTAACAACTCGCATCTCAGGGTCGTCTATTTGGGCCTCCTAAATAAAGAACAACCCTTACATTGAAATTAAACAATCCAATTCCTTTTACAACCTTAAAATTAAAACAATAAAACAAACGTGAAACCGAAATCTGACGATTCTATCTTTTGTTAACGTTTACAAACTTTATTAAATTTCTTTCTACTTACAGTCTCTGCTGGTACCAGGCTTAAGTTTGGGTTAAGATGCGCCACACTTTTCACGTTAAACAGGCCATTGATTCACTGAATTTAAATTGATAACAAAACACTGTCGAAACTTTGGGATCTCTCAACTGGAAACGGCTACTGCTTTCGAATTAATGGTCAGTCAGATTGTTACAAATATTCTCTCGGTGAAATTAGTGACGGTCTCTTTACTTATTGAATTTTTACTGCGGCATGACTTATTAAGTTACTTTCATGTAACTTTACTCGATGAGTTATTGTCCGAAAAGTTCTTGTTCAATTTTAACCTGCAACCTTTCTGGATGGATATATGCCCGCAACTGTCCGCCGTCCGACTCCGGTTTTAGAATGCCTGCTGCCGACAAAGGCTCGACCGTGTTTACCCATTGTTGTATATTTTATATTTTCGCCGCTAACAATCCACCACAAATTTCCAATTATCAAATCACTAATGGCCTCTAGTTAGTATTACAATATATTGCAGTATACATTTAACCTTTAATTAATCTTCTAAATTTACTTTTGGATTTATCAATTTTAAATAGCAAATCTTAATCTATTTATAAAAAGCTGGCATTTAATTAATATAAAATATGAAAAATTTATTAAACAAAAAAATTATTTCGCACAAGTCTTACATAATATTGCCACGGCTATTTAATATATATGAGACACTTATATTTCTCTGGGGACGCTTCAGTGGACTGAAGTTCTGAGAACAGTTATAGAATTAGCATGAAATATAAAACTTGAATGAAAAGCTATTTAAATCAATTTACAAATGTTATACATAAATATTCCCCCCAAAATACGAACAATAAATTTGACGGTACTGAATAATTATTCAACGTTCACAAAGTAGATACCATATTTAAAATAAGCTTTACATACCATTTATGATCATTTCTAAATTTCACTCACACAGAATTTATAACACCAAATCTTTTAAACACATGAATAACTCTTAATTAGAAAAATTGGCCATATGAATTGCAAAATACTTTCACAGCGCACACTCGAACTCCTTTACTGCGACAGACCACAGTTACGCTCGGCCGATGTTTTTCATGGGAACAAGCTAGTATAACAGTGATCAAACAGCACATAGATCACCGGATAGCTAGTCTCTAACAACAATTGTTGTAAAGTGATATATCTTATGAAATTTTAAGTGTCTCCTAGTAGGACTCTTGGCAACTTTGCCCTACAGATATTTTCTTTTTAAACGACGAGGAGACTATTAACTTTTAGTGCTGCACTTTACCCACGACTTCAATATTACTGATGCATACGGACGGTCTTTTTACAGCAGATCCACTGTTTAAGCTCTTTTAAAACTTTACTTTCCACAAACGTAAATACTTTTTCAACACTAGCCAAATTTCGCCCACCTTGCCTAATGGCGCAGGCAGACTGACCAACTTTCTTTATCGAATTCATCCCCTTTCCGTTCTCACCACCACCACCTAATGGTGAGAAAGCTAAACAATATGAGTTCAAACATTAGGAATATGCACGTCGATCAATTTCAACTGGGCACATATGACAATTCACACTGTTTCCGGGCCAACACGAACAAAAAGACGTCTGTGATCACACTAAATTCCGCGTTCCACGCCACCCCCGACTGTTCAAATTACCTCACAATGATATGACCGGAATATTACGCAACAAAGTCTATAATTGAACAATTATTAAATTTATATTATTATTATATATTGGTGTATGCTACAATAAATATATTGGAACATATCAACGGGAGTGTCCGTTGATAAAGGCGTAATTTTGTGTGTTTGTCGTATTTTTTTGTATTACTGAGTTATTAACAATTGAGCCGGGCGAGCTTTATTGTCTGTGCCTTGAAGGAGCAGTTCCGTACCGGAAGTCGTCGGGAGCGGACGATCTACAAAAGTATAGTAAATTCACGTGTTGAGTAGGTCAAACCACGCCTGAGAAATCTGTTTCATGTTTGTTGAATGAAATATCATATTTTACAAGTTTGATTATTTACTAGACAAAAATAACCTGGCGCCCAAGCTTCAATACTACAATATATATATATATATATATATATATATATATATATATATATATATATTGTAATACTCAAATAATGCCAATTTAAATGAACTGATTTGATTCGGGCCACACGCTGAGGCATCATTTATGTAATACTCAATATTAAAACAATTAATTACAAGGAAATTAATATGATGAAAAACTAGCACGAATAACACATTTATTACAACTGACCCAACAATTAATTTATTTATAAACAAATACTTTACATTTACAAAACAATTACTCGCAGATCTTTACAACAATTTATTATAAATAACTGAAATTTATCCTTATCTCATGGTATTTACTGGGCCTTTTAAATAAAGAACATTTATTCGCCTTAGAAACAATCAATTTACAATTTACTATTCACAAATATTTTAATAAAATCGAGATGAAATCGAAATCTGACGATATTTTACCTTTAATATTAACGTTTACAATTTTAATTTAAATGTTTCCTTTTTTTACTCACTGTTTGTAGTGGTATCTGGGAAATTGGAAAGATTCAGCAACACACTTTCAAATCAAACAATATTACGATCAGGCCACGTTACACTGAATTTACACTTTTTTTAACTATTGGATTTTTCACTCTTGGCACCTCGCAGAATTCCGCCTCGTCGATTCTCCGGATAATTTGGAGTAATACTTTTCTGAGTGACTATCTGGAATAAATCCATCCAACTTTTCTTTTCAATAATACGTCCCATTGATTTAGCTTACAAACACTTTCTGTCGTTTTCACTGCTGCCTGCTTCTACTTTACTTATTAATGTTTTACATCCTCTCGACTATTCCTAATACAACTATTTCTCTCGCCTCTGATTGCAGACTGCTAAATTTTAATTTCTTCCGTATTCAGCAATGTCTCGTGGCTGACTGCTCACTCCACCTACTTACGCGCGCCAGGTCCAAACAATACCATGCCTGTTCATATTCTCGTTAATTATTGAATGTTTGTGTGTTTACCGATAACAATTCAGTTCAACAGTTTATAATTATTAACTCTTAATTGCCCTTTAATTATTACAATATATATTGTAATACCCAGTTAAGAAGGACATAAATTTTGTTCTTATTTCATCAGATTTGTTTAACAACTCAGACTGGGGATTCTTGAAAGTTTTTATATAAAAAAAGAAGATTATAATAAAATTATGGATAAGCGGCTCTTAGAGAAGGGGAGGACTATAATTGGATGTTTAGCGGCTCTTAGAGCCAATGGTTTTGACAGACATCGGGACGAAACCCTAAAGGCATAATGACAGAAGTTTTGTGGACACACAATTATATTAAAAGGAAATGTTTATTTTAATTGTATTGAGGGGCTCTCGGAGCGTGAGAAAGCCAACAGTTGGTGTTTGTTTGGCGAACGTGGAAACTTAAAAACTGTGAAAAAAAGGAATATTCCGGAGAGGGGGAAGTGCATAGAAAATTTAGCGTGGAGTCAGTGTTGGGAGGAGATGGTCGTGGAGTGTTATGTCAGAGTTGGACAGGAGATCTCAAAGGAGATGGACGTGGAGTCAGGTGCCAGAGCGCAAGAGGGATGGATGTAAGAGTGTGGTGTCAAGAG
The DNA here is from genome assembly GCA_037074705.1 of Zhengitettix transpicula. NCBI lineage: Eukaryota > Metazoa > Arthropoda > Insecta > Orthoptera > Tetrigidae > Zhengitettix > Zhengitettix transpicula. The sequence goes on from CM073590.1 coordinate 1,716,787, forward strand.
TTAGGAGTTGAAATGTAGACCGCAAAGGAGGAGGACATGGAGGTGGTGATAAATATTTGGGCAAATTGAATGGTAGCCGTGCCTAAAAATAAAATAAACATTTTAGTCCATGCAAGCAGTCAGGAGTCGGGATATCAAAAAGAATAAAGTGAACGTGTCTGTGAAGCGTGTGTAAAAGTCTGTGCACAGAAGGACATTGTAGATTCAAGTGCATTCCTGAAAAACCCAAATAAAATTGTAAATAGACTTTCAGTAACAAATTCTGTAAATTGTTAAATAAGGGTAATCAGTCAGATTTAGTTTTTCATTTTATTTAATTGTATTGTTTTAATTGTAAATTTTAGTTTTCCGTTTCCTTATCAACCCAGTAAAGACCCTGGGGTACAGAGTCTGATTTATAAAATGTAACTGGATTATTAGTGTAATTTAATTGTTGAGGTAAAATGATATAAAAATATACAGAGATTTTCTTGAGATTATATTCTAAATTAATAAAATTGTTTTGTTTAATAAAATGTAAAAACTTGTTCAATCTAAATTCCTATAACAATAATTGTAAACAAGACGGGTATTACAATATATATATATGTATATATATATATATATATATATATATATAATTATTTTTTTTAATTGGAATAATAGTATTATTATACGTAACTATACAAACAAAGTATATGCAGCCCTTTTTGTACAAGTAAATGACTAAAATAACATCAACGGTTTTCAAAGTTGAAATAATTATTTATATTAGCCAAAATTAAATTTTTACATTAAAAATTTAGAAAAAAATTGAAAATAATCCGGTACATATTATGTAGATCAACTGGGAAGAAAACTCATTTGATATATGGGAAAAACGAAAACTTCTGCACGTACAAGAATTGTTCTATGGGACATTTAAATTATAGAAAATGACCACCGTAGATGTATACATTATACCCAGTCATATTTCAGATACAAACCATATTTACCTTATTCTTTTGTTAATAATAACTACCAGAATATTTATTCAATTTCTAGAATTTCGTACTTGAATCATAAAATGTTATAATCATAACATGATTATTTAAAAAATAGAAAGGTTTGCATCCCGCAATCCTATTAGCGCTCGTCTATAGTGTTCACCAATGAGCCAAAACTTTATTCACACTGTCCATCGTGAGATTAAATGTCGTCTAGTCACATTTAGGGTATGCGAAGCAGTAAGAAAAAATATATTAGTGGACTAGAGTCTAATGAGCAAAACGTTCCGAAAATGAGGAAATACACTGACATAAGTTACTTTGACAAAGGATGGAAGACTTCCAAGACTTGGCAACGAGCATCTCGGAAATAACGACACAGAACGGTTGTTCGCGTACTACTGTCGTGAGCATCTATGACGGCGATGGCATCTTCCGGCAGGATAACTGTCTTGGGTCCCAAGTCCAGAATCGTCCTACAGTGGTCTGAAATGCATGATGGTGAGCTCATGTCGATTCCTTGACCACCAAATGCAACTGATTAGAAATCAGTGGAAAACATCTGGGGCGCCAATTCGGCGCACGTAAACAACCAGGCCGTACTTTAATGGAATTTCGTGGTCATTGCGTAAACATCCAGTGCCAGATACGTCCGGAAACCAACCAAGGACTTCCTGATTTCATGCCTCTGTATTGCGTTCCAAAGGTGGACCAACACGCTACTAAACAGATAGTAATAATATTTTGGCTCATAAGTGCATGTTACTCGTTAATAAATCTATTACCAATCTAATGAGTAGGCACTAATAATTTCAATCTGAAAGTCGCAGTCACTATTTTTCACCTGTAACAGAGACTCATTTGGAGATTGAGGTTTTTTTAGTTTTTTTTAGGTGTTGACAGGCTATGTATAGGGTAATCCACACCTCTTATAGAATAGGATAGAATAGGAAAGGGATTTGAAAGGGGGGATGCAGAAGGGTAGAGGAAGGTATCCAAGTGTTAATTAGGGCCCCGGGCTATGGTTTAAGGATCCTGCCCGGCAATTTGCCTAAAAGTTATGCAGGGAAAACCCTAGAAATACCTGCATCAGGTAGGTCGGACATTTGGTACTTATCCCACGCCCTTCCGATGGCAGGAGAGGGGTTTGCTGTGGGGTCGCAGTTTTCCCCTTACCGTGTCTTGACCAGTTTAGGAGGCAGCTGGCCGACTATTCCAATAGAAATAGCGAACAACTCTTACCGTATGCCCAAGGTCTGCGACCCCGGAACATACACCTTTCAAAACAGGTGCCTCGGCATGTGGGAACCTTAGTTCAAAAACCCAGAGAGATGTGAAGGCACCCCTAAAGGTAGCCTCCGCCAGAGCTCTGTGGGAAGGTTAACCTGCGAGAGAACTCTCTCGCAGGCTTCCTTGGAGATTGAGGTAGAGGCAGCTTATTCATAAGAAGGACGTGGTTACAATGAATCGCTGAGAGAATGCGAATTTAACGCTGAAGAAAAATTCAAGTATTAAAGTTTCAAACACCAGAAAGAATACTGTCATTATTTGGGGAACAGGCGTATAGGCGGGACCGTCAGTTTAAAATAAAATGCCGGAAATAAAAACAGCCGTGGGAAAATTTTCGTTCCTAGAGGCCGACTAAGAACTGGAATAATTTACCTCTTGGAGTGTTTGGGGAAAGTCCTCCTCATGTAATGAAATTTGGATTGAATATAAAAAAGTAGGAAGTGATGTGTTTCCCCCAGATAATTAATTAAAATAATAATCAAATTTAAAGTAATATAATCAAACATAACAGCAATTAATGTGCAGACACTATGAAACTTACCATTGCTACGATTCCTTATTGTTACGCTACCCTTGTGTTTTCCCATTGTTGCGTTTTCTTCGCTTTTGATTTTTATCAACTGACTTGTGCAGTTTTGTATCTCTAGGGTCTTGCGTTTTTTCTGCTCCTGGAGATATGAACAAGGCTTCCAGAAAAGTTGTGTGGTATGTATATAATCACTCCTTTTGTCTGTATTTGGCTATCGTTCTTATTATTAATTTTCAATCAGACGTAAATTTTTAATTTTCATATAAATCGTGCTGAAGAAGCACTGTCGTAATTTTAATTTTGGATAGAGTTCTCAAAGTGGATATTATTTATTTTATTAATATTCAGATTTTTCTGAAATTGTCTTATCAATGCGGATATGAAATATTGTATTGTGTGTGCTTTCTTATACTTGTAACAAAAAATTTCGTATTTCATACTAGCATCATATTTTTTCAAACTATACCTTTAAAAATAAATGTACACACAATCATTAAGATTAAGAAACTTACATACACGCGTTTAACAGCTGTAAAATCCTGTGATGCTAACCTAAACAGTGGCAGTCCCAGAAGTTCCAACCTAACAAAGAAAAAAATTCGGGGTAAATATATTTAATTCTCAACTTAGTCTCATTTGATCTCGATACACTTTTCTCAGCTTCGACACCCTGTTTAAAGTGAGAACTATCGAGCTCCTCTAACTATCCATCAAACGCAAACTACAATTCTTCATTTTTGTCAAATCTTTTAACACCGTCCCATTTTTTAAAGTTTTAAAAAAGAAAATAATCAGAGGGAGCTAAATCTGGCGAACAGGGTGCGTGAGGAAGCAATTTCATTTTGACCTTCGGAATATTGGATGTGAGAACTGGTGTACTGTCGTGATGAAATAAATGTTTTGCCTAATGCGACCGGTTTTTCTTGATTTCATCACTCTGCAATAAGTTCTCATAATACTAGCTGTTGATTGTTTTTGACTTTTCAACGTAATGAAAATTATTCTCCGTGAATCCCAAAAGTCTGACGCCATCACCTTGCCCTCTTTGGAGCCGATTCTTCATTTTAGGTCCAATTTTTTGACAGTTCGTCTTAGGTGTGAAGTGATGGGCCCATATTTCATCATTGGCTGTGAATCGGCCCAATAAGTCATCGACTGAAACATCCTCACAACACTGTTTTTGTTCGATTGCAATCAAATGCGGTACCCATCGTGTGCACAGCTTTCTCATGACATATTTTTCAAACAATAATCGATATACAGAACTTTTTGAAATTTCTACCTTGATTGATAGTTCTTTCATTTTTATTCGAGGGTAATCCAAAACTATTATGTGGATTTTCGCCACAATTTCTGGCGTGGTCAATTCATTTTGTCGACCACTGCGATATTCGTCTTGGCAGCTCGTTTAAATTCTGCCACACAATATTTATTATTCTAAACGTAGAATCTAGCTCGAATTTGATAATGGTTGGACTGAGACCTTTCACATATCTATGACAAATTTTGTGTTAAAAATTCACTGAGAGAGTTTACCATTTACGGTATGGCTGTCAATCAGTGGTATTTTAGATCACTTTGTATTTCTAACAACAGCGCGCTGTCTATGCGACAGGTCGGGTACTTTTAGTGCATAATCGTATAATAATAACTATACTTATCGAAGTTTTGTTCTAAATCATTGTCAATTAATTTTAGTTGACAATGACCGAAAAAATGAAAAAAAAATATAACGTTTATGTATTTTATTCTGTCATGCCTTGAATAACAAACTTGTAATGTTAATCAGTGTAATAAAAATTTGAATTTGAAGAATGAGATGTTACAAAAACTTAAAAACACGGGTAAAAATGCTGGAAGGTGATTCGTAATCGTTATTTGCAATGTGAGACGTGAGGGTTTGAGGAAATAGGAATTAATGGCGGTCCAAAATTGGGCTATTTTCGTCGAATAAATTGGATTTCATTACCATTTTACTTGCTTTATATTTATGATAAGTATAAAAATATCCGTCACATTAAGGTTCATTTAGAGTTGAATAAGGCTTGATCCCTGTTGTCACAGGTTTATGCTCTTCACGCATGTGGTTTAGAATTACACACCAGCCTAAGGTAACCTACTTCAGGGAGAGCTGCTATGAATACGGCGAGCCCTTGTCTCCTCAACAACGTGCTGAATTAATTTCTTTGCAGACAGTCATTATTGCTCTTGGCGGAATTTCACGTTTGCAAGTTGAGGATGAATAGAGACGAGATTGTCAATGTAGAACCAAGATAAACAAGCTTCATTATTCTGTAACCTACTCCCGTATGAAAGCATTGCCTTTCCACGGTTGGTTTTTGCGTTGAAATTCAATTTCTCTTCATGGAATAGCACTACGAGTTCGCCTAAAAATTGAAACAGAGAGGGAAAACCAGCGGGTAGTTTAAGATCTCAAGGGTTGAATGGTACATTACAACTTTGTTTTTTCCTAGTGAGGTTGACTTAAGGCGTCCCAAGACGTTCATTATAATCGTCAATATATTGCGCAATAATTGATATTGCATAATGGTATTGGCCGTCTGTAGATAATATGAAAGATTTCACAATATATTGAATCAATCTAAAAGAGTTAGATATTTATTGCCCAATACTAAAATATTGTATCATTTGTGGGTGACATTGGTTCAGTTCCAACTCTGCAGCAATATACTGTGCTATATTATTGACGTTAATACGAGAGTTGTTCGATAAGTCTGGTAAATTTTTCACTTTCGTGCCATTGTTGGTAAACATGATCCTTTCAAAGATATTCATAAAAGTTTTAAACATAGGCCAGTCGCAGTTTATTGTTGGCAGCCTTCTGTAGTATTATATGAGTAGCTAGGCTGAGACAATAAAAAAAACGAATTTCGCACTGTCCTTAAACACTTTCATTTGAAGGGTTGGACAGTTGCATATATCAAAACTGAATTCTATGAAGTTCCAGCATTGAAGTTCATTTACTTTTGGGTTAATGACTTTAAACAGGGTCACAGAATCACAGAAGATGAAACTCGCTCCAGCCGCCCAATTGAAGTCATTACTCAGGGAAACATCGAAAAAGTTCAAAACAACGTAATGGAAGATCGCAGACTAAACGTTAGTGAAGTAGCTGACGCCGTAGGCTTCTCAACTGAACTAATGTGTTTCATCCTCCATGAAAACCTTTTGAGCGCGATGGGTGCCGCGACTGTCGACCAAAAAAGGAGTCGTAAAAACGTTTCAATGCAGAATCAAGTAATGTTTAGGCGTAACCCACAAGACTTTTTACGCATATTCTTAACCGTCTAAACTTGGATCCATTACTACACTCCAGAGACCAAAAAACAATCAAACAATGGACAAAAGCTGGTGAAAGTGCACTGTTTTGTCATCTGGAAAACTGATGGCCACTGTCTTCTTTTTTCCGAACTTGAAAATTCAGTTTGGTGGGAAGAAATTTTCATGAAATGAAGAAGTGATCGAGGCCGAGTCGGAGTATTTCGCTGAGTTTCACAAAACCCATTTGTGATGGGATGAAAAAATTTGAAACTTGCTGGGCCGAGTGTATAGCCAAGTAAGGAGACTATGTTGATAAATAAAATAAATTTTCTAATTTAATTCTTTTTGTTACACTTTTACCAGACTCATCAAACAATCCTCGTATTGATCGTCTAGGGGCACCCTAGAATTATATTGTGCAATATTATTGACGATAATATTTATCGGCTCGGCACACATTAAGATAGTTTCAGGTAAAAAGGATCTGCTTTTTGTCTCTGATACATTCTTTTTCCAGTGTCGCAGACAACAGAAACCCCTAAAAAAACTGACTAATTGATTTCAAAATATTTGTCACAATTTCACAACCAAATCTATGTTTCCGCCATTCATTGGCATTATATTCTACTTGGCACATCAGTGTAATACATGCCTACAATCAATGTTTCCACTTTAATTCGGAGATTTATGAATTATGTCTGCAGATTGAAAAAGTTGCATATATCTAGTTCCTATCAGTCGCACTGAGATGGAACTCCTTTTCTCTGTGCTTCCTCGCCCTGCAGGATGACATTCAATGATACGGGTTGATAATCCCTACATTCGTATTTTAATCAGTAGATGCACACTTAACTGCACACCATAGCAGAAATGTTGACAAACAAAACGCACAACTTATTCCAGAATGGCTGATTACCCTTTACCAGTTTTGAGGTATTGGAATATTACGAAACATAAAATATAATTATCACGTGCAATCAAGGAAGCCACTTAAAAACTAGGTAAAGCTAAAACTCTTTATGGAATTAAAATTATTCAGTGATTATAGAATGCATAAACGGTAACATACGAACAATGGAAAAATATGCTAAAAATATTTAAATAATAAATAGATAAGTGAAATATATAATATGTATTGTTTTAATTGAAAGAAAGAAAGCTTAAACACTGAAGCCAAAGGCAATTGGCTAAGATTAATCAAATTATATGGATGGAAAAAGAAATCGAAGAATTATGTGAGAATGTGAAATATTATTTAATCTTTTATTACTCTTTGGCTTGTGCGGACATCACTTTACTTTTACGTAATTAATAAAAGCATCTATTACTGAGTCGAATTACATTCATACTCAACAAAAATTAGATGCTATTTATCGTACGAAAACTACGATTCTGCTTTCATTCGTGGTAAAAACAAATAAATCGAACATGTTTCCTTGCTAAATATTTGTTGAAGATATATGACATATTGCTCATTTAAGAACCGTTATTATTAATGTAATAATATTCTTTCCCGTCCAAATCTGGTATATATTACTTATGAATATTTTTTGAAAACAGCCAACCTATTTAATATTTTTTTAACACAATGGATAAATTAGCGGGTTAAACTATTGTATAGAGATATTCACACACTTAAAAAGAATATTAATGTAAGTCTTAATGTCTTCGTTTTAAACTGAAACTTCACATTAAATAGAAACCTTTAAAGAATAAACAATCGACAGGATATGATAGCTCTTCAGGCCTTGATGTAAAATATGTAATAAATGCTATTGGTCTACTTTTGCGATTCCTCTGAATCTATTCCTTACTAACTTATGCGTTACAAAGTAAATTGAAACATAAAACAACTGTTCCACTGTTTAAGAAGAACAGATGATCTAAGTAATTATATCATACGTCCCTCCTACATGTATTTTCAAACATCGTCGAACAAATAGAATAAAATAGTCTTTATTAATCCATAAAAATAAGTTACTATCGCAGCCAAATTTGGTTGTAGGAAAGGGTCTCCCCTCAAAAAACAGTGTATTCACTACTTATATTTAATGAGAGAAATTCAGTAATAAATACTAACCATTCGAAAAATTCTGTTACGTCTCAAAATCATTTAATAATTTGGATCACAATATATTGCTGGAAGCAATGAAATTCTATGGAATCGCTTAATTTATAGTATCAGTTTTACTTATAGAAACCTAAGATCCATACTGAAAAATCAATCTGGACAAACATTCAGCTCTAACTGGGTAGAAATAAGGGTTTGCGGTGCTAAAAGGTTCCATTTGAAGTCTGTTGTTATTGTGGTGAGGATGTTTATTGAGATTCTAATATTAAAAATCATTACTTTAATTTATTATTAATTGATATGATGTACAAGAATTTAATATCACAAAATTTATTTGATTGACAAATTAATGATGCCAAAACATTACACAATTCATCCACATATACAAAGTGTGCACTATAAAGTAAAAAAATATCAGGGTGGAGAGCGAAACAAACTAGAATGAAAATGACAATGAAATTTATTTTTGAAATGCAATGAGACAAGCGCGGGATTTGATTACGTAACGTGCAGCCGGTGTTAACGGGAAATGGCGAGCAGTGTTTTTTTTCTTCTTGTGTCAACTAATTCAGAACATATTTTAGGTCCTCTTACTAAATCGTCCAGTCAATTTTAGTCACACCTTGTTTTGCAGGCTGGTTAAGATTCGTCGCCTTCAGACCTTAATTTATCAGAATCTCTGCAATCCTGAACAAAATCTGTATGAGCATAATAGCATATTTTGTCTGCATCCAGGAGCACGTTGTCAAACTCGATTCTCCTCTCTCCGACCGTCCAGTTCGTTTTGCAAACGGCTTCCTTGCTGTGCCCAACAGTAGGTGATAGTGATGTATGTCATACGTTTTTCGAGTGTGAGCGATGGGCAGAATAGAGACGGAATATAAACTCCGACTTAGGACAAATTACACCAGAGAATTCGATCTCAAAAACGATTAACATGAGGCGTAGAACAATATGGGAAAATTTGTTGAGACCGTCCTCCGGCCAAAGAAAGACGAAATGAAATCACGCAAACAGAAGAAGAATCGCCATGCGATAGAACTGAAATGAAGATTGAGTTCCCAGAACTTATTTTACCGCCACCACCCTCAATAAATGCAAACGCGGTACCGTGGTGGAACTATTTTCGCGTAGTAGGGTTTTAATGCGGTGAGAGTGCCACACTACCCAGAAGTTCTGGGTGTCATTATGACTTCCACAGCCAACCCACGTTAAAAAATTGCAACTGTCCGTCTACTGACACTTTCAGTTCCTCTCAACAGTGACCACCCGCTACGTGGGGTAGACAAAAAATTGTTCCATCCGCTTCCATGCGTAGTGCATTGTTTACGAAAGCAAATTCTTGTTTCCTCGGTGCACATTTTGTATCTGGTGTTAAGGCCGATATGGAAAATTTTATTTTCCAAAATTATAAATGAGATACACGATCACACCACATTATACTTAAATTATGTTAGTGAATGCCAAATTTCTGCCTATCAATTAAAAGATGCAATATATAAATATATTGAATTGAGTCTTAAATTGCATTTCTGTTCATGTTGCAATGTGATAAAACACCCACAAACTGATTCTTAATGCAAATTTTCAACCTGTTACTATACAATGCATAAAATACACATTTTATGAGGCTTGGGATAAAATATAAATTAATTATGAAAAATAATAAATAATTTATTGATGGAGTTAGTATAGCAGTGCATGTGGTCGGATTCAAATAATAAAATATATATATACACTATCATATATAATAATATATATATATATATACTATAAATACTACAAAGCTAATTTTCATTCAATTTTGGGATTAGCTTTTGGTGTAAATCTACAAGATCTATTTACTGCCACAATGTTTCGTATGCTCTCATGCTTTTCGAAAGCCAAATATAGATATGGTAGTCTCTCGAGAGCCTGGCCAATCTTAGTCTGCGTCAGTCTCCAGATTTTCTAGTTCTTGCAGACTATCAGAGTTTTCCTTGCTGTTATAAGCGGCAGAGTATTTTCTAATTCCCTTCTTACTGTTCTGTTATTTATTTTTTACCTCGCCGTTCATCATTTATTCTCTTTCACTCAAACCGAATTTGAGTATTTGTTAATTATCTTTATGATGTTTTCAATACTGCCTTCATAATTGATTTTCTATTATTAATCGTTTTATTCCTTTCGTCGTTCTTTTTACTCAGACTATGAAATTCTCTATTAACACTTGCAACAATTAAATTAAATAATCAAAAAATTTAAAAACGTATGTAATATAACTGAAATAAGTTATTCATTCTCTAAAGAATAAAATAAAATCCCTTTATCACTTTTAATTTACTTGAAATCTAGATGCTCATAAGGATCTTGAAAGAAATCAACTTAGAGAGAAACTACAGAATTGATCTCATCCACAATGGTGATGCCCTGTATGTTCGGACAAGCGCATGAGTAGTGTTCGACAAGCAGTTACAAGTGTAGTTACATGGTAATCTGCCCCCAGGCAGAACAGTGATGACACTATTTACTGCTCCCGTGTGAGTCGAGTCTGACTTCATATGCAAACTCATTCTCATAAGTAGGTATAATAGCAGCCGATCTCATAATTAAAAAACGATTTCGCATTATTGCCACTGTTTCGCCGAGAAAGATAAATATACTAAGGTGGCACAGACTATATAATTCATCTATTAAAAATATATTGATCCGAGGCCTTACAAATGGCGTTGGAGGACACAAAGAATAGTAATTGAACGCTAAAAAGATTACCAGTACAAATATATCTGCCAACTTGCAGTGAATAAATAATTAAACATAACAATAATGAATTATAAGAGAAAGAAGTAAAGCACGGTGTTCCAAAAGGAAGTCAATTAGGGCAACTACTATTTATATTGTATATAAATTATTTACCAAACGTGTTAAATACATATGATAAAGCATTAATATAATTATATGGTAATGCTATGAAATGTGTTATTAATAAAATCAAGCAAGAATTAAATACAGTTCCTGTTCCGTCCTGTAAAAATTCTCCGAATGAAAAACAAAATAAATGGTGTTGAGAAAATACAGTTTTAGGAACGAAGGAAAAAAGGAACATAACGTTATACTGAGCTATTCTGCATTGTAATTGAGTAAAAAATTAAATTATCTTGGAGTGATTTGATAAATGCTTAAATTTCAAAGATCATGTTCAATACATTAACAAAAAAATGACTAAAAACGTAAATTTAAGTTGCAAATTGAGGAATAAAATTACTATTGCAAATTACTGTCGCACATTGAAGGAACGGTTTCAGAGATTATTTCAATGGCAAATCAAAAATAATTAAAACATCAACAAAGCATTTTTAATAGACGAATTAGAGCATGATTAAACAAAAAATAGGAGTTAAATGTCAGAAATGTCAAAACAATTACGTTATTTATTAGTAGAAAATTAAATAAAAAGAGATGTATACATTAACTTTTATTTATAGACTAGAAAAAAATATTATTACCAGAATATATTCTGATTTACTGAGAAAAAATTCTGAAATTCACCAATATTCAACCAGACTAACTAATAAATTTAATATGGAACAAACAGCTAGTAAAGGATTAATCTATATAGGTCTTGAATTGTAGGTTATATATAATATTGCTATATCAAATTATTATTTTTACTGTTAAATATCTACGTAAAAGAAGAAGTTTTGAAAAACTATTTTAATTGTAGCAAAAATTAGAAGGGCATGTATACAAATAAATAAAGCATTCTGTTCCGACTAATCATGTTCGACGGCGTTCCGCGGGTAAGCGTTGAATGAGTTCGTTTCTAGTGGGAAAAAATCACAGATATTGTGTAAGCTGTTTCTTAAGATTTACAAATAATATTTCTAAATTCTATTCAGGAATGCATAAAACCGTTTCGAATCTATCTGAAAAGAGGTTAGGGACACAACAATTCATTTACAGAAAATTTAAAGAAATGTATGGAAATGGAGTAAGAAAAAATGAAAAGTCGTGAAATGAATTTCATACATTTGGGGCACATTCGTTGCCTTTCTGAATGGGTGGTATTTCCGTAGTTTGAAACTTTCCTTCATTAACACAAAGCAAAGAATAAATACTTGATACATGTTAAGCATTATTGCTCATTTCCTCCAACAGAGAAATGTTTAATTTGAGACAATTCCCCCTCAGGATTCAGTTTAGGTTTCATCATAGCTATTCTACAATAAAAAATAAAAGACCAACATGATTTCGTGTTTCCTAAGTAAGTCCGACATTCCGGTCAGATAAAGATCATTTTCACAATTATTAACTGCTAAGAAGTTGACATTTTCAGTTCAATTTAATCTTAAAGAAACTTACTTTTACATGAAGAAATATTTATATCGGATCTAAACAAAATTTAACCAATGCTTCGAGGGTAGTCCTGGAAGTACCAAACCTATCAAACAAAAAATGGAAAAATATGTAAATTTCTCAACATATTCTCCTTTTTGCACGGTAAGGTTTCCCCAACGATGTTTAATTGCTTCGATATTCTGTTTAAAGTGAGAAATATCGAGCTCCTCAAAATGGGCATCAACGCAAACAATTCATTTTTGGCAAATCTTTTATCACTGAGCCATTTTTTCAAGTTGGAAAAGAGTAAAATAATCCTAGGAGCTAATATTGTGCTAATATGGTGCGTGGGAAAGCAATTATAACTTTAACTAATTGATTTTGGCCTTAGTTATATTTGAAAGTGGTCTTGCATACATTGGTCGTAGGAATTAATCAGGGTGTGTAGGAAAGCTTAGTCAAAGAGTAGGTATTGTCGTGATTGAACAACACTTTCTTTTTGTCTAATACGTCTGTTTTTTTTTATTTAATTACTCAAACGCTGCTATAAGCATAATACTCGTCGTTTAATTTTTTTTCCTTTTCGAAGATAATCGATGAAAATTATTCGACGCGCACCCCAAGAAACTGACGACATGACCTTGCCAGCAGCAAATGGAACTGTCTTCTTTGAAGCCGTCTCCCCTTTTAATCCATTCTTTTGACTGTTCTTCGTCACAGGTGTGAAGTGATGGACTCATGTTTCGTCCATGTATACGAATCAACCCAATAAGTCAGCTCTATTGCTGTTAAACGTCGGCAAACACTCGACTGAAATATTCTCACGATGCTGTTTTTGTTCCACCTTGCACACAACTTTCTCAAGTCCAAATTTTCAGCCAATATGCAATTTAAAGCATCTTTCTGAGAATTCTTACCTTCATTTTCATTGACGGTCAACGGATTCCACTATGCGGGTTTTAGTCATCATTTCTGATGTGGTTACTTTATTTGGTCAATTATTGAGATGATTGTCTTGGAAAATTGTACGGCCTCGTTTAAACTATGCCACCGAATATTTTAATGTTGTAAACGAAGGAGCATACTCCGCAAAGAGTAGAATCTAACTCGACTTTGATATTGATATTTGATATTGTTATGAAAATATTGTAACACATAATAATGACCTATTTCTACTTTCAAGACACATAAGAGAATATTTTAAACTACCTGATCAGCTTCTAGTGTAATTGATAGTTAATTAAATTTAAAATTCAAGCTACAGAAAATGCGTACAAACCTTACACCGTCAACTTTTGGAGATTAATTCTACAATTCTATAAGAATGACGTAAATGTCATAAATTTTTTATTAATTTATGAGAAAAGTTTACGTAACATAATACTTTTGAGCGTGCCGATTTGATGAAAAGACGAGATTTTTGACAGAATGCGAACCAGACTGAGTGACGTTGCGTGTCTTTAATGTTTTACGAGACATCGTTGCGAAGGATGGGTATTTGGCTAGTGCAACTATATACTTCATAACCATGATCATAATAAAATAAAGCATTTGTAATTTTGGCCTTAGTTATATCAACATAATAAAATAATTGTATATGGTTATGTCACAAAACGTATAATGCATTGTTTTGAAATGATAAACAAATTTCTAACTGCGTTTATCGTTATGATTATTACATCAATCTGCTATTTTAAATACACTTACAAATGGTACAATTTTACTTAATTTATTTTTAAATTGTGCTCCGTGTATTATTTATATTACTGTTGTAGTTGAGAAACAAACCTAATAAAATAATACACACAAACAACATGTTAAGCAGTGAAAACGAACTCTTTATATTTTAATACATTTGTCAATTATCATGGGGCCAGTTTGTCCGAGAGATTTCGTCTACACATCGTAACTACAGATATGAGAAAAACATTTGCAACTAACATTAACACCAGCAAATAATTTATTTCTTATTACAAAAATAAAAAATAATAGTTTCAAATATAAAACTAAAATTAATTCATTAAGTTCAAAGTTCTCTTTTTTAATGTTTATTACTTGTTGCACAGTAACATACGGCACTAATTTATTTTTTATGCTGGATAATATTCTCTTTATATGTGTATGTCCTATTAACTGCGGTTTGGTTTTATACAGAAATTGACTGGTGATTACGTTGTAAATTAATTCTCGTCACCTAACCACAGACGGCCTTAAGTACACATATAAGCCATTTCCACTAATTTGTTTTCTAATCAGATGATAAATGTGGTTAGTTAAATTGCACTTATTTACGTAAATAATAAAATATAAAAATGTAAAACCAGAAGAGAGTATCAACCATTTATTCATTTACAAGCCCTCGGCACATTAAGTCTTTATAATTTCCATAAATCTTGTATTCTTAAATGACATATTTAAAATTTTGTAATTGTTATGTTTTAAATCGTATTTATATGCACTAGATGTACTTTCTTGAAGAATATAATTTATTAAATTATTTGGAAAAAAACCACTTTGAAATTACGGATAGCTAATGCAATAATTGTAAAATTATAAATGAAAAATTTTTAATTGTTGAAACTGTTTCTGGGATTTACATTTATATCGGTTGTTGGGTTTTAAAATTGTATTTAGTAATAATTAAATAATATATTTTACATAGCGTAAGAATCTGTGACATGAACATAAAATGTCTATAAAACACTATGATTCAAAGACCACACCATTGAAGTACCAAAATGTAATAAATTAAATTTAAAATAAATAAGATTTCAAAATCTTATTTTAACATAATAACGTATAATTACTTATTTATAAAAATAACGTCTTCAATTTCACGTACTTTTATATTCAAAGTTATAAAGGGAAAAATTTAAAAGAGGAATAATCTCTATAAATCACGGAAAATTTCTGGTCTTCATTATCACTGGTTGGAATATAATTCAAATTTAGACAATGTTTACATTTCCGTTTCGGAAGTTGACCTGCAGGCAATTTCCTAGAATATTGGCAGACTGGCGTCAGCGAGGAGAGGTTCATGGCGAAGGCAGGAACCAATTATAGCAAAATTTGACTTCAGTATTGACCATTACAATAAATATATATATTTATAAATGTGAAGTGAAGTACTAATACTAATTTTTATTTTTTCAAACATTACAGATTAATGAAAAAAGGCGAAAATGAGGCTATGAATTCAGGGAATCTAAAATTTTCCTCTTCAAATGTAAATAAAAGTCTTTTCAGTAAAATTTGCTAACAACCAGCACCAAACTTACTGTGCTGTTGGGGTCTGTACAAAGGAAATAGTTATTACAAGATCAGTACGAAATTTTTCGCTGTATCGTTTCCTTTTCTATTTTATTTACATAACTTGAATTATTTATAAATTGTTATGTTTTTAATCAAAATATACTATTTATTTGCGCCGTCTCGCTCGCCTATAACGAATTGTGTTTCACAAAGTGTTTGATGTCATCAGGATAAAATATTGAAAAATGTGTAAATAATATTCACGTTCTTCATTTTCAGAGACTATGTAAATGGTAATATTTCGCAAATATTATTCTAGCCTAAAGTGCTTGTAGATTACGTTTGGCCAATTCAGCTTGTTTAATAATGCCTACGAAATTGCCATTTGCTCTGCAAGTTAAATTATGCAGCAGCATTGTAGTATATGCATCACAATTTGCACTTAACTTCATTGTCGCGCGACGATCAACAGATGGCAGCAGTAGTGGCTTTGTAAATAATACATCTCCTTTCTATCCTGATAATTCGGCATCGACTTTACCAGAGGTTTTGAGAATAGTTTTAACCTATCAGGACATGACACAAGTGTATTTAAAGAATAATATGTATTTGTTTTGAAAGTTAGTTCCAAATTAATATTACACCCTACGTGTTTGCAACATGAGATAGATGTTAATTTATATAATGTATTTTATAGTATTCATGAAGTTAATACGAGTAAAATCTAAATATAGTTTCTATTACTGAAATATATGTAACACGCTATATTATGTTAATGAGGATCGTGAATCAGGCATTCCATATTTACACAGATCGTGTTGTCGATTGGCTAATTAAATTGCACGTGATTATAATAGAATAGCATTATGAGACAGAAAAGTAGAATATTTTTCTTACATTAAGTTGTATACGTACAGTTGTATATATGTTCATATACTCGAAATTTTATATTATTATTCAATTAGAAAATCATCAAGGCGTGTTTAATAGATAAGTGTAAAATATTAGTTGAACTAAATTAATTTTAGCTGACTTACTTTACCGACTTGTTCGAGAAACATCGGGAAATGAGTAACCAAACGAAGGCTATATAACTTCATTTCCAATTTACCAAAAACGCTTCGAGTGACTGTACGAAGATTCTAACGCGACAAATCTAGCATCCGCTCATTCATTTTCACGACGTAAAGTTTGTCGGGCGACTAAAAGGAATACTCGCCCTCAAGGGTGGAAAAGAAGGAAAATATTTAGTGGTAGTGTTGAAGATTGCCGTAAATCTTCTGGGCGGACAGAGTGACTAATGGAAAAAGGTGAAGCGTGGACTCCGAACGACTCAATAAAAACAGGAAAGTTATTTCACAAGAAAATTTCTTATCCCAAAACAGTAAACTTAGAAACGCTTGGTGATCCGATATGGGCCTTTATTTAAGATTCTCAGAAGTATTATGTACCATAAATATAATTTAAGCTCAAAAACATGAAGTCAACTTTAAAACTCACAGTCCAACTATGCAGGGATAACTTTACTCGAAAAAAGAAAGAGAGGAACCTTGATTTTAAATTTTATCATTGATTTCCATTAACTTTTGCAAGAAATTTGTTTTATGTAATTCATTGTTGTTTTTGCGGGATTTTATTTAACGTACATCCACCCCACCCCTAAGCTTGCTCCCCTCACAGGGGTTAAATTATACACAAACAACATCGGTATAAATACTATCAAAGTAATTAACCCCAGGAAATAATTATCGCAAATATAGGCCGTTCAACATGTTTGAAATTTTTCACCCCCGACCACTCCCGCTTCGGGGACTTAAACGGTCAAGTTTCATGTCATAATTAAACTCAGTGACAATCCTGATAGTTTCTGGTTTATTTTTATCTAATGCTACTTCCACGCCAACCCTTAAGGGTGCACCCTTTCGAGTCCGAAAGGGGTTGAAATTATACACAGAGAACATGTAGGGAAATTTTATTAATCTAATTCATCCCGAAATATATTTAATTGACGAAAAAACAGCCGGTCAACTCATCCCAACCCAGCCGATACCCGCGCGTTGTCCAGAATGTCATAAATAAATTCAGCAACATCCATTACCTTCGATTTGACTCGAATCTCGGTTGTTTTCCCGTTATTTTCAAGGAAATTAATTAAACTCAGTGACAATCCCGATAGTTTCTGGTTTCTTTTTATGTAATGCTACTTCACGCCCACCCTTAAGGGTGCACCCTTATGAGTCCGAAAGGGGTTGAAATTATACACAGAGAACATGTAGGGAAATTTTATTAATCTAATTCATCCCGAAATATATTTAATCGACGCAAAAAACAGCCGGTCAACTCATCCCAACCCAGCCGATACCCGCGCGTTGTCCAGATTGTCATAAATAAATTCAGTGACATCCATTACCTTCGATTTGACTCGAATCTCGATTGTTTTCCCGTTATTTTCAAGGAAATCCTCTCCAGCCCCACCCCTATCATGCCTACAAACAACATCGGTAGAAATACTATCAACGTCAATGGTCCCGGCATTTATTTATTCCACGCTAATATCGATGATTTAACATGTTAGAAAATTTCCATCCCATCCACTCCCGCCCCTTGGGGCTAAATGGCCAATTTGATGCTATAATTGAACTGGACGACATCCGTAACCTTGGATTTGACTCCAATCTCGGTTGTATTCGCATTATTTTATTGCAGCGTTCCTCCACCCAACACCTAAAAATGCTCTACTGATAATCCCGACCCCCTTCTGTGGGTGATAGACGCGTCTCACCCCAACAGTCGGTAGAAACACTATCAATATCTGTGACCCCTAAAAATATTTATCCGACTGAAATATCGACTGTTTTAGCATGTTTAAATATTTCAACCCCCGTCCACCCCCGCTTCTGGGGGTAGTAGACGCGTCTCACCCCGACAGTGTTGGTTTCCTGGTCGCAAAGAACACGTGTACGAAATTTGGTGAAATTTGATCCGCCGGTATATATTTGTATTCTCCACCCCAAACGCTAGGGGTGCTCTTTCCCCAGGGTGTAGAGGTTGAAAATTATATTCAGATATCATCAGTGGAAACAGTATAAATATCTTTGACCCCTAAAAATATTTATCCGACTGAAATATCGACTGTTTTAGCATGTTTAAATATTTCCACCCCAGTCCACCCCCGCTTCTGGGGGTGGTAGACGCGTCTCACCCCGACAGTGTTTGTTTCCTGGTCGCAAAGAACACGTGTACGAAATTTGGTGAAATTTTCTCCAGCGGTGTAGATTTGTATAACGAACATACAAATATACAAACATACATACACTCATTTTTATTTATAAGAAGATTTAACGTCGTTATTAATGCAAACAACATCAGTTAAAATAGTATGAACAACACCACCCCTAAATCTGCTACTTTCCCGTGGTGGAAAGGGTTGAATTTTTACTCATATCACATCGGTAGAAACACTATCAATCTAGTTTACCCATAAACACATAACATTTTGGCAGTTTTAGAATAATAGACAATTCTTACCCCCAGCCCTAAGCAAGCTCACCATTAATGTCTAAAGGGATTTATATTTTCAACAACATCCGTTGAAATAGTATTCACGTAATTCTCCTCCAAGAACGCGCAAGAACTGACTATTTATCTTCCCTTTCAACCCCCACCCTTTCGGGTTAAATGGGCAATTAAAAATATTTATCCGAAGTAAACTCACTGACATCCATAACCTTCGATTTGACTCCAAACTCGGTTGTATTCGCATTATTTTTCTGTAAAGCATCTCCACCCCAAACCCTAAGGGTGCCCTTTTCCCAGGGCGTAGGAGATGAATATTATATTCAGATAACATCGGTAGAAACTCAATAAATATCTTTGACCCCGAAAATATTTATCCAAATCTAATACCTGCTGGTTTAGCATGTTTAAGTATTTCAACCCTCGTCCACCCCCGCTTCTGGGGTTGGTAGACGCGTCTCACCCAGACAGTGTTGTTTTCCTGGTCGCAAAGAACCCGTGTACGAAATTTGGTGAAATTTGCTCCAGCGGTGTAGATTTGTATTCTCCACCCCAAACGCTAGGGGTGCTCTTTCCCCAGGGTGTAGAGGTTGAAAATTATATTCGGATATCATCAGTGGAAAGACTATAAATATCTTTGACCCCTAAAAATATTCATCCGACTAAAATATCGGCTGTTTTAGCATGTTTAAATATTTCAACCCCCGTGCACCCCCGCTTCTGGGGGTGGTAGACATGTCTCACCCCGACAGTGTTTGTTTCCTGGTCGTAAAGAACACGTGTACGAAATTTGGTGAAATTTGCTCTACCGGTGTAGATTTGTATAACGAACATACAAATATACAAACATACAAACATACATACACTCTTTTTTATTTATAAGATAAGATGTTGCTGATTAAATAAGCTACCTCAATTACGTGAAAATATATCGAATCAGAAGACATTATACAAACCAATAAAACGTAAACCTAGATCTTTTAAGAAACTTGATAAGACTTAATAATTTATAATTATATCGTTGGCAACTGAGTTTAGTGTTTGTTGACTGAAGTAATATATTTTCTAGTATAATATCCACGTTGTCACGGAAATGTTACACAATCTGATGTACTGAACCTGAAAGAATTCGAAATTTCGTTTAGAATGACATTTCGCTAGCGTCCGGGAATTTATCTGGGATTCCATTACCTCAGAAACGTTTCGATTGTATCTGATATCGGAAACTGAGCAGCAGAAAAATGGCTGCATGGAGGAGCTAATGCACGCTCGTAGACTAGGGCGGGGTTGCACTTAAGGGAATTAAATCACACTGGTCATCTACGCGCGTCTATTGGAACCGTAGTGCCTCATTCAGGGTTAAACACGGATACAATGCTGGCGGCGTACAAATTTTATAAGGTCACAGACGATCTAAACCTACTCGTATTCCTCTTTGCATCAGGGGGATTGGGTTTCCTCAATTTTACATGAGCATATCGCTGTATTAGCGATATCATCATTTATTGAGTAACGGATTTAACATTTCTTCCACGCACACTTACAATGTGTACTTTAACACATTCGTTTTCACTCAGGCCTATTTTAAGAAAAAATTCTATAATTTTACAATGATATGCAGATAAAAATAGTCAAGACGATTTACCACAGCCATATATATAAACTGTTCAACCTTAATTAAATGTTAAGTTTTAAAAAATCTATCGAATCTTAAAACATATTTTCTATTTTAGTGAAGTAATTGGGTGGAAATGAAAAAAATTACGTCTGATAGAAAATAATGCATAAGAAAGATAGCCAATACAGTCAAAAAAAGGTAAATTATACCACACAACGTTTCTAGGATCCTTGTGCCTTTCGTCAGGTGCTAAGAAGAGCCTAAAGAAACGCAACAGCACTGGACATTGGCAACACTCAAAAGCGACGAAAACGCAACGACAATGGGTGAGCCGAAGGATTGGCGTAACAGTAATGGAGCAACGATAAATCAAGCACCTTACCGTCCCTCATAACCACTCTTTAATTTCTCTTCATGTTGTTTCCCTATTTAACTCTATTCCCAATGATTTAATCATTAACAGTTTCAAAAACAGATGGCCCATTTTCAGTCAATATACTAAAATTCAACATCATGAAATTTTATGCATTATAAATTTAATCCTCAACTCCACTTATTTCAAGTTTAATCAGGTTCACTATCATCAAATCAAAGGATCTCCCATGAGTCCTTTTTTTGTTGAGATAGTAATGAGAGACATAAAAAATTCTTGTCTTTCTTTACTTCCTGTCCAACCTCTTTGTTACATCAGATATGTAGAAGACATTTTTTGTATTGTTAATACCACTCAAATCAACCTAATAGTCAATCATTTCAATAATTATCATCCCAACCTACACTTCACCCATGAACTTGAATCTAACCATTCTCTTAGTTCCCTTGATGTCACTGTAGCCATTCACAATGCTTCCATTTTCACCAATTGGTACAGAAATCCTACATACTCTGGACGTGTTCTCAATTATCTTTCTGCTCATCCTTCAAACCAAAAGAGAGCTATGGTACATAATCTTGTAGACAGAGCTATATTACTTTCTAACTCCAAGTTCCATCAACACAATTTAAATATTGTCCGAAACATTTTAATCTCCAAAGAGTACCCTTTAAATTTAATTATTAAACACATAAACAAATCCAACATCCTACTTTCAATCGTCCCCAAACACCTGAAACAAAATGTTTTCTCGCACTCCCTTATCACAAATTTCTACATAAAAAATTTGGCCAAAACGTGGATTACCCTCATGCGGCCTGTTGCCATAAAAAAACAATAAAAAAACAAAGAATATCAAATATCCATAATTTACAAATCCACTAATACCCTTTCATACTTGATTAAAAACCACAAGGACCCACTTGATACCTACAGCAAAAATTGTGTTGTTTACAAAATCACTTGCTCTAATTGTAATTCCAGCTACATAGGGCAAACAAAACGTTCCCTTAATACACATATAAAAGAACAATATCTAATATCAAACTTCCCATTGATAAGCAACCTGTAGTATCAAAACATATAACAGTTCTAAGTATACATTTGATTGGCAAAATGCTAAGATTTTAGACATTGACACCAGGTACAATTCCAGACTCATTGCAGAGATGCTTCATATTAAATCCAACATCACAGCTATTAATGTACAACCAGACACTATTAAACTCAATAATTGTTATGATCCATTATTATTACGCTAAACCTTCTGTTTTCCCATTGTTGTTGCTCCCTTATTGTTACGCCAACCCTTCGGTTCTCCCATTGTCTTTGCGTTTTTTTTGCTTTTGAGTGTTATCAACTAACCTTTGTAGTTGTGTTTCTCTAGCCTCTTGTTAGCACCTGACTAAAGGAACAAGGATCCGAGAAACGTTGTGTGGTATTTATATTGCCCTTTATTTGTCTGTATTGGCTATCTTTCTTATTAATTAATTGGATAGAAGTAGAAAGTGTAAAATTCCTAGGTCTTTCACTAGATAATAAAATTATCTGGAACGCACATGTTAATGTATTAATAAATAAGCTCAGCTCAGTAATATATTAAGTCGGAGTTATGTCAATTAGATAGATACGAAAACTGTAAAACTAGTATGTATGGTGTATTTCCATTCCTTAATATCTTATTGAATTATATTTTGGGATAACTCTTAAAGCGTCTAATTAGGATAATGTGTCAGATAAATTCTAGAACTTGATGAAAAGAAATTAGATATATTTACTCCCTCTCTGGTTATTATATTTACTCATTGATGGAATTTATAAAATTTATTATGACAAATTTAGTAAAAAAAAAGAATTTATTTAATGCAAGAAGTAAAAACAATTTACATAAGTTATATCTCTGTAGGTTGTACGAAGAGGATAGGAATATTACGGAATATCGATTCTTAACAAACTTCCGATTAAAATTGAAGAACTAAAAACAATACTTGGATTGAAAAGCGAACTTAAAAAAATTACTCAGCCACTTCTACCATGTAAATGAGTTTTTGGAAAGTAATGGTATTTCTTAATAAATATAGAATCTTAGTATATTAGTGTTAATAGTTAGCATAAACTATTGGAAATCTTTCATTATTGAAATTTTTTATAGTAAAAATACTAATTATAATAATTTTATAATAGAAAAATTAACTTAATCACTTGTTATTGATAAAAAGTTAAGATGTTATGTATTCTTATTATACGTGATTGAAGAATTAAAAACAATACTTGGATTGAAAAGCGAACTTAAAAAAATTACTCAGCCACTTCTACCATGTAAATGAGTTTTTGGAAAGTAATGGTATTTCTTAATAAATATAGAATCTTAGTATATTAGTGTTAATAGTTAGCATAAACTATTGGAAATCTTTCATTATTGAAATTTTTTATAGTAAAAATACTAATTATAATAATTTTATAATAGAAAAATTAACTTAATCACTTGTTATTGATAAAAAGTTAAGATGTTATGTATTCTTATTATACGTGATTCTTATGTAAATTAAGTTAACAAGTTATAGGAAAAAACAATGAAAAATGTATGACTCTTTACACATCCCTGAAACTTAGCTTCTCATGAGGATCTATGTAAAATGAATTTATTCGAATCTATGCAGAGAAATTTAATAGGATCTCTTTCGTAAATGTTTCCAATTAATTGGTTTCTCTATAAGCTTAATAATTATAAAATTTATGTAAAGTACTGAAAAGATTTTTATTTAAAAAAGAAAAATATGTTATGTTAAACAGATAAAGGATAATCGAAATAGGCAGTACATTAAAGTTATACTAACTAGTATGAATGTCGTTTTTTTAAATAAACTTAACCAATGTTTTCATTCTTGCTTTTAGTAATGCATATGAACTGTCAATCATTTTCTTGTAACGAGTTTCCTCTGAATTTTATTTTATTTTTAGTAAAAGGCAAAAATGAAGAATTATAATAATGAACTGCACAGGCATGAAAAAGATAAAAATAATGAAATCCTGTATGTACGTTTTCATCACCATTAAATGCTTAATATACATATTGGCCTACCGGAACGCCTGGCAGATTGCCATTTTCAATGACTTCAAGGATTTTTGAGTAACACATGATCAGCGTGGATATATATATATATATATATATATATATATATATATATATATATATTGATGATTCGCGGTCTTCATTAATGGATGAGTACACAACGTCTGAAACTCTAATAATTTGTACCTAAACCAATCGAAGAATTACAAATACACTTAATTTGAGGGAAACTGTTGTTAGCAAATAAAATTGTTCACGGTTGATTAAACTTGCCACTTATCAATTAATTAATTTGTGATGTAGATAAATCAATGTTGTAAACGAAAACATTTATTAGTTTATACGAATTGCCTAAATTGATATTATATTTACTTATTTTATCTGTAGCTTTTATGAGTTTTTGTTGAGGTTGTAAAATAAATATGCGTCTAGCCTCGCGTCAATCGTAATAAATTGTCAGAACATGTTACGCTCTTAACGCGTTAGCCATAAGAACATCGCTTCCATCAAGCCGAATCGACGTCTATTGGAGAGAACGTGAAAAACATTGTTTTATACACTTTGCGAATATATAACATTTTCAATGACATACATCTTCGTAAGGCTAAATAATATTCATAGTTCGAACTCAACTGAAAAAGCTAATAAGAGTCTCCATTTTGGAGTAATCCAAAGTGTTCTTAGTCACTATCTAAAACAGTTGGAAGATGTTACTGTATTTAAATTTTCCCGGAATTATTGAAACATATTACAATTTAAATAAATCGAAATATTTTAATTAGGAAACTTAAAATTTTATTTGAGATTGGTTATGTAAACACGCTTTACGGTTACATTTATGTGCAGTATCTTTCAAGTGCTAGCAAACTGATATAATTAATTAATTTTTAAGTAGTCACAGTATGTGTTCATATAATCTGTTCTCCGAGTTTCCACATGTGTATTTAAGCTGTTCAAGATTTATTAAACGATAAAGTAATTTATGTAGTATCATGTATTACTTATTTTTCATTTACTGAGAAGCATAGAATATTAATTATGCACAAAATACTTGCAAACATTATATTGGAGAAAACGACTCAGTTGGAGAAAATTTAAAAAATGTATATATTCCACACAAAGTGGTGAACTAATTTTTTTTGGCACAAGTTCCCGTGTAAGAGCCACACATCAAGCGTTTTTTTCCTCTGAAATTCCGTAGTAAGTAGTCGAGTTGGCGCGATGTACAGACTACAGTGCTCTAAATTATGCGAGCGAGTTGTTTCGGGAAAAAAAAAATTCTTGTAACAGAAAAGATTATTTAAAGTCTTTTCCACTGAACACAGATAAGACAATAAACATTTAAATAAAATGAACGTTTCATTGTTTAAATGATAATGTACTATATTAAAAGTAACATTTTTTTGTATAATTGTGATGATCTTTACCAAATTCTTCTTTTCAATAAACACTTCTGTGTGTGTTTGCAGTTGTAGTTAAACGCAATTTTCATACTCAACAAACAATTGAATACAAACAGTTGGGTGCTCCACATTTGGAGTAGATTTTATTCGTATCCTTAATTTGCATTTTCATTGCCAATCTACTAAGGTACCTAAGAATATCCTCGGCCTATGAAAGAAAGAAATAAGAAAAAAATTATATAATTTTTAACATTATTTTTCAACGTAATCTGGTTTAAAATCTATAATACACTTACTCCATGGCTTTTCTAGCTGTTAGTTTAAAATTATTTCTTAAACTCCTCAAAATAGAAATTTCTCTCAACTACGACTTCTTCGCCCAGCAGTAAATAATCGCTTGAGAAACGCAGAATATAGTGTATGTAAAAGCTATATTTAGCAGAAACAACTGAAGATTGATCAGTCTCAACTTCCTTGTTAGTCCATGTGTTTATTTGTTCTTAACGTCTTACGTTAATTGTTCCAATAATTCCGTGTAACATTCTCCGATGTTTTCCGTCTTCCAAATAGTATATTAGAACTACGCCATAATAATCTCAAAATACGATGAACATGACTGTTGATTAAACAAATTTTCCATCGCACTTTCACCCCCTTCTACCCACTGTTTGGACTTCACGAGTGTTATAATTAATCCCAGTTTCATTGACATCAATGAAACGTCACCAAAACTCAGTTCATTTATCGTTTAAAAATATCGAAACGCTGTCGCTAATTGTTCATTCGAGTTCGTTAACAAAAGAGCACGCTATATGTAGATATATTTGAAATCTCAGAGCTCCGGAATCTGTAATAGGCTATCTTTAAGTTCTACGTTGTGTATTTTTACGATTTTATGCACGAGCGTCGCGATGGATGCGTGTTCTGATCGCTCATGATGCGGAATGCAATTTGAATTCAGCCACCAACTTCTTAACAGTTGAAATGATGGTGAAGATTCGTTTTATGTCACATTAAAATCCACTTTTATAGCTGTCGGAGTTGACCCTGCATAATTTCTCGGAAACAAATTTTATCCCATTTTAACGCAACGCCTATACTCGTTCACTTACATGTATTACATCTTCTTGTTTTTTTAAAAAAAACATGGTTGAAAGTTTATAGTATGCAATATAAAAAATAATAACATAACTAGGAATCATCGTTAGCACCTAATTGTATCATCCTTGAATAAGGACGATCACTTTCTGAAAGACCCTTGTAGTATTTGGTTTGATGCGTCTCTCAAACTTGTTTCATCCGAGATTATTCATTACGGATCAATAAATTCTACCTTTGACATTCGTAACTGTCTAATCTATAATCTGTGATCCTCCGCTATACCTTCCATTCCTACGTTAACCGAGCATGGATATCTGAATATGTGTGACAGCCTTGGCTCGCTTATTCTTGTCGGAATTCCGGAAATAATTATTCTATTTTCTATACAAGTATTTCAAAACTTATTTTTTTCGGTGGCATCCACGAGGGTCATCCACGAGGTGACCTCTCCCCTTTAAGAAAATAGTAAGTTTCTTTATTAGTCCATTTAAGCAAAAAATGTACTAACACTCTGTAATTAAGACGTGAAATAGGAATTGCATTTGTTTATAATTATATAATAGAATTATCACTATCAATTCGTTAGAGACTTTTTCCATAAATTAATAACGTCATACTTTGTTATCGATAGGTGTAATATATTTCTGATAATAAAATATATTCTGTTAAAACTATTTGTTCTCTTACCACTCCGACCAACGTCTTTACGCTCACATCACAAAGGTCTAGGGTTGAAATAGCGGCATCAACATGGATGCATAAATTAATTTTCTTCACATTCAGCGTGAAACCCAATTCGGAGCTCCTCGAAATATTGTAGCTACGTTCCCCTTGAAATCCAGCCCGGACAGGTTAGGCATTGGTACTGTATGGAAAGGTGGTGCAGATGCTAATTAAATAAAAAATTGTACCGATTACTTCCCCCACAACATAATCTCGTTATTGATTTTCTAACCACTAAATATTTCAATAACACAAATTATTTTGGATTGATTAATCTTCTTTACCATCGTATTCAGTTAAACTGGAGTAATACAGTCAAATGACAAACGAATTATAGACTTTTAAAAATTAATATTATTAAACTAATATAAAATACACTATTGTGGGTCATTCATTTGCAACTTGAAAAGGAATATTTTCTCTATATATTATAATACCTAGTTAAGAAGGCTATTATTTGGTTTATATGTCATCATATTTGTTTCACGGCACAGTCTAGAGGTGGGCGGACGGCCATTATTTAAAATCTGTTTACCAACTCAGACTGGGGATCTTGGGTGGCTCGTATAAAAATTATTATTGACAGCGGGAAAAGGCTCATAAAAGGGAGAAATATAATTGGGGGTCTTAAGCGGCTCTTAAATCTAATGTCTGACGGACATCGGAACAGGACCCCAAAGGAACGATGACAATAGTTTTTTTGTTGACATCCAATTATAAGATAAGGAAATGTTTATCTAACAATATTGAGTAACTCTGAGCGTGGGAAAGCCGGATGATGTCCGAACGTGGGAAATCAAAACTGTAGGAAAAAGGAATATTCTGGAGAGGGGGAAGCTGATAGAATAGGGGAGTTGTGTTCCAGAGCGCAAGGAAGGAGGATGTGTTAGTTGGATGTCAGAAAGCAAGGGAGGAGGACGTGGTTGCAGAGAGCAGAGTTTAGTCATCGATAAGAGTTATAGGCATAAAGTGGACGGTTTTGGCAGTAAATAAAGCCAAAGTAATGGAGAATTTAGAAGTTGGTGTTAGAAGTGAATAATGTTTGTGTAAGAGATTTTAGAGGAGAAAGACATAGAAGTTGATTTCATAGCTGGAAGAAGAAAGGAGTGTTAGGTTGAACACCAGATTTGAACTGCCTTGGTGAAGGTTGAGAGGTCCAGAACATTTTAAATAAGACAAAACGCATTGGAATTGTCAATCATACTAGACAAATTGATTGGTGGACGCGGGCGAAACATCATACGAGTAATCGGAAGTCTGCAGTCTGGAGTTTGGATACTGAAAGGATAGTGTTGTGTTGTAAAACGTGTGTCAGTAAAAATGTCTGTGTAAATTTTATGCACAGAGTGGCCATTATTGAAGTGAAGTGTGTTCCCGAACCCAAAAGCATAAAACTTGTAAGAAGCGATTTAAAATAATTAATTTTGTAAACCGTAAATTAAAGGTGAAAGGTCAGAATTCGTTTCTAGTAACTTCAATAAATTGAATTTCTATATTCTGTAAAATTCTTTCAAATGTAATTGGATTTTGTTCTTTCTATCAGACCTAGTGGAGACCCTGAGATTTTGAGTTTCATTCTTTGTAGAAAAAAAGGTATAAATTTTCTTAAATGCCACAAAAGGTAAAATTAATTGTTAGTAAAATTTGATCTAAATGTGGCGAAATAAAGTAGAGATTTAAATTGTATTTTGTGTGAATAAATTTGTTTTGTTTTGTTAAATTTAAATTTTTGTTTAATTTAAATTTCCTTTCATTAAATATTTTAAAGTTGGTTATTACAATTTGGCTACCACAACGTGGGGCAAATTTCTTTAATTAAATTTTATTTATAGTTATTACATTATATATAAAATGAATGTCTGTTTGTCTGTCTGTGTGCTCCCTATACACTCCTGAACCAATCATCTGATTGTGATTAAACTTTGATGAGTAGTTGTGTGCGCCCCCACGTAGGTTTTTGTTGGGTTTTCAAAGCGCCAAGAAACGCCCAAGGGGTGAACGGGGGTTAAATTTAAAAACATGCTAAAACGGCCGATATTAGCGTCTATTAATTACTTTTCGGGGTATTTGTGATTAATACTTTCTATCCAGATGTTTCCAGCGTATAATTTCAACCCCTAAAATTACCAATAAGTGAGGGGGTGGGGGAGGCGCGTTACATAAAATAAATGCGAAACAACCGAGATAGGTTTCAAATCCAGTGTTATAAATGTCAATGTGTTTAATTCTGACATTCACTATATAAGTTAAGTTCTAGATCAGCCCCTAAATGTGGGAGTGGGAGAGGATGTGAGTGAAATGTCGTTACATAAAGTAATGAGTAAACAACAGAGACTGGTGCCGAAAATGGGGTTATAGAAGTCACTGAGTTTAATTCTGTCATTTACCGTACTGGTTAAGATGTAGTTCAGCCCCTAGGAGAGGGGGTGAAACAAATTTCCGTTCACAATCTTAAATTCGTGATTTTTGAAACACTTTTATTTTATGCAGTAGGAGGGTTCCCGAATACTGTCAGTCATCATCCTGGTTTATATGAAGTTAGATGCCGAGGGGCTAGATCGGCGAAGGGACCGTAAAGGGGTTAATTTAGAACACTGGTTAAATGAAATAATTACCAAGAGGTTAGTGTCGAATAAATTCCTACTCCGGGCACCCCGTACACTTACCTATAGTAGAATAAAGAGACAAGTCAGAAACATGAAATAACTCATATATATAAAAGGATAGTTTTACTCTTTTTCAATTCCTTTTCTATTGAATAATTCAGGTTCCAATACGACGAATGTAATGTGTTTATCAATTTTACAGCAAAGGTATTAGAACTGATTTAATCGTTTCTATTGTTGTTACTATTTTGATTTACTGATAAAACATTCATGTATAGCTCCTAATTGTTCTTAAATATTCTTCGCTTCTGTTTAACAATTATTCCACTTGCGGTCTAAAATCCGTTTGAACCTTAATTATTTTTCTTTTTAATATAATTCAAAATAATTACATTAACTGTTTAAGGAAATTATGATTTTTTAAAAGAAAAAATGTCCACGAAGGTATAAAATTTTATTTAAAAGTGGTTTTTAAAATTTACAAACATTGTAACAGCAACCGATTTTATGATAAATAAAATGAAAATTTTTATTACTTGTATTTCAATATATACTTATCAAATATTAAATTAATTGAAGAAATTAAAATACAAATAATGAGATTTGAAAATAAGTTTTCAGTATTTGGATACAATATTTGCACTTCAAGAAAACTTCACGACTTAAACTTAATAATAAACAATTTATATCAATTTTAGAACAGAAGCAATACTTTGGCTGTGCTTTATTTGAAAGCATTCCTTGTGTTTTTGAATTGAAGCAATTTAAACTTTAGTAAGGATTTGTAGAAAATTTGAAAATACTAATCTTTTTTGCTATTATAGAAGTTTTAGGTCACATCAGCAGAGATATTGTCATCTTAATCATATAAAATTAAAATTTGTATTTTATGAAGCAATATGAGGAACGTCAGGCATAGAAAACTAAACATGAGTTAGATAACAGTAACTAAGACAGAATTCTTCATTGCAATAAATACAAATTTTAAAATTACAATTTGTGAATCAACATCAAAGGCTTACTTATCGAACACAGGTTTATAAATAAGAGAAAATAAGGCGAAAATTATAAGTGTAAAATCTAATAAATTAAAACGATGTATGCTAAATTGAAACCAGAACGTTAAAATATCGGTTATCGAAGGAGATTTTAGAATATCTCACGAATAGACGAAATAAGGTATTACATAATTTAAATAAGATAATGAAGAACATAATAGAAAAAAGGCTAAGAAATATAATTGAACTCCAGCTAGAAGAGTCCGTATTTGGAAGAAATAGAGCAACAACACACCTTATTTTTATAGTAATAATGGAAAAAAAAACTCGGAAAAGAATTAAGTCCTCATCCTTCTTTTCATTAACATTGAAAAGCTTATGACGGTGAAAAGAGAGAGAAAATATGGGAATGCTTGGGAAACAGGGGAGTAAATGATGGGCTTATAGACAAAGTAAAATTTCTATACAAAGAATGTCACAAATGTGTATATGTTGGCAGTAGGAATTGAAACCGGTTCAATAAAATGAATGGAGTGCAGAAAAGTTGTTTACTAACACCCCTACTGCTCATTAAAATCATGGATCAAATAATGAAAAACCTCAAACAAAAAACTGCTGTAGAGTTCAAAGCTTTCGCTTTCACAGACGATGTGATGATTAGGGGTAACACAGAAAATAAAATACAACAACTAGATCTATGGAACCAAGAATTTCTATCCCTTGAGTATTGTATATACTGTAATCATATGTAACCAACTGAAAAACTAAAGATAAAAGTTTTATAATAAATACAAAAATCCTTTTAATTAATCAAAAGCAAAATCAAAACAGTTATCATGGATGTAAACAGAGAAAATAAACAATACATCACACTATATGAAGAAAGAGTAAACCTATTAGATTTAAATATCTCTGAAGCACATCAAGTCATCAGGTCACAAACGGAAATAACAAATAGAATCAGACAAGGAGCCCAGTTCTGCCAACAGGTGAGAACTATACTGTGGGACCAACAAATACCATTAAGGAGTATTGTATAAAACTTACTTTATACCAATGACAACCTTTAGCCTGGAAACATGCACTAAAACCATAAAAAGCAAAAAGATAGGCTAAAATATGAGGAATTAGAGAGTCAGTCGTAATTAAAGAGACGTTAAAGAAAACAATAGCTAAGGCTAGACTAAAGTGGTTTTATATATGTCACACACAGTAAAGGATTTAGATGGAGACACCTAAAAGGAGGTGGGCAAATCAAGTAAAAAGAGAATTGGAAGAAAAGATGGAAAGACTTCGTTAATACGGCACCCGGGAAACAGGTGACGGAACAAGATGATGATGAATGAAGATCAAGGTTCGAAGGTTACATATGTTGATATGTAGATGATACTGCGGGTGAGAACTAAGTGGAGATCCAGTTTCAAACTTTGTAAGTGAATGAGTCCAATGAAATGGTCCAATGGATAAAGGCTTTGTCAGTCACGTAACGGTAACACTTAAATCGCAATTGATGGATATCCACTGAGCGACCATAGTTAGAGATTGTTTAATGCATTCCGTGTCATAAATTACCTGGAAATGAAGTCCATCTCCAGTTACAAGGTTTAAATGTCTTACTATTGGACGCAGTATCCACAAATGAAAAATGTGTCGATCTTGATCATGGATCGTACAGAATCCAATAACATTCTTACAAACGCTGTCGAAGATTTTCTTAATACAGCAGTCAGGCGACGAAACCACTCTGATCAGATTGTTAGTCCTCAATCCTAGATATATATGAGAGATGCTTACCTTGGAGGTAGTAAGCGGGCCTGAGATGCTGCGGGCCGGGCGCTGGGCTCACCCCCTGGCGGCTGGAGTTGTGCAGCTGCAAGGCCTCCAGCAGGTCCAGCCCGGGCTCCAGGCCCGTCGCTGAAAAAAGAAACATGCTCTCAACAATTCCTCTTCGTCTTTAATTTTTTTTATCTACCTTATATAGCTATGTCTGTCGAAATAGCTGTTTCACTACAAAGACCCTTCTGAGCACATGATGGTGATGAGAGAAAAATATTTAAAAAGTATGGAGGCCAGTATATTTTATTCACTTCAAGGATATCTGGATGTCAATTTTCATTGAATAAAGGTTAGATTAATCGTTTCCAAAACATT
Source organism: Zhengitettix transpicula (assembly GCA_037074705.1). NCBI lineage: Eukaryota > Metazoa > Arthropoda > Insecta > Orthoptera > Tetrigidae > Zhengitettix > Zhengitettix transpicula. The sequence goes on from CM073590.1 coordinate 1,750,055, forward strand.
ATATATGTTACATCAACCCGTTTATAAAGTGGTACACGTATTTGAATATCATTTTAAGTACGTTCACTAGTATCAAATACGTAAAGGACCATAGAAAAGGAATTGAGCCATGGCGTATGGAACAGACTACACTGTAGAAGTCCATACGAAATCGTAGATTGACAGCGTCAGATGTAGAGCGAGAGTTAAAATTGCATTGGGAAATATATTCAATTGGATTTTACCGTGGTCGTGATGCAATAATTCTAGGACAATAGAGCGACGAAAGTTTTGTGGCAAGCGATAATAAGGAAAAAGGTAAGTTATAAACGGTTTCTATCCTGTATAGAAAGTAAAATGAAGTGGAAATTACCTCTTTCGACCTGATTGAAAAATATCAAATTTATTGGTTCACACAGACTTAATTCGAGTAAGTATTTCAACTATGATCACTTGTATACGTAAACTTGGACTCGCTTATATATGGCCCACGTTTTCTTTGCGGTTGTCGTGGGAGTAAGAGGCTGGGTGTTCTGTCGAGATCGAACATCCTCTTTAATCACACCGTGTCGGAACAATCTATCCCCTGCAGCCACGAGACTCATGACAACCAGCGGAAACTGGGTCGACAATACAAATTTCTTCTCGCCGCTGATTCCAACAGAGCATAAACTACGCTACGAACATGAAGTTCAAAGTTTTTATTTATTACCAACCGAGAAATCACTTCCATAACGTTCACATGTAATGTACGACTAACCTTGTGTACCACCAAAAACAGACACTCATTTTCTATACAGCGACTTTGAACTTGATAATAATAGGATGCTTTTAATTTAAAAGCGATATGAAATCAATAATTATTTAACTAGGCTGATCGTATTTGTAAAAATCTAAAACGACGATTCAAATCCCGCGGTTATTAGCCTATGCTGTACAGTTTTAATCTACTTCGTGTTTAATCCCATTGAACGTTTAAAATTCACATTATGGATGTAATTTTCCTATTTAAACCTTGGTTTTGTGTGTGGTTCCGTGGAAATATAACAAAATTGTTAATCATGATATGTCAGTTTTTAAAAATGTTTACACGTATAAGATCTATAAAGATGTGGGAGAAACGACGTATCATCATGATGTTAGGTGTTAAACTCATGTCTGTATATTGGTGAATTTATCATTACTAACTTATTGAAAGATAAATATCAGTATTTCAGAGAGAATAATCTTTCTCCATTTGGATTTGAAAACCCAATTACTATAATTATAATTCACATTTCTCTTTAAATAAGCAGTGAAATAATTTTTGCTATGTATACAAATTAGTGTTGTTATCTTTCCAACTACGATGTACCCTTAATGAAATCCTGAATTAATCTAACGTATGGCCAATTCATTTATTTACTATAATTATGAGTGAAACTCATAAGTAACTAATTAAATAATATTTTTTATGAATCCTATTTATCAGTGAGAAACAATTGACTAAATCCCGGATATATTTATCGATTTATATATATATATATCGATCGTACAGCTTAGACTAGATTTCCTTGAATGTAATTCAATAGTAGTTAAACCTGAAAACGCGTAACCTGTTATGTGGTGCAGAGCGCTTAAGCAATACATGGTCTACAGAACAGTGTATAAAATTAAAGTGACAGGCAGAAATGCGGAAAGAAAACATTGGGAAGAAGAAGAAGGTGCAGACAGGCTATGTATAGGGTAATCCACATAGTGGCAACGGCCCTCTTATAGCATAGAAAACGGTGTGAAAGGGGGGGCGCGGAAAGGTAGAGAAAGGTAGCCAAGGGTTAACTAGAGTCCCCGGGCTATGGTTTAAGGATCCTACCTGGCATTCGCCTAAAAGTGATGCAAGGAAAACCCTAGCAAAACGTTCATCAGCTAGATCGGGAATTTTAACGTATTAGTTCGAATTACTGTGAGCAAAACAACAGGATTAAAAGATTGCGCAGTTACAGTGACCAAAAAAATAGCACTGTAGTAACTAAGTTTATATATAAAAATATATATGTTTATAAGCAAGGTGATAGATAATAAGGTTGGGAAGAAAAATATGTAAGGTGGCAGGTAGTATATTAATTGCGACGATTTTTTAAGAAGTATTAGAGACATAGGAGGAGTGCATGCAATTTAAATAAATTTAAGAGGAAACCCACATATCGAATTTTAATATATATATATATATATATATATATATATATATATATATCAGTATAATGGAACCTTTTTTTAGGAAAAAGTTAAATTTTAACCTACTCGATTACAGGGATACTCATTTATTTAAATAACGAATAATTGTCTGTATATAATTGAACTGTAAGAGTACGAATATTGATAATGGATGCAGATGCCAGAAACAATATTATCGAGCATTGTGTTCACTTGGGATGGAGGTCCGCCTCGTGTTTACGACTGTCTGCGCACAACCCTACACCATTTCACGGTCGCCTGAACACTAACGCAGACTATGAATTTCGCTTCACAAACCTCCGTTCCCATTAAATTCCCTTCTACGTACTTATTACGGAGAACGTTTTCATTAAAATATGATAAAAATTACAATCATTCTCTTTTGATACTTAACTCCACAACAATTCGGAACACAAAGCTTTGTAATTTAATATCAAGGGGAACGCTAATCAGATTGGTGAGTTGTAGTTGTTATATAATATATGGCTTATAGTAAGTAGTTCTTCGAAACGCATTACCTACGTTAAGAATGCAATTGTATCAAGAATTAATTGTATCAATATCAGAAATTAGACGATACTTATCAAATGTTCATTTAGTATTTATTTATACATCCTTCCTGGATGTAACAAGCAAAACATATATTGACCCTTTGTGTTTATTTAACTTCAACTATCTCCTTGTGTCGTAATTAGTAATGCACTTTTCGCACATTTTCCCAGTTCGAAAATTCACTTTCCTCTCTAGTCAAAAATATCTGGAACTTGCTAAATTTAATTTACAAAATAATGTAACCTATAACCAAACAGCGTTTTTCGAGTCTCTATATGGGAAAAATATGAAGTGCTAACAATTTAAGTATCAATCATTTTATTGTTACGATACGTGAACGGGTTATGGGAGTTTCAGTTCTCACAAAGGAAAAAAATATATTAAAGGAAAATCAGTGTCTTTAAAGGCAAGTGTGTTGTTATGTTAACGGACGTAATGAAAGGAAATATTTTCTATACTATTTGTTTATAAAAAATATAAAATGTTTCTATTGCAACTTAAACTAACAGAAGAGGTTTAATTTATTGAAAATTATCACATAAATTTATTTACCCAATACCAAAGAAGTTTCTCAATACATTTTAATAATTATAAGACGTTCACAGTAATAGCATCACCGATCGTGTAGCGTATATATTACCTTATTTATTAAATACTCTTTCAGAGCACTTGCCTTGCAATTCTTTTATGTACAGTGGCAGTTTATATCCTTTCAGATTTTTTGTGTTAGTCCGTACTCTAAAATAGTCCGCAATTCCCCTAGTTTTATAAGGGTTAGCTCCATTTTAAGCAGAGAGGTTTATTTCCATTTTCTTTACCATCATAATAGTTTTAAAATATATAGACAATATACAGTTAGTATTTTATATTTCTGAAATATTGGTTTACATGAATCTGTTGCTTTTTCATACCAAATATAAATCTAATAACTTCCTTTTGAGAGATTAAAAACCTGTCCTCATACTGAGAAGAAGCACATCCCCAAATTTATATTCAATAAATAATGAGTATTGACATTGATATAGTAGATGTTCATTAAGTAGGAGAATAGATGACAGTCGATATAATGCATATGAATTTCTGTTTATTATGTTGCACAGTTGATTCATGTGTTCTCTCCATGTAACTTTACATTCCGCATTAATACCTAGAAACTTTGTATACTGAACAAAATTTCTCTCTCTTCTATAACAAGTTAATTTATTTTCCTTTTCTGCAGTATTATTTTTATTATTGAAGTATAGAATGTTTGTCTTAACAGACATTGCATATTTGAATATTATTATGTCTGTTCAAAATTGTCGTGTCATAAGCGTAGGTAACCATTGGTAATATTTGAAATATAATTTATGTCTTACAACAGCAAGGTCAGTACGGACATTTCTACATACCGTTATTAGCATTTGTTAAGTTGGTCGCTCAACAAAAAATGTGACTGAATGTTCTGAAGGAAGCATAATATAAAATTAGTACATTACGTGGTTTACTTTCTGGTAAATATTTTTCCTACGAATGAGTACAGAAGCAATGACAGGTTTAATAAATGTGAGTACATATGAACATTTGTGTAAATTTACAAAAATTTACACATAAATATGGCATAAAATTATAAAGTAAAATATAATTCTGAGTATAAGCCATTAATTTAAATATGTTTATTTAAGGTCTAAACTATTTTGCATGCGTTAGATGAATGAGGTAATTTTTACTCTATTATTTTAGACTTTCTGAGTGAATGTTGATATTGATAATATATAACAATCAACTATGGCGAATAAAGAAACGCATTTTAGAAGTTCTGAGAAATGCATAATTTAAAGTTTTACATACATTTGTAAATATATATTTTATATACAATAATTCAACATCCAATAATTAGGCAACACGCTGATATCGTTTGTTAAGTGTAATTATTATCCCTTGTCTGTGTCTTCTGCGAGCTAAATGAGCTCTCAAATGAAAAAGTTAAATAATTTTTTATCTTGGCGCTACTTCCTTGCTCGTGGCCCTAATCACTAAGTCTATCAGATTAGTTTACGAGCGGACATCCTCGCCTCACCGCGGAAGGGGCGGAGGAAACTGAGGCCGTTTTCGCCTTCTTTATCGTCTTCTCTCAGCTCCCCTCAGAAGCCACTTTCCCTATCAAATGACTAAAATTACATCAAAGTCTTTTAGCGCTATAATGCACTGGATTACGCATAGGGGTGACCGTATACGCTTAGCAAGTGGGACGGGTCGTTTTCCACCGCCCACCGATAACAAGATTAGTTCAGTGATTATGTGTACCACAATTTTGTTATAAGTTAAATGGATTAATTATTGTTTTTTAGCCCGTAGACTGAAATCATAAATACTAGTGGACAGTTTGAGAGACCACGCCCAAATTTAGGCCGAATTCCGGCCACTGATTCGTTTCCTTCCATCTCATTAATAAAATAAGTCAGATGCAAAATAAAAATTGCACACATTTCCTTCTGTAGTGACCTACCATCTGAACTATTGAAAAAATAATAAAACGTTCATGCAACATTCGTCCTCTTAAAGTACTCCAGTACAGCTCGGATTCCTCAAAGCCAAAGGTACAGGCACTGCTTCATACGATTTTATTCAAACTATCCGTCAAGCTCTGGATTATAGATTGAAAGTTACTGGAATATTTTCTGGATTTTGATTTAGTATATCACGATATGTTATTTAATAAACTAGAATTTTACATAATTATAAGTACTTTAATCTTCTTAATGCATTCATACCTCGAAAACAGAAGCCAAAAAGTCACGATCGCAAATGAGGACGGAAATATATGAATCTGTCAGAATAGGAATCTATAAACCTGTGGCGTTCCACAAGTCTCCGTTTTGCGCCCATTACTTTTGATCCTATGTATAAATGATCTACCTCGTTTTTACATCCCCTAAACTATTTACGCAGAAGATATAAATTTTGATAGTACAGATGCAGACTTGGGGAAAATTAAATGCGAAAGTCGAGTTTACCATGACAGAAATAAATTTATGGGTTTCTGCAAATAGACTGTGTCTTAATTCACAGAAAACTAAATGTTAAACTTTAGAACTGTTTTTAGAAAATTAATTACTTATCACAACACGCGTCTTGTCTGAGTATAAAGATAGATGATGAATTAAAATGGGACCAATACAACATTAAACTTTTTGCAAAACTCAGTCAAATCTTCTTTACGTTAAGAGTATTAGGGCAGGAGAACGACAAAAATACGTCAAGGATAGTTTACTACGCTTATTTTAAATTGGCAATGTCTTACAACTGAGCAAACTGAAGTCGCTAGAGTCACGCATCGCAAATATTCAAACAACAAAAGCAAGACGTGAGAATAATAGCTTCTGCGGAATGGAATGCAATTTGTAGACCTTTATTCCTTACCCAGTAGATGCTCAATAAACGGCACAAATCATCTGCACGACACGAGACATCGTTCCCAATTACAAATAGGAAAGCATAATCTAGTTTGTGTGGTGTGTCGTTCTTACGGCGAATGCGTTTATTGAATCACCTGACGAAAGCAACAAGGGTTACAAAAACAATTTGTGGTATATAATTCAGCACTTTTTTGTCTGTTATTTGTCTGTTTATTTATATAATTAGAATAGCATCACCTTAGCATCTTTGAATCGAGTATTGTTGCAGCTGTGTAAATCTTTATAAAAATATAAAAACTCATAATTTATTCATAAAGTATTGTAGACATTTAATAATGAAGTTTTTTAGGAATCTAAAAACTTCCTCGAAAGACCTTAGTAAATACTTGAGTATTATATTTTGTTGGAAGTCGCAATACTCTAGTAATTAAATAATCATAGAATTATGCTGTCGTTATGTTTTCTTCTTACACGCAAGACATGATTCGACTCAATAACTGCTGTTGAAGATCAAGCCGAATGGAATACACAAACAATAGCAAATCAGTTTTGTGTTGATATAACAAGTATTTAATTTACAACTACATTACATTTCGTGATTAATCTTTCTTTCTTATAATCATTGTTAATATTTATTTTTAACAACGGTAACGTGTCTGTTTTCACTAAATTTTCAGTGTTCTACATTCAATACGTCTTAATTTTTATCGGTATGTTTAATTTTATGTTTTTATTGATGTATTGTATTTCCTCTATGGAGGAATAATGTAATAAAAAATCTAAATCATGCCGCTATTTTAGTCAGACGATCGAGTGACAATATTCTAAGAACTAATTACAATATACTACAATCAACAATGATAAATCATCCAAACCAACTGATCCAAGACCTCGCCAGAAACACTCCGCCTTCACGAACCCTACGTCGGCTAAAAAGAAAACGCCCACAGGATGAAATAGAGAAGTAATGAAATCATCTACTATTAAGAAGAAACTAGTAAGGGGCATCGCTGGGTTGAACACTAAAATATGTATTCATGTTATATGTAACAATATTATCATATAAACTGTAATATTTTATACCAACTGTAATATTTTAAATTAAATAATAAAGTTATGGTTATTATTAAAAAAACATTCCAAGATTTGAGCAACTCAATATTAACCTGATTTACTGGAAGAGTCCTGTTTAAGTAATGTTACTTTAATAAAAATGGCAGCTTCTTGTATGATAAAAGATTTTATTCCAGTATTTAAAAGCTTATATAGGGGATAGAAATTCAACAATGCGAATATTATAAGGTTTTGTAAGTTAGTGTGTTTCATTTCATATTAATTTGGTTCGTTTACCCTAGCACGGGAATGTTTCATATTCATACTACGGAAGTTACTTTTGAGTTAAATTATCATTTAGTAACAAACTATTGCAAAATACGAACCATACCTGTAAACAATATTGTTCACAACCTTACGTCCTAATTACGATTTCTCGATTCGTTCAAGAACAGATTCGAATATAATCAACAGACAAAGTTTTCCCTCATTAATAATATACATCTGTAAACGTTTCATATATCTGTATAAATATGTAAGATTTCTAACAAACTCTGTTTCACCATCTACCGAGAATAGTTCTACTAAAATCACCTTCGCTCCCTTATCACAAATTGTTACGCAAACTATAATGCTTTTCAGTGATGACGGTTACTATATTTCTAGAACAAGTCAAAGAATAATTAGATACTTACGTATCGACAGCATTCCCGTCTGTTTTATGGTAAAAAATGTTACACACTGAATAACAAATGGAATCTTACATAGAGACATTCTATAATCATTTACCATTAAACAATAATATATACTTTTATGGTAGCGATAGTATTTATACGAAACGGCAGTTATTGAATACAACAATTTTTAAGACACAATTCACAGAAAGTTGGGACTTTAAGATCAATTTTGTATTTATTTATGTACGCTGTATAAATTCACATTACATTTTGCTTTATCGCTTTGATGTATATTAGGAATTGGATATTATTATTACGCGATATCCAGGAATTTCTGTGATGCTTTGAGTGTTGCCTAGTAAGAGGAAGCGCCGCGAGATGGTATTTCATTTCTTTTATGAACCAGTGTGTCATGAAAATTTGTGCTAGGTGGTCGCGTTCAGTTTTCTGGACCTTCTCCCCAAATTTTCTGTATCACCTGACTTACAAAGTTGACGATGGAAGGTTGTAGAGAAAAACGCGTCTCCATAAAGTTTAACTTTGGAAAACCCCCGTAGGTATAAATTTAATGATTAATGAAGCATTTTGAAGCGATTCTGTAGGTCACAAAGAATCTTATGTCTGGTTAAAACGTTTAATAGAAGTTAGAACATCGGTTGATAATGAGTATTATTCAGGGCCGCCGTCAGTCGTAAAGCCTGAAAATTTCGCCGCTGTTCAGGATGCGATATGGAAGACCGTGCATTACATCTTCAATATCGTGCAGGAGAATTTTGACGACGAATTTAACATGAGACGGATTGCTGTAAAGTTTGTGCTTCATCATCCAGGACCTTATGACAACATAAAATGGCACTTATTCCTCATAGTGGATGACTATCCCATTTCCCCGAAGATGGAAATCAAGTTAAAGACCCGAATATTTTACACGGTTTATGACCTGGAAGCGGAATTGTTGGCTGTAAATAACACGTTCTTGAAAAATAACTTTCACAGAGCTTCAGTTCATTGAAATTTTTTAGAATTAAAGTACGAAAAAGAAACACGTGAAAGACGAAATGACGAAATTATTGCTCGTAATAACCGTACTTCCCAAAAAGTAAAATATTTAATTCACTTAGTTCACAATAGCGTTGTATCTTTTACTAAATCTTGGTTAACGGATTACGTCATACTGCTATCTTAAATTCAATATATTCGCATTCAAGGATAATTTGTGTGTCTGCTAAAATATTTATAACACAGAAACAAGATTAATCACTTTGTTTTTGGACAAAACAATGCCCATAGCTGCAAATAATATCGATTAACAGCGCCACCCATTCATTGTAACGAGCTTATGGAATACAGAAGGTCCCTTCGTTATAACAATATGGCCCTGGGGAACCCCCAGGTGCGCGTGCCTCGTAGCCATTAGCCTGACAAACGACTCGCTCGCTGCTCTACAGATTCCAGCACTGCCCCAAGCAATAGCGCCAAGAATTTCACATTACGCCCTGGATTATAAACCCAAGCCATTATTTTTAATATACACACACATAAAAAGCCTCCTCACACATTTTTTATGCTATGTACAAAGTGTTAGAAATGTAATATTCTTCGTTCATGCCACTTAACCATGCAATTGTTTACATCTTAATATATCAATTACTTGAAATTGAAAATAAGTTAAGGATTGTTGAATATAAAATAACAAATTTACTTTATCTGATGGAAACGAGTAGGCCTATATTCTGTGGAATATTTTTTTTAAAAAATATTTAGCAAAATAGAACAGTTGAATTTATTGGATCGAACTAATATCAATGTTTAGTTATAAATTAATTGTCCACATGGGAATTCAGAGTTGCGAAAATACAAAGCCGGAGACGGCTTTAGTTTTTAAAGTGGTTAGGCATCAGTTAGTTTTTGATCATTTGCTGTTTGCATTATCTTCAAATAACCGAAGGAAAAATATATTTAAGTCGGGGATTGGGGCTTAAATATATTTAAAATTAAATTGACGACATTTCAAAATATTTCATTTAACTTTTTAACGACGTTTTAGCATGTCGTGACACTGCTCAATAAGATATTAAACAACGTCTGGAAAGGTCGTTTATTTATTTAGTTTTCAAAATTAAAATAATATTTACTTAAGTAGAATCATTGCAGAACGGACAACCGTTCTCCTATGATTTTAAACATTACATCCTAATCTTTAGCAGGAAACAGCTTTAGAGTTGAAAAACGTTAACTTCAATCAAATTTTTTCTTGTATCTAGTTTAAAAATGTGAAATGTGTATGGCTTACAACTGGGTTGTTTGAACATTTATTGGTGAAACAATCTCTACATTCATGTAATTATTTGGCACTGATCACTCAATTAGGAACATGAACTTTCGACATGTCACGTATCGTAATTCATCTACGGAAGAGACAGAGCAAAATTATGCTTCATCACAGATTTTAATGGAGTGAATATGAGAATGAAATTGTTCGTACAAATCCCTAAATTTAATATAATCTTAATAGAACCTAAATTTATGAAAGCAAATGAAGAGAATGTTTTTTAAATTGTCTGACCTTTTGTTTATAATTTTTCCTGTATTCCTGCAATATTTAGTTCGATGCCGAAACAAAAAAATTACGTGCGTAATGAAATTAAGTCCGAGAAGAGTTGATATTTATATAGTAAGGTAAATAATTTTTTTGTGGCTGAAGAAGGAAAATTTTGGGTATTTATTAAAAATCCTTATAAAATAGATGCAATTACATTTTCTTTTCAGATATAGAGACACGCATAATATTGTAATAAAACTTGATGATTTAAATCTTAACATTGGCACGTTTATTATTTTGGGTATTTACTATTAAATATAAGTTATTCTGTGTCTGTATTACAGAATGAAGTAAATAATAATGATAATTTTCTAGAAACACTTCCCTATTATAATATTATGTGGGATAGAAAGGGGTGAGCGTAAAAGAGAGAAAGAAAGCTAAGGGTTAACTAGGATCCCCCAGCTGTAGTTTAATGAACCAAACCGACAAACACCTAATTGTGATGAAGGGAAAACCTTCGAGAAACCTGCATCAGGCAGGTTGGACTCTGGGTACTAATCCATTTTCCTATCCGGTATCTGGAGGTAGGGTTTGCTGTAAGGACTTAGAATTTCTGACTCCATGCCACAACCATATTTAAAGGCAGCTAGCCGCCTGCTCCACTGGGAGAAGAGGACAGCTTTTCGTTGTGAAACTAGAACCAGTGTCAAAAATACACTATTTTCGACGCATACAAAAGAAATAATTGATTTGTCACAACTTTAAATTGTAAATTATCTCTAAAGCCTCACGTGGCTTAAAATTTAGATCGGTCATTGACCTGGTACGACATGACATATAGTTTTCAAGTCCTAGGTGCAAGAAATAATAATTGTCATTAATTTAATACCAAACATGTTTGTAATATATGAACACAGCCTAATTTGTCAGATGTAATTTATTAACATAAAACATCAAATTCACTCAATGTTTCGTCTTCAATATGACAAATTTGACTGTGTTCATGTATTTATAATTATATTGATGTCAGATAAATATATCTATTAACAAACATGTTTTATATAGCAAGATCTCAAACTAGGAAAACTTTTTTAGTGAATAAAATACACATAAATTTATACACAACGTACTATGAGTGCATTGCATAACTTATCGAGAGTCGACATATTTCTTACAAGTATAATTTTCAAATATTTAACAAGTAAAGAAAGAATTGCTGGTATCAGCTATGGAAGCAAATAAATTCACACATTTAATACCATTCACCGTTAGCGAAATCTTGAATGAAACTCTATGCATTTATAACTTTATTAGGTATATAATTATTAATCTGTTATACGATATGAATTTAAGCAGTCAGATCTTACATGTTTGTGATAAGTTACGAAATAATTGCAATAACGTATCCTTTTTTCGTAACTCTATAACCGTTAACGCTTACCATAATTCGATAAAAGTAAAAATCATTCCATCACCCTGTCAAAGTATTTGTGAAATGAACTCAGATATTGATCATAATCTGACCCGATGTGCCATAGCTAATTATTAGATAATTAAGACTATTGGACGCAGGTAGTATTAAGTAAGATATGAAAACGTTAGACCGCGGAAAAGAAAACGTTATCAGACAAATCAGATAGGTGATGTCTTTGAAACGTATATCTGCCATAGTTAAATGACGTAAATGGCTATTAAATTTTCTAAAATACTTTCAATCAATAATTTTTTTTCATGAAAATATAACTTTAAATGGTTCATACCTTTTCTAAATTTTATTGGTGTTGAAATATAAAATGTACGCGTAGAAATGAGCTATATAGCTATTTGATGTGCAGATTTTAGACCAGACAATTTAAATTCAAAATCCTTGGAGGCACAGAATCAATCCATCAATATAAATGAAGTGTGAGAAGAGTGTGGTGGCATCAGAGTGCTCTGCTATTCACCCCAGGTCGGCCCACAAAGGGCCCTTAATTGCACCAGCCCTTTCTCGATATTCGCTATCAGCGCCATCTCGCGCCCCACCATCTGACTCATTTGTTTGCGAAGCCTGCGTCAATATTAGGGTGAGACAGACACATCACCGCCTACACGTGTGTCAGAATTTCTTTCGCAGTTTCATCAACTAGATTCTAAGGAATACTTTCAAAAAAATACTTCTTTTAGTAGCTTTACGATCAATATCAAATCACAGTGCTGTATAAAAATTTAGTGGAAAGTATGTAAAGTCTGACAGGTAATTTCTATACTCATGCACTCTGGATTCGGAAAATTGTAACCATTGCTGTAAGTCATTGTAGGGCAATTTTTTAGGGGAAGTAAGAATTCTGTATTCGCCTAAATAATTTGGACAAGCTATTGAATATACCAATCAAGGTGAGCCGGAGGGAATTAGAACATAAATCATCCTCTTAACGATATCTTTAGCGTTGTCAATCGATAAAAGCAACAGAGTGGGCCAAACTAGAAGGTGACTACACAAACTACGATTAAAAGAATATTTATCTATAACAGTCAAAAGAACAACACTAACACAGAAACTTAATACCTAATGCCTAATGCCTAATGCCTAAAATACGAAATTGATTAGATAAAACAAACATGATGTTCAACGAATATGAGAATTTACTAGTTCATAAGATTTGATATTACAATTAATACGTATGTTGCAGTAATAACTAAGTGTTTCTAGAATATGAAATTTTATATGTAATGAATTGGGATTTTTTTAAAAATGTACCTATTTCTTAATATCAGAAATTTAACCAAGTATTAATTCACGTACATCAACGTGGCTGATGAAATGTATGGCTGAGAGAGGGAGTGCAATAGTAGATTAGCGAATTTTGACGTGTCATACACGTGATGCCAGATCTTCTTTAATACCATAGGAAAGTATACAATGAGGGATGGATAGGAAGGTAGAACTAAGGATACTATCCATAGAAAATATTCATCAGCTAGGCCGGACTCGTAGTACTTGTCCCATGCCTTTCCGTTGACTGGCGTGAGTTTGCTGGGGTGAAGCAGCATTCTCGTCTCCATGTCGCAACCAGGTTCGGAGTAATTCTTGCCGTATACCAAACGTCTACGACCCGGAGCGCTAACGCATCAAAACTAAACTATGTGCCCTGTCTTATGAAAACTTGAATTCAAAACGGAGAGAGAAGTTGACATCCTGTTAGGCAGCCTTCTCTAAAAACCGACTCTCAATTTACCTGATTGGGGCTAACAGTTTACGAAATAATCAGCGGCTGAGAGGACAGTCAAGTGATAGTAAGATGATACATCCAATTTATATACGTATGTGTGTGGAGAGTGAAATTTGCCTGCAATAAATACACAACTCTCCTTATATCAATATTAACGAGATTTAAATTTAATAGCCGCCTACCATGCAAGAATTGATAACATCTGAAACGTTAACAGCGGCTACATTCTATAAATGTTGGAATTTAACTCTCACGTTTTACTCTACTAGTCTTGTGAAATTTAAACTGTATTTTTAAAGAAACGGCGAATATTATTATCTGTATATAAGCAGTTAAACATTAGTTTAAATGTCAAGAAAAGAAAGTTTTTGATGAATTCAATTAATTTTAAAAAATATATTATTAATTCAGTTCAAGAAAACGGAGTAAAATTATTTTCAAAGTAAATCTCAAAATACTCAGTAAACTAGTCAACTAGTTAATCTGAATTCTTTATTTTTACGGAAAACCGATTTCCAACAAGATGGTTTAGAGAGAATGTCTGAAATTAAAAATCTGCTGGCAGAATATTCACTGCTGAATCGTTGCCCTTTAATAAATATAAACTTTTAAAGTAATTCTTATTCTGATAGATATTAATCTTGCATTAGGATATTAAATAGATTTCCATTTCGTAGTGTTGTAAAGAAGGCATAATCTATTATTAAATAAATCTAAAATATTAATTTTCTTAATGAGTTACAATTACAGAAATACTATTGACTTCTTTAGTCTATTCCATTAATCTTGCCGTATGCGAAACGTATAATTAATTATAAGTCAAATTTCGTATATTCAGTTTTCATTAAATATTTTTGCTAATAGTTGGCTCTGTCTATATCATATCGCCTAATCTTGACAAGAAAAATTTAATTTGACTGCCAACAACATGCTCCATAAAAGGAAATGCAAGCTTATTCGAATTAAGGTTTAACTTTTTTTAAACAATTTGATGGCAATAAATTTTATGAAAAACGAACAAAATTCCTACCCAAGCATTTGAAATCAGATTTTGTAAATGTTCACCATTTTGTCTGCAGATAGAGGGTGGCAGTTTAATATCTCTTGCACTTCTGTTAACGAACAGTATAATGTTTAAACGAAATCGGTTCTACCGTTCTCTTACACAAAACTACCTAAACAGGACACACAGGATTTAATGTAACACCGGTTTCGGATCCAATAATTCTGGAAACGTAAGTATAACTACACTAAAATCACTCTGTTAGAAGAAATTACAAGAAAAATTATTATTTTATTAATAATATTATTAATATTTAATTTCTTAATGAGTAAACACACTGACAAATGAGAGTTGTGCAACTACTTTTTAATCAGTGTGTCCGTGATTACATCGTAACGTTTTTGATGATACGTTTTTGGGTTGCGCGGCCAATAATATATATTTCCGGTGATTCGTTCCAAAAATTAAAACCATACGATGTCAAAGAATATAGAATATAACTACATATTTTTGAAGATTATACTACTTCAATTTCGTTTACCTGTAACCTTATAATGAAAACCTTTTCCCTCTCATTTCAACATTTAATTGCTTTGATATTTTACTCTACGTTCGATCAATCGCATAATAGTATTTATGGTCGGTGGTTGAATTCAGAATTTCATCCAAATAGCATTTCACAATGTGAACGCAATTTTTCTATTGCAGCTACATATGAACTCTCCTATTCGGAGAAAGTTATTCCCACAGTGATCTCTTCTTGTCTGTCTCCAACATGCCTTATTTTACATTTCTCTGATCAGAATATCTACCACCATTAAGTTAATACTGAGACCACACACATTGGTAAACTGCTGCCTCGTAAGTTCCGGTGTCTTCTTCAATTTGAATACTTAATTCTTACAAATGTACAACATCGGAACTGTGTTTTATGTATAGAATAATCAAATTATATTTGTTGATGTTATGTATCAGAGATTTGGGAACATGACTTTACAATTCTTACTGCAGTGAAGAGCTCTATTAGAATACTTATATAATACTTGTGTGTTTAATATGTTGTATTGGTAGGAGCAGAGCACACCGGTGCCATACTCCGCGATGGAGGCATTGTATGGCTCCAGCAGCTCCAGCACCTGCGTTGGGCTTCCGGTGTCTACGCGCTGTCGCATGACGCCAGCAGATGTTGTACGGACAAACGCTTTTCTAAGGCACCCAACGTTACAGTTCGTAATGAGTGTCAGGTAACAGAATCTATCACGCATGCACACACACCGGGGAAAAAAACCTGAAATTCAGCACTTGTCCATTGCAGGCATTCGATAAAAAATCATCTCAACTTTAAAGTAAGAGTAGTGAAAATTTGGGATTACCAATTAGTCTTATAGTGACAAAGTATTGAGAGATATCTCGTTTGACTGTAGCGTTATGGAAGAAATAAAATCTTACGCCAAACCAAATTGTTAATATTGGAATGTAAAATGTATTTTATGCAGTTGACGAGTCACTAAAAAGGCACAAGTAATTACTTTAAAAAATAATATTTATTGTTATTCCGTAATAATAAATTAAATACGTCGAATCCTGTCTCTTCAATGATTTATGCTACCGTTCTGTATTATTTTTACACGTACGACTTGAATCGACGTAAGAACTGTTGCTGAAGATCACGCTTCATGAAAAGACGAGCAATAGAAAATCAGTGTTGTGTTGAGATAATAAGAGTTCATATTACACGTAATTAGGTCTAGTAATTTACCTTTGCTTCTTAGAATGAATTATTAGTATTTATGTATAACAACAATAATGTGTCATTTTCTGAATTCAATAAGGCTTAATCTTAATTTCATCTGTATACATAATTTTGTATATATTTATTAACGTATCGTATTTCCTCATTGCGGGACTAATGGAAAAGATAAATCTATATCACAAAATTGTGTGTGAATTGTTTGATATTTGAATAAATATTACAAATTCATCGAAATATCAATTTTAAAAGGTAAATAGTTTTATTATATTAGTTAAATATTTCTTTATTTCTCCTTGACATCCCAGAAAGGCTACCAGACTGTCATCTTTGGATTTTTTAGAGTGGCTAGTGGACAGCGTATAGATTCTCCTTGAGTCGTAACCTCAGTTTTCCTCGCCATGGCGAGAACCAAAATCCAGACCCATGCCGGGATTCAAATAAGAGATCTTTGTGATGTGAGGAGGTGACGCTGACTGCTACAGCACAGCAGGTAGACATTCAGAAAGTGTAAAAAAATTGATATATGGGTAAATTATATGCTAATATTTGAAATGAACTGCAATTTAATTAAGCTGTCACAGATAAAACTTTCACATAATAAAATTCAGGCCTTTAATAACTCGCCTATTACATATTGTCGCGGATCAGTCATCAGTCCGTTAATAAAACAGGAGATTTGGTTTTTAAATACCAGAGGTGATCAGGAACTAAGGTTACAAAGCCTGCAATGAAACGTATACATTTTATTCCATACAACCAATCCAGCCACCCGTTAGCTCATACAGTGGATAGTTTCATAGTTACCATATTGGTTTAAGTACTCATCGCTTCGAGGAATGAGTTTGAATATTCCCTCCTGGTAAGAGGAAAGTCACTTAGAGCGAGATCCGGGATGTAGGTAAGGTGGTCGATGATATCCCAGCAAAACTGCTTCAACAGGCTTTAGTCTACTTGGCTGTATGAGGCCGCGCATTGTCAAGAAGGAAGATAACGCTCTTGTACAGTCTTGTACCTTTTTCACTCACTTGAAGGAGCACTTAGAAGGCCTAAAATTCGCTTCAGACAAGGAGGTGTGACAGCATGGCTGAACACGCAAGGACAGGATTTTTACCAGAAGGGAATATTCAAACTGATCCCACGAAGAGTCAAGTGCCTAAACCGATATGGAGAACATGTTTGAAAAATAACGGACTGCATGTAACCTTCTGTATAAACTACCTATATTGTGTAAGAACTATAATTATATAAATTGTTACAATGGATTTTTAATTATGATTTCTTATGTTTTATTTTGACTTAAGATCGAAATAAAATATAATTGTGAGTCAAAATAGCAATGTAAAGTGAGCTTTCGGTATTATATGGCAGTCATTTATTTATTTATATTCCTTAATACCATTAATTAATTGTAAATATTATATTGTATTATATAGTTATGTTGTAAACCATGAAAAAGTTGTTTACTGTTTCGACCTGAATATATGTCTTTGTAAAACAATATTTGAAAACATAATTAAATCCAGAGAAAGAAATTTTAAATACAAAGACATAAAAGATGACGCATGACAGACATGTTGCTAGAAACTATTTGTAATTTCATGTTATGACGTATCCTATTTTCTCCGTGGACGACGAATGGAATTAATACAAATCTAAATGATCGGGAAAGAATATAATTTATAATTCGTAACGTATTGCATTAAGAATGAAGAGTTCATTATGCAGACCATTTGTGATGTATTAGTGGTCAGTCCGCGTTCAAATGGATCACGTCGTATTCGTGATCTATTATTCGTGTAATCAATGGTGATAACATTTTCCCTTTTAAAATAATTAAATACTATGTTTAATGAAATATTCAATGAATATTGAATGAATAGTAAACATAATAGATGAACTTTACTGTTTTGAGGAGCTTTCATAACATTTATTATGTTGTAACTGACAAAGGAGTGCATTTCAGTAGAAGACTCGCCCATGTCAGATAATTAAATTTCTATACTGATGTGACCTGAGAATAAATAAGATAAATATTGTTCTGCTTTCGATTGTAAATCATTACACACACTTTTTTTATATATATAATAAAAATTTTAACCTGTTTACTAACATTTAGGCTAAGATCTCAATCCCATGAGATTCTATATTTTATTAGCTTAATGTGAATTTTTTCTCAGTAGTCTCTAGATATAAAGTAAATTAGAAATATGATTACAAGAAATAGATTATATTGTAATTAATTCATCTTTAACCTTTACTTGAGTACCTGTTTCGTCTCGTAGGATATCTGGTACGGGAAATAACGTCAATTAAATAGCTCATTTGATAGTGATATTATTGGTTAAACATTTAGTTTCTCAGAATTTATAAACGTTATAGTATAAAACTGGTTGACATATCATGACAGAATTAAGTTTACTTTCTATTGGCTGTTCTATTGATGGCAGTATATTTAGTTTTAAATGCTAATTGAAAATTCCGTATATTTCTATGTAAGAGAAAAAGTGTGTATCAATAGTGGGAAGTAAACCGGATTTCAACAAATTCTCTTCATACAAAAGAAATTACGTTGTGTTTAAAGGAGACTGATAAATATTATAGAAATAAAAACGCATTGTACACTCTCAACAAACCTTCGTAATACACATTCAATGGTTTCCACGGAGTTTTAGACTTCAAAAAGTCCTAATCATCATTCTCTTGTACATAAAATCAGTTCAGGTGACCCCATACAACGAAGTTTTTTGAGAACAATTCTGTTCTTCGAAGAAAGTGTTTGTCGAATTTTTAAGTTTTATGTACCAGAGAATGACGACTGACATTTTGAAGTCGAAAGTTCCATGGAAAACCTTGAATGTGTATTATAAAGTTTTATTGTGCCTGTACAGTTGGTTTTTATTTCTATGAATTTATTAACGAATTACGTCTTGACACTACTGATTGAAGCTCGTGGTCAAATTTTTATGTATCTCATGCTATAATAAATTTTTTCTAATACAAATTTACTAGACGTAATGCCCTTGAATGTATCTAAGAGCGAGTAAACGAAGTATTTAGCTCAAGACCAAGCGGGATCCTTTTAATTTGTTCAATGTTGGGTCTCCTCCAACGGATATGACGTTCAGCTGATTATTTTCAAATGCGGTATTTTACTATTATCATCTTGCGAACGAAGGTGGGTCTCGAACTAGCTGTAGCATAGACCAATGCTAAATAAGACATGAAACCACTTTGTTCCGTACAATTTTGGATAGATACAGTTTCCTGCGCTAAATGTTACACAATTAAGGTATTATAATTGTCAATTCATTTAATGAAAAATACTGTACTCGTAGTCGAAGAAGAAAAGGCCGTTTTATTCCAAGAGTAGGGTGAACCGATCACATATGGAGAAAGAAGGTTGGGAACAGAGGTAGGGATACTATCACATATTAAATATTACATTACAGAAGGCGATGCAGCCCGACGCAGAAAAAATGAATTACAATATTGTTATTAATTGAAATGACATATTTTTATATCAATCACAATAAATAAAATGTTATAATTGTTTAAATCATTTTATTTTAGGGCAATTCAATTAATTAGAATATTATAAATATATATCTCAGTAAACTGTTAGTAAAGATCTAAGATTTCTCAGTAGATCGAATTAAGAAAAGCATTTCGGGTTTCCACTCGGATTATCTCCGTAAACAACGACTAGCGCTTCCATTCTTTTAGGCCTTATATTTTTTATATCAGTCCCGGTAACTAAAAACTTACAATTTTTCAAACCATTTATTTTGTCGAAGAAGCTTTCGACAACTCCATGAACTTCATGTTCCATAAGAATTTGTGTAAAAATCCTACAACGATAACATCAACTTGGTGATACGATTACGTCATATCTTTAGTAAAAGGCCACCATAGCTATTTTCTTCAAAGCCTGCCTACGGAGATAATCCGGGTGGAAACCCGAGACGATTTATTTTAAAATGTCAGTAAATGTTGAAATCAAAAGAATGTTCTCGAAATCTCATCCCAGTTCTATACATAAATAAAAATTTCTTAAATATATCAGTCAACAACTTATGTTTTCGTTATAGAAACATTAAAAACAATTGTTTAGGAAAATGACGTTGCCGAAAGCTACTTCGAGAAATAAGTCATTTGAAAAATTATAACTTTTTAGTTACTCCGATGGATATAAAATATGGGGTAGTTCAAGTGATAATAAGGTTATAAATATCAGTCTTAATAAATTGGCAGTAGCTTTGAAATTAAAAACTATAAAATGGTTTTAAAATGCAATTCAGACAATTGATTGAGATTTATATGCTAAAACGGGGACATACTCTAAAGTATGTAATCGCAAATTAGTATAATAATTTGCGTTTTCATGTCGTAGTACACATTCTTACTTCAATACCTGAATATGTAGAGTATTCCCCTTCTAAAGGTATTTCTATTATCATTTTCACGTTTCAAATAGCTTCTTTCTTAACCTATTAGACAAAGTAGAATGTCTAAAAGTTAATAAACAACGTGTAACATAAATTATTTCTTTAGTTAGGATCAATATGAACAAGGCAAAGTTTATAAGTATGGCAAATAAAATATGCCATTCAAACTCTGAAAAATTCGAATTTATTACTTCAGTTTATACGGATGAATTCAGCAACACAGATTCATGATGACATTATGACTAATCTCTAATGAACGTTTGCCTTCGGCCCAATTTAATATTAAGATTTAGAACCTATCTTTACGAAGTGAGAAATATTGAATGGACGCTAGCGCTTGACCAAAAACTATAACGCCAAATTGTATCCGAAATTTTGTATGTTTTGATTGCCCCAGCAATGCGACTAAAAGCAATTTGGTGTGTTTGATTGGTTGCCGGTCGGAGGTAAGGAGCCACATGTGAGCTAAGCGTACTACGCGTGACGTAAGGAGCGGCGCCAGCTGGGGCATTGATTCCGCAGTTATGAGGCCAGCGGCGCCTGACCTTTCTGCAAGGCGCATGCGCGTCCGATCGATACGCGACGTTCGCTGTGTCTCGCCTCGGCCCGCTCCATTAATTAACTTCATTCCGCATGTTACAGCTGATCTGCCAGGTGCCACGCTGTGTGCGACAGTCTACGTCTGACGATTAATTAATTATCCCAAATAAACATGTCGATCGTCCGAACGTAACGTGTATAGTAACATTTAACCCATACTAAAATGTTAATTGTGATCCACCTGCGTAAACGGGGGAAAGATTGTGCGATATTAAAAACCTAACGTAGTAGACGTAAAGAACATTATAGAGTTGCGCTTGGAATGCGCTTCTCACATCCAAGAAGGTGAAAGTCAATCATACAAAATAATATAGAGTTTAAGAATATGTCAAAAATAGTAAAATTGAATAAAAAATTGTAATTTTATTGCGTACGTATATATATATATATATATATATATATTTAAAAGGAAAGTATGAAAATAATTTCAGTATAAGTTAATTAAACACATTTTAAAATTCGTAATTTTAACTATCTTGTGGATATTAAAAGTAGACATATATTAAATTACATTTATTCTCTTAAGCAGAGCAAAATTAGTCATGTCTGGGGCTCGTGTCTCTCTCCTGAAAAAGTTCAATTATTTATAATATATATTTTTTTACAATCAGCAAAATTAGTCATGTCTGGGGCTCGTGTCTCTCTCCTGAAAAAGTTCAATTATTTATAATATATATTTTTTTACAATCACATTTCATATCACGGTTATATACACCAATTCGCCTCATCTTAGCCATATTATAATGATTTTATCAGTTCCCGTAAGCTGCCTGCTTATTGTTTGTCCCACGTATTTCACTATCTTGATGGTAGTTAAACTATATAAATATCATATTTGTCTGACGATTCTGTTGATTCAGAACAATTTGCTCATCTATCAAAGTTAATTCTAGTAACATTAACATTTTTTATATACCATTACTGTCAGCATACCCTTTTACAACGTAAAATGACTTGTTTCTCTCGTAAAATTAATGATACTTTATGAATGTTCATTTAAGCTCATATATACTCATAATTTCATTTTAACAATATCATATAACCATGTATAGTACATAAATACAATGAAAGACCCATCCACTATGCATAAACCCACGGTCTCCATAGATACATATTCAATTGTGCTTTTCATTTGTATTTTACATTATAATTCTACATATATTTTTTGCTGATTGCTTATGTTTTAATATAAATATACTAATTTATAAACTATTAATTTAAATTAAAATATTATCTACAAATATATAATTTTCCCTCTTATGAAAGTTATAAATAACAAACGTAAAGTTTCTTAACGATCATAGGTGAACTGACTTAGTGAATTATTTAATACTCTTACGATTTTTATTTACAATATTGGCAGGTGAAGTCAATACCTTCTGTTAGTTGCAGTGTCTGGTTCAAATTTTCAATTTTTAGAGTAAAATTCTTACATTTGTGTAAATGCTGTCAACACTTCGTTGCTACAAAGACATTTAGTAGTGATTTTAAATTTCGTCTACAGATACATCCTTAACTTGCCATTCCCTGACAACACAATCCAGTCCCGGAAATAATTAATGTCCATTTAAATCCTATGATGCACTGAGGGAAATAACGGTTTGTTTAGATGACCTTTACATTGCAAGAATCACTTGCTGTTGCTTCTCATTCCTGAAAATAACGCATTTTGATACTCTGGAAGGCCTCTTATAATTTTTCCCCGTTTTACATTTAGCTAGTTATTTGGTCATTAATTACGTTTCCTTAGATCACTATATGAATTTGATGGAGGAAACACATAGAACCACTTAGTTTTAGTTCATTATTAAACACTTTTCTAATGTGTTTAATGATTACGTTTAATTTAACTTGTTTTATAATACATCTACGGTGATTTTAAATAAAAGAAAGTTAATCAGATTTGGAAAATTTTGTATGAACTGAAGAAGAATTATGAAGTAAATATGCTAATATAAGTTGAAGATGAAAG
This sequence comes from Zhengitettix transpicula, assembly GCA_037074705.1. Taxonomy (NCBI): domain Eukaryota; kingdom Metazoa; phylum Arthropoda; class Insecta; order Orthoptera; family Tetrigidae; genus Zhengitettix; species Zhengitettix transpicula. The sequence continues at coordinate 1,773,458 of CM073590.1, forward strand.
TTGTAAATCAAAATTAATATTGGCGCGATTAATAATAAAATAGGTAAGAAGACTTGAAGTGACGAAGACTAACATTTCTAACAGTAAAGAAAACTATTTTTCTCCTTTGTGGTGCAAGGGAGTCACACTTCCGACAAAGGAATACAAATTCTTCTAACCTAAAGTGCTCTGTTCAATCCTCCCGTGAGGGTTTGATCATAGACCATCAAGAGTAATTTTACGATTAGAAATGTCGGTCCTCTTTCTCTTCACCTTTCTGCGGTACTGGTGTCATTTCCAGCAGCAGTTTCAGAATTTTATTTCAATATTTATCATTCTTATTACAACGCCGAAAACTGCACAGCCATCGAAAACCCTATTTAATTTCAAAGTTTAGTTTCATAACGCAGCAGTTATCGAATATAACTGAAGTTTTATTAAGTATCCGATGAATAATTAAATAAATGGTTTGTATAATTATTGATCAAAATTCTATTGGTTATAATGAATTTATTTCTATTATTTCTATACGTGTATTTATAATTGTTATTAATTATGATTTGGTTTAAAAATCTCTTTCTTTCATGGTTGCGCTTCATATAAATTAGAGTTGTTATCTCGGTTCAAATTTCTATACAATGATTTGAAGCACAAAGTTCTCTAAAATATGTAGCAAAATCGGTACAAATGTGATCTCACACATAAGCCTCGGATCCGTGATGTCCTCTGATTTTTGACACCTGCGAATGACGAAGTTTTTTTTTAGGGTAATAGGCTACATGAGGGTAAACCACATGGTGGCAACTCCCCTTTAATAGCATAGGAAGGGATTTAAAAGGGGGGATGCGGAACGGAAGAGGAAGGTAGCCAAAGCTTAACTAGGGCCCCCGGGCTATAGTTTAAGGATCCTACCCGGCATTCGCCTAAAAGTAATGCAGGGAAAACTATAGAAAAACCTACATCAGGTAGGTCGGGCATTGGGTACTTGTCCCACGCCCTTCCGATAGCGGGAGAAGAGTTTAGAATAACCTGCATCTTTTTTTTAGGGCAATAGGCTACATGAGGGTAATCCACGTTGGGCAACTCCCCTTTAATTGCATAGGAAGGGATTTGAAATGGGGGATGCGGAAGGGTAGAGGAAGGTAGCCAAGGGTTACTAGGGCTATGGTTTAAGGATCCTACCCAGCATTCGCCTAAAGAAATGCAGGGAAACCCCTATAAAAACCTGCACAAGGTAGGTCGGGCCTAGGGTACTTGTCCCACGCCCTTCCCATAATCAGGTAGGTCGGGCATTTGGTATTTGTCCCACACCCTTCCGACAGCGGGAGAGGGGTTTGCTATGTTGTAACTCTCGACTCACTTGATGTCTGCAGACTTAAGTCTAACAGCAAGTGCTTCCGTTTGATTTCAGGTTACTGGCAATTCACAGACACATCACTCATACAGGTCTGGTCACGGCGGATCTACGATTACGACTCCTCTACCTGGTCTGTCCAAAATTTATTACAAAAATTACGTAAAATATTTACAACACATAGATTTAACAGAAAGATCTAAAAATAACCTCATTTAGTCTATTTCAGTGCCATCTATCACAGGACGAAAAAGTTCCTTTCATAAAGCTAACCTATATTTCATTGAATCAGGGAAGATCGAATATTAAATAAATCAGAATTAGAATATTAATTTTAGACAACCATAACGTTTTATATGAAAGTGGAAAAATAATTAACTGAATTTTTCGTGGCCTCTGAATTTATAAATGCTACGATGAGAGTCTGATACGTTCCTTTTTGTACGAACACCATATTTAAAAAAGGAAAATTCACATTTACTTGTGAATATAGAACTAATTTATGGTTCACAATGTTGCGTAGCCATTTATAAAAGTGAAATGTAGCTCCAATGAAACAGACAGACCAAAGAATAACGAACAATTCTTTTCTAAATACAAAAATATACACAAAATATTCATTAAATATTGAGAATATTATTATTTAGTAAGTATCCGGTATGTCTTAAGGTGATTAAAAACATATTGGACTGATAATAAAATATTTTTTAAAAACAAGATGAATTTACTTTGCATTACTATATGTTATATTAGGAGAAACGGCAAACAAAATTGGAATCCTTAACAAAATACAAGCATTATAAAACCCTACATCGATTGAAAGTTGCAGATTAGCCGTGGATATTCGTTTTTACCAATAAGTGATATTGAATTGACGTAAAAGGGAATGCTAGAACTGCGCAGCAGTGTGCAGGGAAGATCGAATAACGCTTTTAACGAAGTGGCACACCTTTCCGCGGTGAACATCGATCAAACAGGAATTGCTAACGAAGGTGTGTTCTCCCAACCCTTCGCCCCCGCTCAATACGGAGAGAACGGCCAACAATACGCTGCAGTTTCATCGAAGCAACTACCTCAAGTAATAACAAGAAAGCGAGCAAATTGCCCACAGAAACGCTAATACTTTCAACTTGGAACTCATTACAGCAAAAAAACAATTTAGGAATAATAAACTTAACTTCTCCGATGTAAATTTTCCGTGAAACTGTTTGATGAACATTTTGATTGGAGGTTAAGTTGTCAACTAGTAGGACTATTCTTTTATTAATGAAACATTCGCCGTGTTTTAATATCTATTTTCATATGTTATATTTATTTAACGTTTTTCTATTTTATTCGCTATTAATACATATGCATTTAGTTCTTTTTCCATCGCTCTATAGTTAATGAAAAGCACTAAATTTCATTACATTAACATTGTTGATTTAATGTCACGTAACGAACAATTCCTCTCATACATTCAAGGTTAATTGTTTCTTAGAGATCATGTGTAATTTGATTCGGCTTTAGTGACGCGTGTGTCATAGAATAAGCATCCTGCTAAACGTGTTTCTGAGTTAAGTATAACTACTATAAGCGTAAAATGATCTATATGTTTTTCAGTGTTTACTATTATTGGGCAGAATATCTTGTAAATAACCTTCATTATTTAAAAAGATACTCAATCAGGTGCTGTTGTATCTTTTCGGAACAATCCAAATTAAATTACCTCATATAATATCGCAAATGTTCTGATTACCCCGTTATTAATTAACTAAAAAATATAAATCTAGTATTGAAAGACACTAATTAAGTTTATAAACATATGAGGCATTAAATCGTTTACTTAATTTCCACTAATCAGACATTGACGTTAAATATATTAAGTATCCTGTTTTCTCGTGCCACTCTGTCAGAAAATAATTTTATTTCTTTTAATACGTTTTTCTACATAACGTTTGTATTTATATTCATAGACAATCATGAGTACTGTACCATCAATTTAACTTCATCTGTATTTCACATCGACCTCAGTTTTTAAAATTTTTATATTTAATAGACGTACTTTTCGCAATAATTAACTTTCCAAGACTATAAACGTAATATAGAGCAATGAAAGGTCAACAAACTGCTAAAACGAGTCTCGTACAAACAGTGAACAGTTGCAAATCACCGGGCTAAGCTAGCCCAGTAATCAGGTATTATAATGAAAACATTTTACGTTGGAATAAAAATTAGTAATAAGAAATATAGCCAAATACAGACAAAATAAAGATAATATAAATACCAAGAAACATTTCAGGGATCCTTGCCTCGTTTTCATGAGTTCTACGTTCTTATTTACTCCTGAAAAAGGGACAAGAATCCCATAAATGTTGCGTGGTATTTATATTATCATTATTTTGTCTGTATTTGGCTATTTTCCTTATTATTGTCAGGTAGTACAGTTTAAAAATTAAACGTTAGTGTTTTCTGCTTATTAATAAGAATTATCCAGGGTATATTTGTTGTAATGTTTTAAAACTTTATGTTTCATGAGAGCGAAAGAGAGTCGCTGGTTAATTATAAGGGGAATGTATTTATTTAGTCGGATTTTTTTATCAGATTAGACAAAAATATAAATGAATTAAAAATATTGTTTGGAATTATTGTTGTTTTCTTATCAAAACACTATTGAAACATAACTAAAGCTATTTTAAGTATCATATTCTTATTTCCACATAAATTACGAGACATAAGTGCAATTCCAAGGCAGCATTAAACATTTGGAAGAAACAACAATAGCAGTACAGAAGAATCTGGGATTCCAAATTAAGATTACTTGGAGTTCCTACACACAGACACACACTACTAAAAGGATGATGATTTGCCACCGTCAATTAATAAAGTAAAATGGATAGGAAAAATAAATAGATAATGATTTAAAATGAAAAATTTACGTCTCATTGAAAATTAATAATAAGAAAGATAATGCTTTAAATTGAGAGGTGGCGTCACCACGTCAAATTTTCAAGGAGCTAAAACGCCTTCCTCAAGACATTACTGTACCGCGTGGCGGCCGACCGCAAAATCAAACAATATTCACTTACTATCCACCTTAGTGATGACAACTTTCATTTGGAGGTAAATCAGCCACTCTCTTTCTCTCCTTTCAGTCCATATTAATATACATACATATATATGTATTACTATACTAATAAAGGTAGAAACACTAAAGGAACACAGATATAAACAAAATTATTTATTAACTTCACGGTCTAAAAAAGAAAAAAAACGTCACTGAGTTGCTTTAGCTCTCAGTTAGAAGTCTCGCTTTCTGAATAGCCTCGGCTATCCGAACAGATATACTTTTCTTCTGATAAATTGGTGTAAAATGTATTGTACATTTAAAAATACCAAGACAGGTTTTGACATTAAAGACGTAATTTACAAATTATAAATGAAAACTCTGTTGTCCTTTTTTACTGAGTACAAAACAGGTATATATTATAAACATACGTTCAAGACTAATGTATGCTTCTGTACTAATCCGATATTTCTCGACCGCAAGCTCGAAAGCAATTATTTGTAATAAAAAGAAAAATGTTATCCCAGAGCAATATAAATTGGTAAGGTAACTGTGGAGTTTATTTAACTCTAATTTTTATAAGGTATAAATTGGCGCAAGTGAACTCAGTTGCCCAATCATTACTAGAATACTGAAGAATTACACAGCGCGAGCCTGTAGCTTACACATCTATTATTCGACCTGTAAAGCATATATGAGATCATTACATAATAGAAGACAGAATTCAGAAACGGACTGTGGTTTTGTGTGGTTCATGAATTTTGAGTGCGTTCTCGACTACACAGGAAAACTTGGCTGCAAACAGGAAAAGGCTAGGCATTGTGCAATCTATAAAGCGTATACAGGGCCGGAGAGGTATAAAACATCATTTAACGGATTTGTGACAGTATTCCTACTGAATAATTTGCCCGCAAAGTACTAGAGAATTTCGTTAAGTGGACGAAGAATTTATAAATATTGCGTAATCATAAAATAGGACCATTTTTGTATTAAAACATCTATATTAGCGAGATAAGAAATTAATAGATTTAAGAGAATTCAAATAATACTATGAATTGAACGGAAGGCAAGTGGTGACATAAACATACGTTATTTTTTATTGTGTTTTTATTTTATTGTAATGTGTTAATCATTAAAACTGCAACCGGGCAGTTGTACATTTGCTCTAATAAGTATTTACAAATACCCGAACAAATTCTTATATATATATATATATACTGTGCGTCCGGCCGGCCCGCACGACACTCCCTTATCTGAAGAAGAAGGCTGAGGCTCTCGAAGAATTGACATCCCATTTCTTCAAAGGCTGGCTACACCGGATGTCGATTTAAGGTAAGTCAGCTACTCTCCGTCCGTCTTTCCTATCAAAATGACTTAATTAAGAAAAATGTTATCCGAGAGCAATATAAATTAGTAAGGTAATATTAATTCCTGGAATGCCATGTAACGAATTAAATACATAGTCTCACCCTCAATAGCAATGTTTATTTGTAAGTTTGCTTCATCACAACTATTATTGATAACTGTAGACCGAAAGTTTTGCCGGTGTAAGTAGTGGATGAAATTCTCTAGGGATACCAGGCGCGTAAGTTCGTCGAAAACACGCTGAACTTACCCGGCTGGAATCCCTAGAGAATTTCATCGATCATTGTTAACTGAATGCAAGGAATGTAATTGTCTCTCGAAACTTGATGAATGTAAGACTAAAGTTGTTTTGTATCCAAAATTAAAGTAATATTTGGTCATTTTTTCAAAAACGGCGTTTTCTTTACTATTTATTATTTGCTATTTATAAGTATACTTTTAGGTTTTTGTTTTCGTGAGAGGAGGCACATTTTAAGATGGCAGTGTGATAATGAGCGCTGATTGCTTGGACACGTATTCGTTGTTACTAGACCCTTGGTCGGCCATGTTAATTGTTTCCAGCCGTGATGAAAACTCTGGTCACGATCCCTCCCCGCAGTTAAATGTCCATTGCTCTGTTTTATTGTGGCCACTATTTACTCTCGCTCCCAAGCTTGTTCATAAATCCCGACCCCTCTGGCGCACATCTCAGGGGTGAAGTCGAGCTCTTTCTCCGCTACTTCCATTTCATTAGACGTCGTGTCGCGACACGCAGCTCCTACCCGCCAGAGAAAAGTAGATTTATGATTCATTAAGGTGAAGGAAGGGGTGAACCGATCCCTGGCTTTTACAAACCTCACAAATATCTGGTTACAATACAACGGAAAACAATAAATATTGCAACAAGAATATAAGTTGAAAGGAAATCAAAATTCCTCATGTGAAATTATTTATCACGTTCACATTAGTTTGAAGCTTTTGATACGTCTTATAATAATAAAAATCTCCAGTTACAATCAAATTGATCAATATAACAACTGAATTCCGATCAAATTGTCTTACTGAATTGATTGTGATTTACTTATCATTTTCTTTTCAAGGTTACTGCAATGTCGTCAAAGCTTCGAGAAAGATTTTACACGTGACAAACACGTGTTATCATTACTGAAATCTAATCGTAATATAATTCTTCATTCTCAAATACAACGTCTGCGATTCAAACTATATTAGGATTTATTGTTTTCAAGCAATCAGCAGCACTCGTAATCTGATTGTCCACAACATATTAATTGAAGTATCAGGATGTTGACCGGAATAAGAGGCGAACACGGGATCTTCTGCTTACCGGGTAAAAGCTCAACCATCTGAGCTATCCTTATCCTATATAACATTAAATGAACTGAAAATTATCAAATAAAATAATAGGTTCAGGTCTGAAAGTGTTAACTGGTAATGTACCCGTGTTCCAAGATTAAATATTTCTTTCTAGTTTCATTATTTCTATCTATTATGGGAACGAACTGGTATTAATTTTAAATTGCGAATTAACATAGCTCCATAAGGTTCTCTCCCGAGTTGTTACAGGAAATTAAGATTGTATTTTTAGCGGAATAGGCGTCGCCTGAATGCCACACAATTTGCAGGCACGGGAGAACGCATTATCATTCGTATCCTGTACTTTTCAGTTCATATTTCGCGGCGATCTGATTTGCCGTGTGCCAGATTTCAGGTTTACTGAAATCTCTCTTATACTCCTAAAGTAATTTTTAAAGCCAGCATTGCAATTACTTTAACATTATAATATTACCTATTGCCAATTATACATTATCGTGTCCGGTACATGGTATTAATTGTTTCTCTACAACGTAAACATCACTAATTCAATCTCTACTTTCTCTACCACTGAAAGAATCGTTTCAATTCCCCAGATAATTGTCATTAACCGACTAAAATACCGGTTAAAAGGACTCTATGAAACACCAGTTTTTTAGTTTTACTCAATTGCAAAAACCTCTTCCAGTTATGAACGTTTTACATTTTTGGTACAGTAAATTACAATTATGCATACAATGAAATAAGCTTAAAATTATTATATGTTAATTTCGCTGTCCAACAAATACAATAATCTGCTTCTTTATGCAACGGATCTACACATTTGTTCATACAAAGTTAATACTATAATTCTCAAAATTAATAAATTGAAATCCTAAATATTCCTGCTTGAAGCAACAAGTAATTATTCGTTAGTTGGAAGTTATCAAATGATTCTATTTTCCAATCTGCATCTTCAAAATTATTGTGTTCCACTACAGAAAGAATTGTGTGTATATTTTAAAGGTTATGTTGTTCTGTTGCGAACACACCTTTGCTTTTTGGATAAAATGTTCATACATCTTGAATATTTAGACATAAATTTTTTCAATGATATTAAAATATAAAATGTGTATCCATGTTAAAAGAATATTAATTCAGCTCATCTATAATGCTAGGGATATTTCAATCATGAAGAAGGATGGAAACTATAAGACAAAACCGGAATCTAATTGTGGAAAAAATTAGAATTGATTGTTGGTTGAGAAGGCAAGTATTTAATTACAAGAAATTGCTGATATTTGTACGGCGGTAAACTTCTTTTACCACTAATAAAAAAGAGGAGGATTTTGAGTTAAAATATTTTAATTTATTTATAATGACCGATTGCTTTTAGTTAAGTTTTTAATTAAAACAATAAATTTCAAAATTATAAGTTTTGATTATGAATTTTAATTTTTCAGGCACCTACATAATAATAGAAACTAATATAATAATAAACAGAAACGTAAATTATTTTACACTTGTATCTTGACATTACTCAGGCGAGAAAATATAATATTCTTAGAAGCATCTATTTGCTACTCTCATGGAAAATGTGTCTAAACAAATAAAAGTTTGATAAGAATGGTTTTCGTGAGTCACTAGTTGGAGAAATGCTTTTACCATGTTTTGCGGAATGACTCTGGTTCTTCCCGGCCCTCCGGAACTTGTACGGAACCGTTGCTCGTTGGGTTAACGTCGTCAGCTGTTCCGCATTACTCGTTGCTTTTACGGGCTGGTCGCCAAAATCGCTTTGTTTTCATGATCTGGAACTGGAGAAGCCACTCCCTTGTATAGTATTGAATTGAACTGACAAATGATGACTCTTTTAATACAATTTTGAGTACGGTTGCAGGGATCTACTTCTCCTATCCAGATCTTCATCTAGTCTGTCCTAACAGGTAGTATTTATGCCCCCGCGCAAAATGTGCAAGACAACCAAAACCTTGCAGAGACAATTTCGTCCTTTAATCACAATAGCACGGCCAGGCACCAACTAATGAATATGCTTCTTGCCTGCGTGCCTCAACATTTTTTTGACATAAATTATTTTTTCTTTCAAGTGATTACATACACTTTATATTTATTTAACATTTGAAGATGAAAGAGTAACCGTAGTTCTCGGCCGTGAATATAATCTGCGAAATAGCTTAATTGTTAAAGCACTGCACACTAAGCACTGGTCACGTGTTCAATTCCCGGTTCCCTTTTTTTACACCCTTCTTTATGATCCAATTTTAGTTCGTGTAAAATTATTTATAGTAATTTTTTATAACAAAAATGCTATATTATACTTAATTTATTGTTGAACTATTAGACTCCATCTTACCCTTAATTTTTCTATTGTAAGTTGTTCTAGAATGAAATATTTACGTCTGTTTTGCAAATTAATAATAAGAAAGAGAACCAAATACAGACAAAGAAGTGACGGTATAAATATCACACAAAGTTTCTGGAAGGATTGTTCCTTTCTTCAGATGATAAGAAAACTAAGAACATAAGAACCTAGAGCGACACAACTGCACAAGTCATTTGACAAAACTCAAAATTTAAATCATCACCTCTTTCGTATGTAATTGTATGTCTTTGTTTATTAGTAAGTTTTTCTACTACAAGACTATTAGTTCCATATATTTTCATCTACATAAATGATCGTTAATATAATAATATAATAAATATAATAATTCAAGTCATATCAGACTCATTGTGTGATACGTTTGTTTGCTATTATTTTATTTTGAGCTTACAAGTTATTTCCACCAACCCTCTGGCTTATGTATAGTTAATTATTAACTCAGAAAAATTGTACGTATTTCATTTAAACATGTAGTAGTACATTTTCGTCAATTTGTGAACATTATGCTGCCACGGTCTACGTGAGAGAATCGTTTACGTTCGTCTTTATTCATTCTGCTTGGAATTTTTAAATTTTATTCTGTGCTCTTTCAAGTTTTCTCTAAATACTCACTCATACGAGTTTCATCACTTTAATTACATTGCATCCCTTTTTCCTGCGTTACTTAAATATTGTTTTAAAACTATAGACTCCAGAAAAAAATTGATGACTATTCAGCTATTTATCAACGGTAGAACTAGTAATAAAATCAAAGAGTATCTCTATAAACGCATCTATCGTTAAACATTATTAATATTATGAAATAAGATTGACAAGAGACATAAATTTCATTATCCTTAGTCTGTCGCTCACCGTTAAGTGCCTCATATTGTTCGCATTATCGCCAAAAATAGTCTATCCTTTAGAAATAAGAAATACTCTACGAACGCAGGGAAGAACTGGGACATTAGATCGGTGGTAGAGATGTTTATTTTCGTTCAGATTTTTCTACGATACTTAACCGCCGAGCTACTAACTTCAACTTTGCCGTAGTTTTGTAACAAAGTGATTCTAGAGTTATGGTTGGTTGAACACCCCATGCGAGCAGGATAAATCTATAGCCTGACGCATCAGTTTTCTGAAGGAATAATAGCTGGAGTGCGCCTTTCGTTGAAGTAACCTACGTATTCAACTATCAAGGGCCATGAATCATCGTCAGGTTATTTATGATTACGTGTAACTATTTTGAGAAAATCATCAGTACAAACAAAGTCGTTAGTTTTGCTCCATCATAAAAATCTATGGGTCTATGTCCATGATCTTAATGAAACCGAGAGCAAGGGACAGAATATTTCAAAGGTGTCACTGAAAAAAAAACATTATGAGCTCTCGAATAGAGGTAGTACTCTAAAATTTTGTTATAGAGTAAAAAAAGAAATTGGATTTTTGAGTTATTTATTGAATTATTTATCCGTTACTATGAATATTGAAAATTTCCTCTAAACGAATTATATTGCAACACAACTGAAGAACTAATCGCATGCACTGATTTATTTCCTTACGAGGTGTTTATATGAATTTATATTTTCTGTGATCTACATATTGTAAGGCCTCAGGTTTTACATTTTTTTAATAAAACTAATGTACAAGATATTAGATTTTAAAGGTATTAAAATCATAAAATAAATTTCCATCTCATTTTTTTGGATCTTATGAAGCTTTAGCTGGTGAAAATCATTAAGAAAAAATAGGCAAAATATTTTTCTTAAAAAAAGGGTAAAATTGTTTTCGTTTCTCAGCGAGTGTGACTGTTAAGTAAACTAAACTATTTTCACATGTTGTGCATGTTAATTGCGGATGGCATGATGCCCAGTGGAATTCAGCCATTAGCGCTGTGCTATTTTAAGTGTCTCGCTATCTAATCTGATTTCCCAGGAACTATACCAGCATATTGCGTGCACTAGTCCGAATACTGTTTATAAATTCATGGGCTAGCGTGACGCGACGAACCGGTTCAATCTAGCCTCAAAGAGAACTCCCATTTCTTGAAAACCGCTGTTTGGAGAAGGTCGTGTCAATAATGTTGCAGGTATTATTCATGTTATTGCCTGTATTAGAGTACGTTTGAATTCTCTCTACAAAGTTCAGTAGCTAATGTCTGCGCTTTGGTTGTGGGTACTTGACAAACGTTATCATTTATCAAGTAATATTCTCAGTAATTTTCACGTAAAATGTAACAATTTTGTTTTTGGTGTTATTTAACCACTTTAGGGGTTTCCTAACTGTTGTTATGTAAGTCCACTTATGTTCATTTCATTTATAAATGATTTCTCTTTTAAATGAGCTAAGATACAATTTATAATAATAATAATAATATATATATAAATATATATTCTGACTAATGAGAAAACTAAAAAATAAATAAACATCAGCTAATTTTAAGTCAGAAAAAAAGGAGAATTTATTAAATTAACAATTTTAGATCGCTTAATTTGCCGTTTCGGCCACGGAAATCATAATTTTTTTAAATTTGAACCTGATGAGCCTGATTAAGCGATAAAACGTTATTAATTTAATAAATTCTCCTTTTTTGTGACTTAAAATTGGCTGATATTTATTTATTTGTTATAATGTATAATATTTTATAAATATTTTTAGTCTACGGATACTAGAGAAGATATTTTAGATACGAATAATTTTACGATATGCTAAGTGTAATGATGATTACAAATACCGTTAAGTGTTTACGACCCATTTCAGTTGTTCTACATCAAGTAATAAATACGCATAGACAATTTGCGGTACTAATCTATTCATTGTTAATTCTATACGAGATTTAGAGATAAGTTTTGGTCATGAAATAAAATTTAATGGAAAAAACCTTTACAAATATCAGATTTCTAAAAACTATCAGCAACGAATTCAATTAAAAACTTTGTAAGCTACTTGTTCCACCTTTTACTTTATATGGTTTTTTTTACTCAAATTATTTACGTGTGCATAGGACGTTTAGAAACAGTACAATCCAAATTATTTACAATAGTTTCCCAATAGCATTTTTCACCTGTTACAGTTTTTAATCACTATTATGAATTTCTACTCGACATATTAAATATTCTATCTATGAAACATAAAAAAATTGTAGGAAATGATTTTATTTCTAACTTGTCGTTATAGAGGTAATTTAGATTCACTATTCATAGTTGAATAAATAGACAAGTACCATCTTTGTTAGACTCTCCAATTTATTACTCAACGATTAAAAGATTAAATTACCTTACTAGGATGTGAAAGGGAATAAATATAAAAAAAATAGAAATAATAGGATGAATGAAGTCTCTTTCATCGAAACTGATATTGTGAAATATATAGACTTTCGGCTGTTAAACTGAGAAAATGAAAATCACATCAATTAGTGGAACGAAAATTTTACTTTAGTGTTCACAGAAATTTTTAACGCAAATATTGTTGTTTGCACAAAAATTACGAATGTTAAATAAAATAGATAAGTACACTCTACGTTCATGGAACAAAACTAATATAAATATTCGACGTTTAATGATCAGATAATTATGTGGTAAAACGAGGAGAACCAAAATTAAATTTCGGGGAAATATACGATCACGTAATTTTTTAGTATTGAAGTGGCAAACATTCCGAAAATATCTCGAGTAAATTTATATTGACAATAACGTACTGTAACTTTGAATGCGACATAATATTTTTCATATAATTTTTTAGGACAGAAGAAATTTACTTACGACTAATAAATAGCAGGCTCATGAATATTCGCCTATTTTGGAACTTGCTGTATCACGTCTTATCAAATATTAAAGAACGTGAAGGAAACCAAATAATTATTACACCTTTCTCATATAATGTTTAATAGTAAAGAAACAAAAGCAAAGAAATTGGAAATTTATTTTCGAATTTAATCCTGTTAATTCGTTTTTTGATGAACAACGTGACTAATGCACAGTTTCAATTAACAATCAAGATTCGGGGAGCAGAATTCAGGTTATCGTACGGACTTGTCACAGAGCTGAATCCTCCCACGTTCACAAGGGCATATAGCGCTAAAGGCCTAGTTTTTGTCATAATTATGTGAAATACAACTAGATTAAAATCAACATACAAATTATTACATTATTAATATTATTAAAATATATCGTATTTCAGCCATCAATTCTGTCGGCTTCTATGTATATGAACACACAGCCGGCTTCCGAAGAGTCTTGCAACTTCATGTTAAAATTCTGGCAAAGAGGTGTCTAGAAGTCACGCAACAGAATGCATTATGTAAAGGGGATGCCTATTCTGGGGCGAAATCAATATCTTCCCCTAGGATCTGTTTCCTGTCGGAGCTACGAGACTGGACGTTCATCTTGCCCCACGACTCAATATCTGAGCTAAAGTCAACAGCGCGAAGACGCACATCCGTTTCTTCTTCCTTTTGTCGTAACTTTGGTGCCTTGATTTATATGCTCAAGAAGTGGACGAACAAACTTATGTTCCAAATTGTAATGTGAAGTTCAACAGAATTCCAAATTTTAAATATGATCAAAACATGTTTGCTCTGTTATAAATTATAAGTAACGAACAAAACAGTTTTGTATATATGTAATTTTGTCGAACAAATTTTTTATCGTAAAGTAGTTTAGAAACTATTTTGGTCAAGATATGCAATATATTATAGATATTAACTCAAGTTGAGATATTTCTAATATTCTTAGTATAAATCTGTTATACCAGTTTTGAAATGTTTTTCTATTTCTTTAAGTGAATGAATAACTAGTTTAAATTATCCTACCGATCATATTAAACTTAAAAAGTTGTTAATTACACGCTAATAGTTTAAAATTCTACATGATTTTTCAATATTAATAAATTATTTTAAAATTTGGCACCGAATTTTTATATTTATGTAATTGACAAACAAAATAACTTATTTGTCAGTCTTACAGTGTCAATCTCATCTGGCTATACTATACATATATTACTATTAAAACAGGAGTTTTGACGAGTGTTGAGTCATATTCATCTGTTGCTGTAAGTAATTTTTAAAAGTATTGATTGCTTGTTTCAAAATTAGTTTTGGACCAATTATAACACAATTCAAATTAAAACATAACAAATGGTTTGTTATTTTTCCCCGTGACTAATAAGAACTCTTATATATAACTCGTATATTAATTATACATATCTCCCATAATTACTAGACAAATGTTATACTAATATGGCATAGATCACTAATTAAAATTGACTAACGTATAATTAATTTTTTGTAAACGTCAGTCATATTTTTACAAAGATTCAAAACTCTATCGACGTTCAAAACTTACGTATAACGTAATCATCTCACAATTAATATAAAAAAATACTGTCAGTAACGTATTAATACGACGTAAAACACATCAAAAGCTCCTGTTTTATTAATAATGTCTTTCATATAAACCAACTCTGAGACTGAAAATAAAAGGTTATATATATATATATAATATTTGATAAACAAAAAACAATTGCCAAAATAAAAAAGTGAATTATATTTAATTAATGTTTTTAATATTACAAATAATTTCTATTTTTTTTATTATCATTCCTTGGCACCAACAGAAATGTTGTATTGTGTATAAAAATACAAAAGTATTCCTTACGTAATTTTAACGTCATATGCAAAATAATTAATTAAATACGTACTTTAAAATATTGCTTATTTATTAGGTTTTTGAATTACTGTTACCTATAAAGAATTCTGATAAGCATTTAAAACTTGTTGAAAGGATTCAGAGCCTTTGGGTACCATTAATCGTATCATCGGCTGGAATTGTTAGCGGAAATAATTTATCGGTCGTTTCAATTCTGGGCGTTCCTCTTTAACTGTTTTATGGAAGTTATGCCATTGAAAACTGATATTTCACTAGATATTGGCAGCTTTCGAAAATAATTTCTGCTCGTTATAGAGGTCTGTGTTTGCCCAGGAAACTAATTAGAGAGCCTTTTGTCTTCAGAACTTTTCATTCTGAATTTGTTCCAGGGGTGAAACCAACTTCCTCACAAAAGCTTTTAGTTCGATTGTGCAAGGGAGTCGGAACTTTGTTGGTGCGGCTAGAGTTAGACGGAGGAGCCTAACTTTCTGGGGCAGTATATGTAGAAACCTCTAATATCCAATTATTGACTTGAATTGCGTTAATCAGTTTCGATAAATAAGTGACCGTGTAGTCGAACTGCTGTAAGTGTCTTGATACATATTAATTATTTGTACAACCATTCAGATAGCCTATGTTTACAGTGATGGATCAAAAGTGGTTAATTAAAAAGACTGATCTAATGATTCATACTAATAAATATAATTATATTAATTTTACGGATTAAAATTTAAATATTGTAGTTATGTTTGTACGGCAACCAGTATATTTAGTGAGAATTTCAGCCTGTAAAATGTTTATCAAGTGAAATACTTGTAATTCATATATGTTAAATATGTTAGTCGTCCAAAATGAGGAATTATAAAAACTAAATTAAGAAATTAATGTTTAGAAAACAGTAACACAAAAAATTATTTATATTTATATCATGAGTTTCAAGCCATTAGCGTGGATTTGGATTTATACGTTTCCAAAAATTACTTTTTATTTTTAGAATAACAGGTTACATGAGGGTAATCCACCTGTTGGCAACTCCCCTTTAATAGCACAAAAAGGGATTTGAAATGGGGATATAGAAGGGTAGAGGAAGTTAGCCAAGGGTTAACTAGGGCCCGCTGGGCTATGATTTAAGGGTCCTATCCAGAATTCGCCTAAAAGAGATGCAGGACATACCCTAGAAAACATGCATCAGGTAGGTCGGGCATTTGGGACTTGCCCCACGCCTTCCAATGGCTGGAGAGGGGCTGATTATTATATGAAATTATGATTTTAAAGAAATAAAAAAATTGAGTTGACAAATGTGTTTTTCATTAAATCAAAATTTTATATTTCTAAATAAATACCTTAGCTTTTATGAGAAAGGGACACTTATAGGGCCTCTAACAGAGATAGTAATTTGAAAATTTCACTATGTTACTGAAGCAAAAAAGTAATTTAAATTTACTGTAACAAAATATTATACTAAGTACAAAAACTATTAGAAATCTGAATAGTTACATAAATCTGTCGGTAAACTATATTTACTTAAAGGTTCACAGAATAAAGTTTGTTTTGTTACATATAATTTATTAAGAGCTACTCTGGTTTGTGCTCACGTGATTATTTAATTTTTAATATAGAACACTATATTTCATAGACAGGCAATAGTACTGATTTTAGTCTCGTCTCACTTTCCAACATTTTGGGTGCCTTTCTATTTTGCTGAATTCGTATTGTCACGCTCAGTTTGCTGTGGATAATCTTTAATAGAAAAACTGATGATATTCAGCCCATACTTTGCTGAATTCCACCATCACAGACTCTAGCGCGGACTACCATAGTCTGGTCCTCCATAACACACTGACTGTATCCCACACATCATACTTCATTGCGTCTCAAACACACACTCCTTCTCTGACTATATCTGAGTAACTTTCGACGCTAAAGTTCTGAGCGTCTTATATAAGCTTTCTCGACTACAATTCGTCACAGCCATTACAGTCTCTGCATTCTCGTACCAAACAATAATTCCTTAAAATGCTGTGGCTTCAAAGTTCCGCCGTCAATAATTAAATAAATAATTTTAATGAAGCATTTCATTACACACTTGTAATCGCTACAATATATATATTTGAAATATACGAAATTCTTAATTTATTTTTTGTAATACTTAAGTTTGAATAACTCGGCTTTTTTGTTATTGACAACTGGTCATCGGTTCCCGATAAACGGAGACTGTGATATAATTTTAGTAACAAAATAATTCGGCAATTATAGTCAAAGACGACCACGAATTTAGGACAAACGAAATGTTATCTGTGATTAATGAAACTACAAGTATTTTAATTCAAAATATTCACCAACGACACCAGATATGTTGGAAATAGTCTTAAGCACTTTCATATATATTACAATCTTTCATTAGCACTTGCGCAGTTGTAACACGTATGTATATTATATACTGACACTAGGACACATTTACAAAGGTAGTCTAATGTTTTGAACAAACATAAACATTTTCATAAAACAGCACGATTTTCAAAGTATATTGGAGCATTAAATTAACGTCACAGCATTTGCATTAATTTTTTTATAAAATTATATTATTAACCAAAAGTATGATTTTACTCGAAAATAGCAACATGGAAGGCACATTGACTGTTTTTAAATGGTTTGATATAAAAGATGGTTAGTTTCAATTTCAATATTCGTTTCTTAGCACCAAAAGAATTAATATTTTCTTAAAGAAAATTTAAATCTCAGTTGAACGTAAACTTTCAATTTTCAATAATTTAGAGGGAGTTTAAATGGCTAGCTATGAACATTTTTTATCGAAACATTCCTACTTTCTTAAGCTAGTTAATATCGGAATGGATTACTTTTAAGTTATGTAACTTCATTAAAACTGTCTATAAAAAAGATTTTATTGTTATAACGCTACATATTATTATTTTAAATGGTTATTAATTACTGAACTAAATCTCAACTTCTAATGCATGGTAGTGTTTAATATTTGTATAATGGTCTTTAGAATTTCTTGGCTTTGATGGTTTTGTTGGTCAATTACATCGAGGAACATTTGAAACCAAAGATTTAAATGACGTCAACTTCATATCAGAATATTTTTTACAGATGTCCGAATCTTCCACTCAAAGTTATAGTAGTACCAACTGTCATAAAACAAAAAACAAAAATCATCTAACCACTACGTCACGTAGTATGCTTCTCGTTGGTTAAGTGTGAAAATATCCATTTATAACAATTATATTATTAATATTAAAAACCGTATGATCAAAGTATTCTCTTTACTGGGATAGCAATGGGAATTTTTCATGTGTCGTGAGAAATGGTTGCAAAGGGGGCGCATACGTCTCGCAGCCGCAGTGAAAGCGGCGCACTCTGCAGGAATTTATTGTGTGGAGAGAGAGAGGCCATTGTCGCTTGATATTGAGCACATCAGTCGCGCTGACAATGGCCAACAGGAATGCTTTGCCTCGATTTAGCACTGCCGCGGTCTACGCTCATTGTCACGGAGGGTTATCAATCATGCAAAATATTCCAATCATGTGCCGCAGTCGAATTTAACACTGATATTCCTTATGACGATTATGACAAACGTTACGTTTTTGTGTTCAAAGACATAAAGCTATACAATTCCTTAAAATGAATTTTATCAATTTTTTTTAATCAGCAACCGTGTGTGCCTGCCTTTAAAACCAATGTTTTAAGATTAACCATTAATTTTTTTTATTAAAATCATAAACTATATACTTAAAGACTATAATATATAAAATTTTGCCTTCTTGATTCTAGTCCGCTTCACTCACGCACTGTGCTCTGCACATTACACAACACCAGCAGAATTTCTTATTTTCAATCTTCTGGTATGGTGTTGATTTTCCGTAAGTTGTCGGACCACTAGGTTGATGTCGAAGTGAAGCCTAGCTTCATGTCTCCCAGCATACCTTTTTATTTCTTCTTTTATAGGGGAAATTTCTATGGAGATCTGTATTTCTAATAGCAATTAATCCCCCGTTTGTCGCGCTAGGTCCAGGTGACATCAAGTTAACTATTCCGTTGCTGATAACTTCTCTGAATGAATTATTTTTAATCTTTTTACAAACATATAACATACGCTTTTATACAAAACATAAGTAGTTTGGATCCATTAAAACATGCCATTTTATTCAAAATATTTGTTAAAGAAAATGTACTATAAAAAAATTTTAATACCTCAATATACTTAAGAATTATAATCATAAAATATTCAGACTCTAATTTTGTAAGCCAAACAACAGTTAGACGCCAAATAGACAAAAAATACCAGAAATCTTTAAATGAATTTAGTTATTTAATTATTAATTTTTATTGATCCCTTTAAAGTATTCGACTTTTGTGAAAACGCTGATTAAATTCTCATAAATAATATTTGTATTCATAATATGAATATAAATAATTACATTTTTAGTAAAATGAATACATTAAACAGAATTTGTTGCATTCTTGGCAAATTAATTTTGTGTTTATACACAAACACAAAAACTTTCTCCCTTTTCACAATAATATTGTGTTTTAGTTTTCTTGAAACATAGTCCGAATTTTTTCTAAATATAGTTCGTCAATTTCATGATATGTAGCCAAGTTGTATGAAATATATTTTTTCAATATCGTCGTCTGATACAACATTTGTGTCACAATAATCTTCTTCTAAAAGAAGACGACGAATTTCATATACCTTTTTAGAATTTTTCAGGTTTTATATATTTTTACTCATTTTCCACAATTGTTAAAAACCAGAAAGTTGTAATAAAAAACTATAAATATAATATCCACTATTAACAATAAAAATTTAAGTAGCCAAAGAGACATATTTGATAGTAAAACTGAATAATTGTCAATTTGTTTTACGAAAAGGAAGTATATTATCACTCCGTACTGCTGCAGCTCGAACGAGAAAAATACTGCCGGGAGTGGTCGCAGTAGGTTTCCTGGACCTCAAATATGCTACTTCCTTATTCAAAAGTCATTTTCCGATAAATTACAGTTGCTTTTGGAGTGTGGCCTTGGCAGAATATAGTAAACAAGTTCCTCTAAGATGATATAAAAACTCATCCCTGAATCTGTCGTGGTTCCGGTCAATAACAAAGAAATTAAATTGTGTCGGTCCTCTGAGCCGAGCGCAACTAACGGAGACTTAAAAAAGAATTTCTTAGAAATAGCATGTAATCTGAATATTACAGACGTAAAAATTACATTATTCTTTACTTAATAAACATCTTTATATACGAAACAAATGCATAGTGACTACAATATAAACGTAAAAATGATATTCTCAGCTAAAGCACAATAAGAGAATTTTGAGAATGTTGTTATACGCTGTTTCACGCTGATATACGATTTTCAATTATGTTAAAATTAAACTGCTTTTATCGACGTACTAACGCTTTTCAAAGCAAATTAAATTTTCACCGTACATATTAATGTGAAACTAGAGGGAATGGGGTGGCGAGAGTGGAGAGAAAAATAAAAACAATTCAGTTATTATAACGTATAAAGGGGATACACTACTATTTTAATGAAATAATTAATTACGTTGGATAAAAATTTAAAAATAATTTAGTAATCCCTGTCAAATTTTCTGCGAATTCATTTCAAATAGTAAATTTTAAATATATATGGCTGTTTTTTGAAGACATCTCGTGCATTATACTTTTAACGCATTATTAATTCAGTGAATTGGTTCTGAATAAACCTCGATTGCTTTTTAATAGTAGATCTTTCTTGATACGGTACGTTTATATCCGTCATAAGAATTAATTATTTAAAATTGGTTTGCTGATTAAGTATATACATAATGTTACGAAATATACACAAACAAACGACAGACTTTACACTTTAAAAGCTTTTTAATGGTTGGAATTTCCTGTGAACTGTTCATAATTAATGTGCACATGGCGGTAGACAGAAAACAGATATAACATAGAAATCGATGCGTACACATAATGGGTTAGCGGTCATTTGTGCGACCCTGACATTTCGACGCTGACATCAATGGCTTTGCACGTCGCTAAGAAGTACCGAGAAATTACTCTAGACTGACTTCCAGGAAAAGCTGCTTATTAATTACTAACAGGTTATTCAGACTCAGCTTTTCAAGTTAAGACTCGTTAGAGCTAATTAGGGCATAGAGTAATTTCCTAGTAAACGTCAGGATATTGACCTGCTATGCAATAAAATATAAAAATAATATTTTTATCATTTTAATTTCCAGTCATAAAATAGCCTTTTATATTATCAGAAATAGGACATCTCGTCTATTGTGTTTGAAGTAAAGGGACTCGGACATTCAGATAAATTTGCAAGCTTAAAATAAATTTTGATTTTTTATCAAATTGCTATTTTCACAAACAACTTTTACATCATTTTTACGAATAAATATTAATTATTGCAAATTACGATGAGACAAATAGTGTAAAGTTTCTATAATTTAAATGTATTTTTTAAAATTTAAACTAAGATTTTAATATTTTTATTATTCATATTAGTATCTAATGGAATATTTGTCTGTTAGAACTGATAAAGAAATTGAAACAGATACAGAAAAACTGCTTCAAAAGGTAACACTTAATTCTTCATTTGATCCGCTAACATAGTTATTTATCAATATAATTTTGTATTTTCAAATCCTGTGTTCGTTAAACAAATTTTAATTCTATTACAAAGAAATGATTCACAAAAAGGTTTAATCAGGATTTATTGACACCCAATTCTAGCCATCAATCAACAATTCATTAGATATTTAAGGGTTAGTAAAACGTGGTATACAATTTATTTACAAAATATAATTTTTAATAAGTATATAATGAATTCGACAATAAGCAGACAAAATGATCTCATAAAATAAATACAACTCAACATTTCTGTAATAATTATTGCATTCGTCAGATGAGAAAAAGTCGTGAGATATATACGAACGACGAACTGCACAAATCAGGTGCCGAGAATAATCGATTTGTTACAATTAAGTTTATATGTATGTTTTCTAATTTTAATTTAATGATACATTGTTTCAATATATGTTTACGTCAACAATATTCTATAATAATTATGTGTATAAATTAATTACGGTAGTGTCCTTATTATTTTTAATATTATTTAGGGTAATAAGCCTTTTTTGGAGGTGGGGGACAAGCTACATGAGCGTAATCCACATAGTGGCAACTCCCCTTTAATATCATAGGAAGGGATTTGAAAGGGGGGATGCGGAAGGGTAGAGGAAGGTAGCCAAGGGTTAACTAGGGCCCCCGGGCTTTTTTTTAATGATCCTACCCGGCATACGCCTAAAGAAATGCAGAGAAAACCCTAGAAAAACTTGCATCAGGTTGGTTGGGCATTGGTTACTTGTCCCACGCCCTTCCGATAGTGGGAGAGGAGTTTGTTGTGAAGACGCAGAAGGGAAAAAGCCACGTACCCCTTCTAATATATACTATGTGCTTCACGTCTTGCCTGCACGAGTACTGCGGGAGGACTACCTGATTGCTCCTTGAATTTATGAATTACCAAATTAAATTTTCCGTCGATTGGGTGAAAAAAATTATTCTGCTACAGATTGTGTTGAATGTTTGATCTGTTACGGTTGACACAGACGTTCCCGGTCTGTCAAATAGAAATTGTTTGTGACGAAGGGTAAAGTGTTTGCAATTATTTTCACCGCAGTGGTATGTGATGAATTTATCCCAGAAATTATCTATTCTTTCTACTGTAAAAACTTATATATATATATATATATATATATATATATATATATATATTGTAATAATCACTGTAAATTATTGTTTAACTTTATATATCAGGTTCAATTCATTTGAATGCGGGTACGTATATTACATACATTATTTTACCTTCGTTTAATAAATCAATTTATTGTACAACCACTCTTGATATTAACAAAAGCAAAACAAAACCTTTTATTACAATATATATATATATATATATAATCAAGGTATATTATTATATTAACGAAATATAAAACGCTTGATTTAGCGAGTTATTTAGAGAAACATGTGAGAATAATAATAATAATAATGAAGAAGAATATGTCCTACTTCATATCAAAAGTTGAAATTTTGATTTATTTGATAGTATTAATATATTACATGGAAGTGGAAATTACTAACGGTAATTCCTTACTATTTTATTCTACTTACAGTATAAGATTCGAAGTCCAGTTAAGATTTATAGAATGATAGTGACTCTGTTTTAGTATTAAAATGGGCATACAGTAAAGGAGTGTATAAGTAAAGATTTGCCGCAATCTGTTTCTATATCTCCTGTTTCGTCTTTGGCCTTCAATAAAAAATTTCGACTTCAGGATTTATGAACGTATCTCTAGTAATAACACTAAATTTTTCATCTATTAATTTTGTTGTGATTTAATAATCAGATTAAGACTAAAATTTAAATACACTTGATTCGTGTCTGGTGTCCCCCTATGTAAATTTTAACTTAAAATTTCCGGTGCGACAACCACCGAATGACATGACAATATAGGAAATTATAGTAGTCCTTGGTGAAAATGAAGAGGAATTAAAAATAACGAGTGGGACTCTTTTCGTCGCCTGTCAGTAAATTTTTCAGTGGCATTTTATTTGGTGTATATTTCAATTTCCCTTACTTATATTGAAGTGAAATTTTTGTATGCTCTAGAATTAGTCATCTTATCTTGTTCTTGAAATATCTAGGTATATTGACATAATTAAAGCTTGGAAACATTTTATGAATTTTGAGCATCTAGATATGTAGTTGGTCTATGACACCCTACTTATATATATTCTCTTCAAATTTAATGACTTAACATATTAAATTCCGTTTCGACTGTTCCTTCCCTACGTCTTTTCCACCTCTTTAATACTACCTGTTTAATTCTCTGAAAAGATAATCAAATTATTTCCATTTTCTTACGTATATATTATTCTCTTTATTTTTTATATTCTGCTTATAGTTCGGTGATATTAATTAACTTTGCTATTTTAATTTTACAGTAAAAATAGTTTAACTAAACTCAATCAAATTATTTTTACAATGTGCTCCAATTAACACAATTTACTTCCGATAATACATTAACGAAACTCAATGGATTGTTAACGTAATTCAATAAACAGTAAATTAACAATTCTGGTTAACCAAATTCAAATTAACGCTAATAACACATATAATTCTGAATTGATGGATTACCTTCTATAAAATCGCAAATAATTTTTGTAGATTAGTATCATTTTAATGTTATGAGTTACTGGAATTAGCACTGCTATACCAAAACTTGGGGATTATGAAATTAATTTTAGACATGCAATGAGACCATATTACGCCCGTTAATTTCTATGAGTCTACATCATTCCAACTAATCAATTGTAAGCTCTAAATTTTATGAGAGCATGATATTTATAACACTATTACCGAAAATAAAAAATTATAGTAACTAAACACGATCGGGAGATCTGGTGATATAGTAGTGACATCTAGAGCCACATTGTATCACTTCGTTACGTACATTACACTTTTTGTCTTTATATTATGAAATATTACATAAATACAAATTCAATACAAATATGGACGACGGGTATCAAGTAACACGCGTCACATCATCTATTAAGAATTACGACATAAAAGATAAGAGAGAAGTTACACAAACATCAGGTAATAATTATAAGAAAATATTATGGTGAGTACAAATACTGAAAAATTGCTATTCAAGTTACTAAGCTACTATTACAATTGGGGATATCCCGTAAATTCATGAACAAAATTATATATGCCAACTTGTGTAAATATCTTGCGTCAGACGAGCCGCAACAAGGGGCTGATTGTTGCTGCATCCTTGCCCTGCATGAAAAATCTGTGTCCGATGTTAGACAGACCGCAACAAGGCGCTGATTGTGGCGGCCCGCACAGCAGCTATTTTCATCCGCGCGGTCACGCACTGGCTAGACAGTGCGTGAGCGCGAAGCGCCATTTCACGCGCCACGAAAGTAGCTAACGAGGCAGCGTCTGTCACACATGACGATTGCCGAATCTTCTTAAACGACATTTTCTTTGAGTACTAGTGATTCACGTCACAAATTTATTATGTAATTACTTATATCCTTTCATAGGATAAAATATTACTAAATGCCCATCCATTAAACTGAATTGGTTTTGTAAATACATACATTTTATAAAATAATTTATATCGCTATTATTTTCAAATAATTATAAAATTAAATACTATTTCTCTATAGTGGTAATGGAATACGAAATATTAATCCTTAACAAAACATTTTTCATTTCTGAAGACATGAATTATGTCTACCTACAAATAAATAAGAACAATAATTTCAAGTTACATTTAACTTTACGTCATTACATCTTTTGGATACGTTATGTAATTTGTATCTCTGTCAATCATTCGAAATATATTAATTATCTATTGATTGTATATGGTTATGCTCATATTTCAAAACAAGCCCACGTTTTGAGCAGAATGTGTAGTCAAATTTAATTTGACTAAGTTTTTACAGGTAGTCGAGTGGCATGAAATAGTGAAGTTTAACGTTATAGTCGCATGTTAGAGAAAAGTTGTTATCAAATTTTCAAAACTTTTGTATTTAGATTATCACATACATTTTCAAGTATTGTCAAATACAACAAGAGTATTAATCAAAACAATGCCGAGGTCTTTTACAAGTTTATATATATTTCTTTGAATCATTTTAGATGTTCTTTTTTCCCGTTCATTCAATAATTATGAAGCACTTGATCTACAACATCTATAACTTTAATCCTAGTTAAAATATTACAGTATTTTTATTACAAGGAGAATTATAGAAATGATCTACAAATAAGAAAGTCATAACTATAAAACACCACCCAATAGAAATGACAAATAATAAATATTTGTGTTACATATATTATAAAGAAATATTATTTTTTATAAAATAACATCATTCAAATTCCTTCATTTGTCAATGTCCGGCCATTATTTCACACATCTGGTGTGGTAGAATGGTAATAGTGTGCGTCATGTTCTCTGAAACGTAGCAAATCTATCGTTTCTTATACTTGTAAGCCTTCATTTCACTTATCCCCTCGAGAAGACGTCCAAAGGGATGAAATCGCGCGATCTGGACGGCCAGTTCACATAACCATTCCGTGAAATAACCCTTCCAGGAAATTGTTCGTGTGATCTGTGGCGCCGTCCTTTTGGTAGAAAACATGTTTTATCTCAAAATTTAGAAGTTAAGGCCCGTAGGAACAAAAAACGCACCGAACACATTTTCATTATACTATTTTATTATTTCCAGGCGTTATTGAGTCATGTAAGTCTGAATGATTATTTGCCAAATATTAATGGGTACAATTCTTGCAGAAAAGCGGCAGTTTTTAAGTTAATGCTTCCATCGAGACCGTTCAATGTCCTAACATTGATATACCCTTTATCAATAATTTTCTGATTGCATGTGGTTACTTCAAATCAATTACTGTGTGTTTAAAGAATATTATAGAGCACAATGCAACGAATATTTGCGAAACAGATAAATATTCTGTTTTTATTTTGATCAATTTCATCAATTATAATTTATTACAAAATTCCAAAATTTATCAAAAACTTTACAGCAAATGAATTCACTTTCAAATGGTCTGATATATGTTACACATAATAGTGACATATTTTTTACAATAATTCTCCGTAAATTATATTTTCATATGTTGAGTTATTATATAGAGTAAAATAGAGAAACGGCATCATCTGCGTTAATTATCTTTCAACATTTAAAAATTTTCGTAGATATTAAAAACTTTGCAGTATTAAGAACAATATTACCTGTGTGTCCAAAGAAGTGTAAAAATTCCTCAGTATATAAAATGGGAAGTTAAAATATTTATGAATCCTCAAAGAATTGAATTTTTGTGCAGGAAATTAATAAAGTAACTGATAAACGGTTCGCATATCCCTTATCATAATAATTCTTCCAAGAAACAAGTATTGAATTAAAGATACAGAAAAATGACAGATTTTCATGACTTTTGAGTTTGCATTATGGTTATGTCGTGTTAATCTCAGAGCACGAAAAAAAGTTCGTTCTCCTTTCGCTACTCACGCAATATTTGTAATTTTATTTTCTCTCAGACTTTGAGATAGTGTTGAGGGAAAGTATTTCTAGATAGAACAATGCATACAATGAACATAATCTTAGATGTAATTTTTCAGTAGTAATCTGGCGTCCGACAGACGCATTGCAGTCCCGTATTTTCACCTTGGCATATCCCTTCCGTTTCAAATACATAAAAATTGTCAGAATGTTTTGTTTAGCCATGTGTCAAATAAGTTGTTTGTTATCTGCGGCGCTCACCTCTACGTAACATATTTCTGGCATTCCACATCTTTAATTATCCTCTGTGCTCTCCGTCCACTTGTGCCTTCACAGTACCTTCTATAACAGTGTTCATTAGCTTGTGCTCCTAAGTATTCTCTCTTTCCTTAATTTGCCTCTTCTACATTCTTCTACATTACGAAGATTACATTCACCTGTTCCCCAGCTTTCCCGGATTTCATATAATCCTACAGTTTATGACTCTAACTCAGATTGTGCCACCCTGATAAATTCCTTTTATTCTTTCTTTGCCACTACTGAGACAAAAAATTCCAGTATATTCGTTTCATCGGAACTAATATTTACATTCTGTTTGTCGTTTTCAATTAATTGCATATTCAATGAGTCTTAATAACTATAAATTAACTTCTTCTCAGCTATAATTTTATTAAACCTAACATCCACCGAAATTATTGTCAATCCGTTTTAAACATTTTAGAAATATTAATACATTTGATAAAATGACAAAAAATAATCTTTGATCACCTTAAAAATATTTTCTTTTATTTAATTGCTGGTATCCTCATTGTATAAGTTAAATTATAGCTTTATATCAAAATGATATAACCAACCGGGTTATATTGGTAATATCATCTAACCCAGGTGGTCAAATGTAAAGAATTTATTTAAAAATGCAATCTGTTTATTCGAATGTTCGCTGTATGTAATCGTAGAACAACAGAGGGAGTTGAGCTTCCTACCACGCACGGGTCCTGATGAGCATAGCATGAATATTGCAGTGGCATATTTGTGCATTTCTCATGAGCGTTCTCATTGGCCATGCATGACAGGTGGAGGGCGGTAATGAACCGAGTTCGAGCCTCAGGCGTGTTACGAAAAGGGGATGTGACAGGAATTCACTTTCGCTAGCGGTACAAGCAAATATATATATATCCAGTGAAACAGTGTTTGGATGATTTGGCGAGTCTTGAAAAATCCATAATGCCTTGTGGTAAATTCAATCACGCCACAGCCGATGTATCGGCCCCTATATCATACCTGCCCGTACTACAAGTTTTCCTGTAGATCACACATCCCTTCAAATTAACATTTTGACAGAATTAATGGGATAATTTCAAAATTTATAAGATAATAATAAATTACCCGATATATATCCACAATTTTCTTTACTAATAATTACCATGTTACGAATACTATTCATAGAACAAATTAATATATTGTCATATGAAGGTAAATTATTATACTGACAACATTTAAAGATTAAAACTAATGATAAAGTCAATATTATTCATTCTGAATGTTTGTAATTAATTTTAAATTGTAGGAAGGGAATTTTACTTCTTTTAAATCTGTACTAATTTCTATCTATCCATAGTGCTTAAAGCACATATTTTCCTCAAGATTTGCAAAAAATATTAATATAGAATATAAACCATGTATTTTAATAGAGACATATCAGGCGGTAATATAATTAAAAAATGTACTAATGTAATTAATTAAATAGAAATTTCAATTTTCAATAATTAAATTACAAACTTTGATTTATTTTCTTAAACATTAAGGCAAAATTTATAGTAAATAATTTATTACATCATTTTTCTATTATTTTATTAATGTTGAAGAAGTTAAGTTTAGAGAAACTAATAATTTTTAGATGAGTCTGTCTCACGATAATAAAAAATTAAATTTGTTAGTAATATGAAATTATTTGATCATAAAAGTACTTTGATTAGTTTGAGAAAAAAAATTTACAAGAATTTTCAGGTACGGAACAACTTTCAGAGCAGATATTAAAAATCCGAGACATAGCAGGAAGTCTTTGAAGTTCTCCCTCAGCAAGCGGAAGCTGGTTCCTGCTGGTGTATAATTCATGCAAATGTATGCGGCCTGCTTCCACGAACAAATCGACCGGTCTCTCCTCATATTCCTCACGTCCACTATGTATACACACGTGTACACTGTGTTTGGATCTCACTAAATCAGAAATAGAAATCGTATAAATTTTATTAAAATCAAATATATTTGGTAGGTTTACGATATGTTCTGTTATTTAAAAATTTACCGTGCTTTTTTCGTTCAATACTTGAAGTTTATAAACGTAGATGCATATCCGGAGTTTAACAGTAAGAGTTTCAGAACTTTAATCGGTCACGACGGCAACATTGCTTGCAATTATATAATTTTCATTATTTCATTTTCTAAAAATTTTATTGTGCTACAAAGGAATGTTTATTATTGCGCATCCTTTCAGTGCGACGTGTTTAATTTACGAACAAATGTCAATTTATTGGTAATCCTGTTAGAAGCAGCTATGTTTTAGTTGAATATTAATATATACACTGTTCTTGGTTATATAAGAATTTATATTCATAATTGTATTTCAAATAGATAATCATTTCACTAAACAAATTATATTTCATCTAAGGTTCCTGAAAAATTTCAGCTACATCCACTTAACGAAACTTGATGGATTTTTCGGGTTGCCTATCCATAAACATGTCAGATTACTTATTCTCCGTCCAGGAAGTACCATTCAATATGATTAAATTATTCATGAATTATACAGAAATTATAGCATTAACCTTTATTTGTTACTTATAATACCACATGATTATTAAAATATATTTTATGGTCAGGATATCAATAATAGAAGACTTTTTTTAATAAAAATCTATGTCAATGCCTCAATCGTATAGCTCGAAAAGATTGAGTTGGTGCTTTTTTCAATTCGATGTAATCGTTTAAATATTTTATGTTAATTACGGTAATAAAAATCGATGAACACGTTTCTTTATATTTGACTGTTATACGTATTTTGGTTTCTGTATTAAAATTATTTGTAAATAGATAAATATTAATCAGCATTAGTGATTGTAAGTACTGATATGTCAAAGTAATATTTTGTAAATCGCCGTAAATGATGTTCTCTAAGAAACTTATTTTTCCTGTTCAAATGAACAATATATTATATAATATGTAAATACTGAGTGAAATTTTTCAAAGTAATCACTTTAACAACAATGATAACTTTATTTTTTTGCAGCTCATTAAACTGTGTCATCCCATTTAATTTATTATCCACAGATAATCCAAATGATTTTTAAATTCAATCTTTTGTAATTATTTTAAAATAATTAAACATAATTATATTTGAAAACTGAGACGTAATAAAGACACAAATTTTTAATATTTTTCTAATAGAATGCTTTACAATGGTAACGAAATGTCAGCACAACATAGTAGAACGGCGTGGCTGCATACTAAAGTGTTTTTTTGTTTGAGATTTGAGAATCGCGAATGCATGTCATTTTGAGTATCTCGTAATTTATCCGGATTGACTTGTTAGAGCAGTCCAGATGGTCCTGTGTCTGTGTCAAGAACCCCATCAGAGCGTTCCTGATGACACGATGGCCGGTCGCCAGGGCGCTGTGTAGACGTTTTCGCAGGCGCCTGCCGAAAATAAGTGCGTATTTCTGGAGATGGTCCGACACCTGGGCCAGCCAGCGCGGCGTCGGCGGGGAAACACCTCGAATATAACTTACACTATGCTAGGTACAGAATAGGAAACCACGAAACGCCCAATCCGCAGTTTTCATCCCACTCCACTTCTGTATAGAGAACATTGAATATTGTCAGTCCATTAAATGCGACGAATTCTGATTTATTCTTAAATTGAGCTGATCAATTCGTAACGCAATCTGGTAATCAGTAAGGAAATAGTTTTAACTAAATAACTATTGCCACAAAATTGAAGTAAAACCAAGATTTCTTATTATCTCAGTATACGATTAATAAAATTCTGTGTCTGTATAGACGATACTATCACCACAACTGGTTTAATCATGATTATACGTGGTCAAAGACCAACCGCCCACAACAACCATCATTTACCTAGAGGATGCTCTGTGACCTCGGAAACTCACGTAAATACATTACAGTGTCGCATCGCCGGTCACGTCCACGATTGTATAAATCGTATAGCCGTATATACTTTACTAACCAATATAACAGAATAACGTTAAAAAATAAGGGTACGTTCATTATCAGATAATTCCATAAACTGTGAGCATGATCCACTTGTGCACATTTTGGCATTAAGAAAATTGAATTTAGTGAAACAAATTCAATA
The DNA here is from genome assembly GCA_037074705.1 of Zhengitettix transpicula. Taxonomy (NCBI): domain Eukaryota; kingdom Metazoa; phylum Arthropoda; class Insecta; order Orthoptera; family Tetrigidae; genus Zhengitettix; species Zhengitettix transpicula. The sequence continues at coordinate 1,804,993 of CM073590.1, forward strand.
AAATCAAATTCTAATACAGCACTTTTTAAGCACAGGAATTAATAATTAACATTAAATTTGATACGGAATGAACCATCTCAATTCTACTACTAATGTGAGTTATGTGTTTTAAATATGTGGAATGAAGCTTGATAATAATTTTTAATTATGAAGTAAGCTGGAAAATATTGAACAGAAATGAGAATCTAATCCTGAGCCACTGCTTTGCATGCAGCAGCTCTAACCACTAAGATACGTCGTCGATTCAGTACGATTTTTTCCCTTCCTACTTCATAAGTAATAATGATTACAAAGTTTCATAGCTGGACTTTAGGATAAAAGCTTCCGATATTAAGACACACAAATAATTTTAGGTAAGTCAGTAGGTATAAAATGAGATGAAAGTATTTGTACAGTGAAATAAATAAAATCGACGGCGTAGGTCAGTAGTTAGAGCTTCTGCGTACGAAACAGTGGACTCGGGTTCTCTTCCCGGTTTCAAAGAATATTTTGCGTGTATATCATAATTATCAATTATATATGTATCTAGGTAGTATCAGTCCCAGCATATTTCATTGACCTAGAATCAATTCGCTAACACCGGAAATCCAGATTCTTGTTTGCGTATAAACGAAAATTCACAGTCAAATACACTGTCAAAGTTCACACAAAGAAACATAATTTCGAATCCGTAAGCATCACTTAGACACACTTAAGTTAGATATAGTCGTTCATTCGGCTTTTGGAAGTGACGGTCCGTATCTTTTTTCTTTTAAATACTACCTCATGTCAGGTCCGTAGGATACTGAAACAAATCATGTTGTTGCGTGTTAAATCACTGGAATAGTAATGTTGTAGAATGGTGACCACATTGTTATTCTGTCTTCGTGATAAGAAATTTTACTTGATTTCTCAGTTAAACGGATGCGTAGATTATTTTTTTTAACACAAGAGGACCACTTTTTACTAGTTTTTGCATAAATAGTAAAGGTAAACTGAGGATGTGATAGAAGAATATCGGCCGACTGGCTGGCCACGTGACCCTTCTCATCCAAAAGGTAGTTAACAGTTTATGGCTTCTATAAACCACAAAAAATTATGACCTAATAATAAAATTATTAACACAACATTTTTGTGGTCCTAAAATTATAAAAAGTTTTTTTATTGATTAGCTTTTAATTAAAATAATAGATCCAACTTTTTTGTTTTATAAATAGTACGAAACAAAAAATAATGACTGAAACATTATGGAAATGTATTAAGGAACAAAAGCTTAGGTACTTACATTAATATATATATATATATATATATATATATATATGTATAAAATACCTTAAACATAATTATAAAATTAATAATTGAAGTAATATTCCCATTTTAATTACGTAAAACACCCTACAAATTTCCTTGACTTTAATTATTTTGCTTACGAAACGTTTAGGCAAAAATATTGAGAGAAAAAATAATTAACTATCAAACCGATGTCACCTGTTCGTCTGCTCGCTTTTCTCGAGGAAATAATGGTTCAACAATTTATTTATGAAAAAAGTCTAAACAAATTCTTAACTTTATGTAATAATATGATATAAATCTATGAAATTAATTAGACTTAGGCTCGTTGCAATTTTTATCTCAGATTCCTTTCTTTCAGCTTAAAAATTCGACGGCATAAATGCCATTTATAAAAGAAATAAAATTTGTGCACTGGATTGTCATCTATCAATAATGATAATTTGGCTATATGCAGACAGAGTAAAGAAAAATTTAACAGAACATTGTTTCTAGAATTTCAGATCTCATCATGTTAACAACTAGCATATAATGGAAATTTTGACATTATCAAACACGTTAGGATTATAACACAGACACTCCTCGAAGAGTTAGTACCACTTTGAAAATTTATGTCGTTGATGTGTACTAGTTTATACTGTGTTCAATATCAAGAACGTTTGTACCGTCCTAATAACATTTCAGACCTTCAGAAACCAATAATATGATGTTTTTAGCACGTTAGCCTAAGTAATTTGTTGTTTAAACGTCGGAGATTGATTTAAAAAATTCTTAAAATTATTACTTAATGAAAGAAAATTTTTAATACAAATACTATGAGTGAAAAAATATTCTCACAACCTCTATACCGATATGAAACATTAGAATTGCCCAAAACAAACCTCCTTGGTCAGCTCAAGGAAAACACTCGGTACGCTATTATTTTATATTAGAGTGAGTAGGTCTGGTTTCAACTAAATAAGTTGTAGCCTCCATTGATTAAACCGCTGAGATTTCTGCTTATCGTCGAAATAAAAAAAGTTATGCCTTATAAAAACAACACTCAGAAATATTACACCCAAAGCGTCATTAAGAATTATAGCTTATGAGTCGTTTGGATACTAATTTACGTCCTCCGCTATCCAGGCAGCTAAGAGTTGGGCCACCAAATTATTTTATCCTTATTCCACCAGGTCGAGAAATCTTATCACCTACAAGTTAGAAAAACTGATGCGCGCAATTTAGTTTATTGCAAGTGAATTCATTCAGTAATTCGTTCAGTAAATAATTTTAAAAAATTATATTTTTTGTATTGTAAAAGCATCCATAAAATTAGCAAGGCTACCAGTCGTTTCTGTTCTATTATCACATGAACAATAGGTCAGATTAAGAGAAATACAGAACTATGAAACAGATCAAATTAAGTAGTCTTATTGTATTTAATTCTCGCCGTAATATTAAAGTTAATAGAAATAGATGAAGAATTTTTTATCGAAATATTTAACAAAAGCGCAACAGTTTTTATTATGAAAAAGTAAATACTAAACATCACTTGTGCCGCTCAGTAATAAAAAAACCTACGTTATCCCACTGAGCAATATTATCTGCGTGTAACACATTTTTATCCATTTAATTGATAAAGACTGTTCTAAGATTAATGTTCAGGGTAAAAAACCACACAGTTTCATATCATGTTAAAATATTTAAGACAACACTAACCTAATCTTATAAAATTAGGTAGGAAGCGTCCGCCTATTAAGCATTTTAACACTGTATGAGATTTTGTGTTGTTTTCCCCCAAACATATTTTTACTTTAAAGATTCTTTTTTTTAAAAAAAATATAATTGAAGAACAGAAGAAATTCTTACAAATATATCTCATCCAAGAGGCCATTCCACTGAATTCAACGAGCAGTAAAGAAAAATTTCCGGTCTGGTCAATATTTTTCCTTCCTTATCGTTTAATAAAATATAATCAATTGGTTTTGAATAAGTACTATTAACCACTCACAATATCGAAGAAAACTTAGCCAGTTTTAGCAATGCTGTACAATAATATTTTTCTCTGCAGTTTATTGATTGTAATAGTTTTAACATCAGTAAATTCGAATTACGTTAGGATATACAGCAATTATTTCATATTACAACACTATTTTATTGTCAGACAGAGATTTTTGTTCATAAAAGTGAAATCCTCTATCCCATTCAACGTATTGATTGACTCAATTTGAGGACCGCAAAAAAGTAAGTATGAATCCATAGTTATTAATGTTTTACTTAATCATGTTTAGCTGTGCTTAAAATTATATTTAATTATAATAGTAAGAATATGAAATTAACAAATCAAAAATTTCAATATCTTGAATTTATTACGATAACAACTATCCAGTGTAATTGTTTATTCATTTTGAACTATTATGCAGTCGAATTGTGCATTATTTTGAGTACTTTTATAACTAATATTCACTACTTTTTGATTTGATAAACAATAAGACATATTTTAATAGATTATTGCTTTAGACTTTTCCATTTTACGTAAGATTTGTATGCATTATTGAAATCGTGTTAAGGTAAAATTATTTAGATCGTATTTAAACGTATTTTTCAATTATTCTTCAATTTTGTAATTTGATGGACACTGTTTTCGCTTTGTCACATAGTATTTTAAAGGAAAAAAATTTCGCTGTAATAGTGTTAATGTTAGAATAATTCATTAATAATAAGAAAATTAGCCAAATCCCATCACCTATTTTGTCTGCATTGGTTAATTTTCGTATTATTAATTTTCAAACCAGACGTAAATATTTCATTTTAAAATAATGTTTCAGACAAATTGTTTCAGACTATTAATATTTAATTCATTTTTTAATATTAAGCAGTTTTATAAGTCCTTAAGTTAACACTCATGTGTCGCTATGCGTTTTAAAAAGACGATATAAAACAATGTTGAGACATGACTGCGCAACGGACGTTCAGGGGACCCAAATAGATTAGTCGGCGACTACGAGTCTGGGTCTTCGCCAATGCTCATCTCTCTATTTACTGGTTTGTTACCCGTCTGATACGAGGCAATACTACAAACTATTCTAGCTCTAAGACAAACTGCTCAATTTTTTTTCAAATAAATGAAAGCAGCTGGAATAATAGCATTATTATGGTAAGAAAATATGTTGAGCACATGTTTACCATAACCTTCAATAACCAAAGGTAAAATTTACTGTTTTAAAAATATAAAAATAATTATTTTCGCCAAAATTACTGAATCTTTTAATAAATATTTTCAGTATGTTATATTTTAAATTATTTTCTTATTATTATTCTTTATAGTTGCTACAAATTGAATCCTTAATGCGATTCGTAATTTTTTTCGTTATATTTAAAAAAAGGATAGTGCTCCTGAATTCACGTAACATGCAATACACTCTCTGCGTTTCGAACTGTCTAACTTTGCGGTTTTTGGAGAACTAATGTCATAACTTCCACGTTAATACCTCTTAGAGATGTAATATTGCGATGAAAATTTACATAAAAAATTGGAGCAATTTTCTTTGAAATAATGTTCAATGAAAAATAACAATAAAAAAGAAGTAACCTCAAGGATATATTTTCAGATCCTTCATAATACCTATTTTTTTAATTTCTGTATTTAACTTAGAATCTTTATCGAAATGCACTTTTTAAAAATAATTTATACAGATTACGCTGTTTTGAAAACAGAATTTCTAGAGATTTTCATGAACGTGCATCATTACGTAAAATGAAAAACTAATAGAATTTAATAAATGAAACACTTCGAATAAGAGTAAAACTTTAATCAAGTTAGATATCGGCAATTGAGTTTCAGAAGTTTAAGACTTCTGATTAAATGCCAGCAAGCGTCCGGAATCGATCTCGCGACCTCGCTCGAGATCTTTAGTCAGGTACAATGTCACTGAGAAATCCACTTAATATTTATGCGAAAAGCTGAAGCTCTTCTATTTCTCACAACTTTGGTTATAGAATATATGTTGCAGTAGAAAATTAAAAACTTGTGTGACGATGGCCTCTGAATGACTTTTACGGTTTCTCCCTAGCGTTTATTTGTTGTTTTATGGTAATTCATAATACAGTAACTTATTCGTCAACATAACTCCATTATAAAAAAAATCTATTCAACTCGTACGAATAAGTTAATTGTTTCTTCGATTAACTAGATGTCAGAATCGCGTGCAAACTTATCTAAAGTAATTCAATTCAGTTAATGAAACAGTCTAACGTTACGAAAGCAGAAATTATGGTCATAAATCTATGAGATTTACATTTCTTCGACACTTAATTAAATTAAATCAAACATTACATTAGTATATTTTCTTTATTTCTTTAAAAGTTTTAAATTTTGTATGAGAGGACTTCCGCGACTTTGTAGCACTCTGCTGGTAGATGTTAATGGTGAATATAGCTATAAAATGCATATCTTTGCAAGTTTCTCTCGTCTGATTCCTGCATTTGTTCGTCTTGTAACGCGTGTTTTGCAGAACAAAACAAGTTAAAAGAATTCACCACACTATTAATAACACAAGGTCCGTATAATAGAAGGCTTCCAAGAAGTGTTTCTTGTCCACGGTTCGGCTGGGCCAACTCGAGCTTAAGGGGTTCCAGAAAACTGTGCCAAACGTGCACAGGCACGTAATGTGGGCCATTCCCGTCAAATCTTTTATCATATTTGCCTTTGAGAATCCGCCAACTAAAGCCAAACAATTAGTTGATTTCCTTTCCTCTTTCACTACAAAATCAATCTTTCATCAGATGAGATTATTAAGATGACATGCAAATATATACCATTCAATTAAAAACATTCATGTTACTTACAACTAACAGATCTTTAAATTTTATTTATTACAGTAGTGAAAATAAAATTGTTATAACATAGTCAGTTGACTTTCCGCAATTTTTCAATTTGCTTTATTTTAAACCATTCACTATCATCTGGCCTAAATAATACTCAATTTAGAATATTAATTTATGATCAGTAAAACTACTTACTAAACAAAATTATCCTTGGCGGTACAAACCCATTTAGGGAATTTGCCTATCGGGATGACTGTCAGACTGTAGTATACTTGACACATCGAACATTTAGAAGTGATTGTGGCTAGCATATAGATTCTCATTAAAATAGAAGCTTCTAATTAATATCATGATGTAATAGTACTTAGTCATTAGTCATTAGTACCGAAATTTGTTTCTGAATATCAGAATTAAACTCGGCATAACAATTTTATATAATTTTCTTATTATTGTACATTTACATTTTTACCAATAGTTCTAAGAACAGAATAAGAAAATTTCTCTATCGTATGTTTATGTTGTTAATTATCACTTTAACCAAACCTCCACTTACCACAAGGGCGTTCGACAAGTATCGCGAGACCGCAATACTTCATGCAGATTTCCTTAAATTATATACGAATTCACGATGCTATTATAGGTATCTAGTCACAAGGACGAAAAAATTTCTTCCTAATGAACCTCTAGAAGTTATTGAATTTCATTCTTCTTAATTTTATTCGTGGACTTTCTGTATCTAAGGCATAGATTAAAAATAAATAATAATAACAAGGTTCATACTAAGTCTCGCAAAAGTACGAACAGAACGGTTTCAAGGTGACTGTATTTCATTATTAATAATACTTAATACGGCCTTAATACGGACAAATAATAGATAGAGATAAATAGAGAAATAATTACTAAGAAAATTTAAATTTAAAAGTACCAGAAGAGTCTACGGGGACTCGGGTTGATTTCAAACAGCAAAAAACTTCATATTGGAAATTAAACGTAAAAAAATAAAATAAAATGTAAATGCATAAGGACCAATGAACTTGAAATAAAACAATATAACATATTGAGATTTTCTGTTTTGTGCTTAATACTAACAGTATTAAGTTGATTTGTAATATACAACTTTCTATAAATTAATCTATTACAATAATTTGGTTCTATGTCTAAAATAGATGTGTTGTCAAAAAGGAAACAGTGTTTAAATTTGGTACTATGTTTAGTGATGGGATTGTGTTTACAAGTTGACAATTTTGCATTAGATTTATGATATTTAATCTTACTTTCAAAAATATTTTTCTTTGGGCGTTATAACAAAAGTCACGATTAGAACAATTCATTTTATAAACAACATTGTTAGTGTAAAACTTATTAATAGGATCTTTGTGTCCATTGATGAATCCAGGAAAACTATTTTAGATTTATAAATTACAGAAAATCGTAGTTTTCCAATTAATTGCATTAGATAAAATGATAAAATAAGAGAGAGAGAGAGAGAGAGAGAGAGAGAGAGAGAGAGAGAGAGAGAGAGAGAGAGAGAGAGAGAGAGAGAGAGAGAGAGAGAGAGAGAGAGAGAGAGAGAGAGAGAGAGAGAGAGAGAGAGAGAGAGAGAGAGAGAGAGAGAGAGAGAGAGAGGGAGAACAACACTAAATTTATTGAATATGTTTCCTTATAACACTGTTGTGGATGAGTCTGAAATTAATTTTAGGTAAGCAAATGATTATATACTTAGATTTTTGTTAGATAGTTCGGGTTTTCAAAATGATGAGTAGGATTGGTTAATAATATAGCTTTGTCAACCAAATTGCCTCATAGCGTTCTTCTATGTAACAGGATAGTCAGATAAAAAATTGAGAAGTCGGCATGAATATGTTGGCTTGCGGTACCAATTAAACGTTAAGTTATGATTGATACGGTAAACAGATACCACTAAGAAATTGAGTTAAAGTTTGTCTGCGTGAAAATTGTATTTAGTATTATTATTTATTAATGGCTGTTTATTACTGTTATCATTACTCAAAATAAGACAGAAAACAGAACCACGTAAATAATATATTTGTTTTAATTTGAATTGTATTTTAATACGTGAAAATTGACAAGCACGATTCACGAACAATCATATTTCATAATGACTGTTAAATATTTTTATTTACTTAAGTGCTTTAAAATTCAATTTTGTTATTTAATAAAAATTATTATTATTATTGTAGCAATAATTAAGAATGATATTCTTTATATTCACTTGAAAGTTTCATACGAAAGTGAAAGTCACACTGACTAACAATTACTTAAGTTAAAATTTCACGGAACTGAAACTGAACAAAGTAACATTCTTTACAGCAGCTGATTCGGAAGGTGGAACTAACCTCACTTTCGAAAAGATTTGTTTTCGAACTATAACATGTTTTACATATTCTGAACCACCTCTGTTCAGCTGCAGGAATTGACTATTCGAATGAAACTTCTCGACTTGCAAATTGCAATCGTTTTCACACAGTACTTTGCATACCTTGCGAAAGAATATCCCAACGGGAGTGCCTCTTCCATCTCATGAATACTTCATTGAAATTTTAATAAAGTGCTTTATCTTAAATATCCTTACAATCATTCGTGTCTCATCTCATACATAAAAGTGTAAAAAACAATGAAACGTTACTAATCATTAATGTAACTCTTAAAATATGTTTATTTTAACTTTTGTTTAACAGTAATTTTTTTCCATTAAGTTCCTGCTAAAATTTAACGTGATTTAACTAAGTTGTAAAACAAATTGAGAAACTTCTTAATCTGATAGACATTTTTGCTTTTCTTAATCATTTTTAGGTGTGAATCTTTCACTAAATTGTAAATTGTATGATATTCTTGAAATAAATAATAAAAATGTTAGAGATCAAATTAGTAAGAATAAAAAGTATAATATATAAATTAAAACTGATTCATAATAATTTATTAGACGTTTCGTCCTTACGTTAAAATCTTTCCTGGATTTAATTAATTAGGATAAGTTTAAACTATAAAAATCTCTGAGCTGCTTGCCAGCGGATATTCTTTTCTGATTAATGTTTACTGAACAGTTTTTGTTGGGATGCACCCCAGAGATTTTTATACTTTGAAGTATTATTAATTAACTAATACTTGGAGAGAACCTAATGTAATGACGGAACGTCGTTTATGTCTATAAATTAGTATGAATAATTTGCAATTTGTTTATTAAAATTTTTTATTTTGACTTATTTGGTCATAAATATTAATTTAAAATACAAAATTCACTAAATTATCTACCACATTTAAGTGTTAGTTGTTTACGGTCCTGACATATTAGCGTGGTAATTATGGGTTACCTAAAAAGCTTAACAACTATCTAAATATCTTCAAAATAGTTTAAAAATATACTTTAACATCAAATCCTTTCTTGGGCTTTAACATATTAAATAAGAAAATAATTTTGAAAAATTAAAATAAATTATTGGTTTCTCTCATTAATGAACACCAAATGTTCCTATAAAAATGTCTTACTGTGAAAGTATTTTAGGATTAATAGTATTGAAAACCAGCAAATATCTTGAAATCAATGAATCACTGAAAATACGACATAAAAAGGTTGTAATTAAAACTTATTACTACAATAATATATATAGATATATATAATGGAATTGCAATAAGCACATGATCATGAACTGAATTTGTCTATAATATCATATCGAAAATTATTACTGAAAATTATAGATAAGTGTAGTAGTTTAATTGTATAAAATCTACTTAATTAATTTCTTAAAAATAATGATACAATAGTTTTACACCGATCTGTTACTGAAATCTACATGACGATCGAAGGATATGAAAGGAGTACTTGCAAGTACGTGAGGGAGGAATGAACTCCAGCACTTTTCAAGTAACAATTATATAACGCAGCAGTGTTATTTAAATTATTTACTGTTAGTTATACATTTTTATTCATTTATAATATATAATTGTAACCTTTAATCGGGAAGTCCTTCAGGAAAATTATTTAATATTATAAGTAATATAAAACTCATAACGGACTACGAATTATCAATATTTATGAGATATTTATCGAGTAATATGGGGATTATATTGGGTACGGTTCGTACTTTTGCGAGACTTAGGCTGGACGTTCAACATGTGGAGGACTGGTATTGATTCCCCATTCGGCAGTGAGCATAGTCCACTGCAGTGCGCCGAAACCGCATTTTACCACGCCACTACGCCACTCTGCATTCCATTACAATGTCATAGTCAGACTGATTTCATTTTATTCTCTCTTCACAGCTCTTCGGTGACATTTTTGCTGTGATGGGAAACGGTCCACGAATTCATTGCTGAATAGGTTCAGTTGCAATGGAAAAGGAAGGTCTTCATAAGAAAAATCAAGTGGGAAAGAATAAGGATGCATAGAAAAGATCTTATATATGAATATACTTAAAAATTGTAGTCGTTGTATTCAACAGAATAGTAATAATTTATTACAAAATTATGAGTTATGTCATCCAATCTGGTACATCTATAGCAAAATTATATAATTTCCTCTTGAATTTATTTAATAAATAATTTTAAATTCACAGACATTTAGAACGTACTTACGAATTTTTATGGAGATTTCAGATATTGCATCCACACTTAAATTTTGTTTCACACAGTTTAGAAATTTTTTCAAATATTTAAATGATTTCTATTAGGTACCTTCGGCCAATTAAGATTTAGATACGCGTATTAATTTAGTTTTCAGTTAATATAACGAGAACCAAATACAGACAATAGAAGTTATCATATAATTACCCCACTTAACTTATCTGGAAGCCTTGTACCTTTCTTCAGGTGCACAACTAAGTTGACAAAACTCAAGAGGCCATACAGACGTAAATTTTTCACTTTAGTTTCTGGTTCCTAATGTTGCACTGCATGATTTATGCCGTCATTTAATGGTGATATTCTGGTCAATAAAATATATACAAAAGTGTCAATTTCGTAGTTGAACATTCAATTTTCTAATGTAGTTACTATCAGAGTGTGACAACATTGATATGGCCTTCCAAAAATATTCACGATTGCTCAATTGCTTTCAAGAAGAAATAATTTATCATTATTTTAATTTTGAGTCGCATAAAATGCAAGGTCATTAACAAAAACAGGTTGCAACTATTCAGTAAATATTTGTTATTATAAGTGCATTAATTTCCCTACATTTCATCGTTACAGTTAGTCATCTTCAGGAATTCAATTATTAATCTTTTATATTCCGTCGAGTGTAGAAACTGAGGACATTTCTGTCGAGTAGATGTTTCCTTTCTGTTTTGAAAATTCACTTATGATATATTTAATAATAACCGGGGAATTGTATATATCATATATAGATGGAGGAATGTTGTCAATTATGTGGAGGTGTGTCATCTTGGAGTGTTCCATTCTGATTCATGATAATACTATCTGGTTTTGGATAGGTTTTTATTGCATTGAATTCGTTAATTTGTTGGTGGATATTGCTTGTTTTTACTTCACTCCATTTTTTGTTTCAGTGGTGTTTGATTTTACTTCGTGCACTTTTTCAGAAACCATTTGTAAGTGATCGTTGATCATGGGTGTAGTTTTGTGGAGACTTGTATGGCAAAGCTTGGCATACAGTTCTGCTGTATTGTTGTCATGTATATCTTCGTAATCCGGAATCCATGTCACCGTTTTCCCAGTTTTGTATATTTGGAGGTATATCTCTTTTATTAGCATTAGTAACTCTGATAATGCATCTTTTTTAGGATTTTTAAAATATTAGTCAGTGATTCAGCGAGGATTAAATGTATTTTTATGTTGCATGAATCAATATGTTTCGTTTCCATAAGCATGGTGTTAAGTTCAGAGGTGTTGATGGTGGATATTGGAGTGAGGTGGATGATGAGTTGGATGAAAATGCAATATTGGTTTTGGACCCGTCGGTGGAAATCAATATTATTAACTAGATTTGAAGAGAAATGGTCATCCAGTTATTTCCTCCACTTAGCTATAGAAAGCACGCAAACAACATGATTATTTAAACACAAACATTTAAATATAATTGGAGCATACATAAAAATTACTTAGGTAGGTACTGAAGTAAATTTATTCCACACATACCCGCTATCACTTTTTATATATTCCTTCGGCCGCCAAATGAATTTCAGAAAGTCAATGTGTAGAAAAATATCAGTAGTTTTTCTGTATTTAGTCTGGTGACATGCCCATTTGCTCCATATTGATTTACAATGCTATTTAATTAATTCATAACAATAAATTACAGTCATAATTTCATTTAATTATCATCAACAAATTACTTTACTAAAAATAAAAGAGTTATACATATATTAAATTAAGTAAAGAAAATTAATCTTCACCAGGCAATCTTCCAAAATATAGTAAAAGTAAATTTTTAGGTTACGTATTTAAAAAATTGAAATATTTATAAATATGTTTTGAGTTGAAATATTTAATAATTATGACCTTAAAATTTTTTGTAAACAATTAATTTGTAGTGTATAATTCGTTTCTGCTACTGTACGGCGTGAGATTAATAAGAAATCTATTATAAATCTACACGTCGTTGGAGCTTCTATTTGGTACTATTCTATTAGCGTGGATGACTATGACGTCACTTCGCTTCCGTTACGAACTGGTTTCCAAACACGCATCCTTACCATGCCGAGAAATAAGAATTTCAACTTCAAGTATAATATTCTATTGAATAATTTACACTCATGCAGTTGTTCATTAATTAAAAATATTTGTCGAGTCTTGGACACTAGAATTCGTTTAAGTATCTTCCCGTTACATATATATGTTTAATTTAGATCGCGTGTTGAAAATCACGATGGTCACGTAACGTTAGGAATGTAACGTGACGCTTTAGCATTGCATGAGTGCTCTTACCACCTCGCTAAAATTAAAAACATCAAGTAATATATGGATTTGAATGTTCTTTCAGAATTCTCTTGAACTTCATTCCGCTCATTGTGATAGTAGTCCAGGAAACTAAAGCCAAAACAAACTGGGCCGCCAATTAATTATTGATCACCTGAAGAAGCTTTTAATTTATTTTCTTTCCATTTCAAGTAACTTATTTTGAATAACACTATTGTTATGCTTGATCTGTAGATATTTTCTCGGAGTTTTACTAACTCTACAACAACGAATTATTATACTATTTCAGTCGTCAACTTCTCACGTTAAACGATATATCAATTTTTAAATTACGTCTAAGGTAATATGTGTTCAATTAAGAAGTTTTTATGTTTTTCGAAAAAATAAGTATTATTAGTCTTAAAAACTTTTAAAAGATAAAAAACAATTAAGATAACATTTTAAAATAATTTAATACATGTTACGGTTGTTTTTATTTGTTTGAGATCGGTAATACTAATAATATTTAAAAGTATACATTAAAATTCATATATTAAATTGGAACATTTGACCTCGTTTATTAAATATAAAATACTTTTTGTAAACATGCCGCTGTTAACGTATCATCATATATGATGTAACTATTGCAATGCTTGAGCACACTATCTTTTTGAATACTTAATTGCTATTTGGTACACTTAAGAGATGAACACCCAAATTTATTATAATTCAAGGTAATCGTCAGAATCTTCCTCCATCCAAATATATTAGATTTAATTATAAAATGGATATAAACATCTGCAATCATCCAATATTTTCATATTAAAATATCTTCACCATTATTTCAAAGATTAAATTATATAAGTTAAAAACTTTGTATTCATCTGTATTTGAAGTTTTCACAAGAGTGGCAACATTTAGTAAAAATTTTGTTGAAATTCAATGAGACATTAATTATTACGAAATTATAATTTAATTTAAATTTCCACCACCTGAAGAGATTTACAAAAACTTCGTGTCCGATTCAGTATAATGTTTTGAATTTTCCATAATAAATTTCTGATTAATAGGCTGATTTTTTTCTTATATTATAACCTATCAATGTTACTTGTTATTTTAAAATATATATAGTAACATTAATTTTCTGTTGAAGTACGTTGCAATTTTTGTCCTGGTTGTTCTGTAAATATGAATTCCTAACTTCCCGAGGCTTAATAAGCTCTTCAATCTTCACCGAAGTGAAGAAGTACCTGACCAGGATTCATCTACCAGTATGCTCCTTAGTGAACTGACGTGTTGCCCCTTAGGCCTTTTGGCGTACTGGAAGGTGCTGATTCGTTAATGAATGCTTCGCTTGGTATCGTCGCCTTATGGTTAAGCAGTTTTCGGCGCGTGCCGTGTATGCGTTCCATATGTCGTTCGACATAACGCACACACCAAGTATGAGTAACAGGACACCCTGGCCACCTGCTCGACCATCAGATGCTTCATTGCATCCGTCCTTATGGGGGCGTGACTCAACACCGATCGTCTCTTACGCGCATGTCCTCCCACGGCACGCCAATCCTCGTGTTAAAGCAAACGCTAACATCATTAGCATTATCTCAAAACGATCGTCACACGCACTGTAATCATTATAAACTTTATTTTCACCATTATTTTTCATCGATTTATATTTAACGTAATAATTATCGTCAATTAAAATTTTCTCATTGGAATAATATTTGTTTTTAATTTTGACAATGATTTTATTTTCTGAAACATCAAATAAATAACATCAAGTGCTACCGTTCGGACGATGACATGTCAGGTTTAGCGTTGTCACCTAAATAGAACATTTTAAATAACCCAGATAATTATTAAGGTAAACATTTATTATAATTAATTAATTTAATTTCCAGGACAAGTAAAAATTTTGTGTTGCTTCCCGAATTCATGTTTATTAGACATAATAGTTTATTAACAAACAGCAGCATGTCCTCGGGCACATACCAACTGATACGATGCAGAAAACAATAAAAAAATTGGAAAAAAAACGACAAAATAGAACAATATCTTTAAAAATATGGGTGTGTGGTTACCACGTGCGTTAGAAGTGAAACTGTGATACAGAAATTTATTAGCTAATTTACCAGTGTCCATTGCTTCATCGAAATTTAAAAATTAAATATAATTTTTATCTTAATGTCTACCAAATGATTAATAAATCATAGTTACGTTATTAATATTTATAAAAAATTTCTAAACCTAAAACCTACAAATTAATTAAGTTAGAGATGGAAATTATACTAAATTATAGCGAAATATAAAATTCTGTAGTGATGCTACACTAACGCTGGCCTGAGAGGGGAGAGAACATTATTTCATATTTCATGGTGTCTACTCTTGTTTATCAGGTTAAGAAGAGATAAAATAGATCCAGAAGGGACCTGAAGGGTTAACTAGATCGCCCGCGCTATAGTTCAAGGACCCTAGTTGGCCCCTTTGTCTAAATATGATGTAGGGAAAACTTCAGAGAAACCTGATTAAGGTAGCTTGGGTTTTCGGTATTTGACCCATGACTGAAATAGGGTTTGAGGTGACTAGGCCGGATTTGGAGGCAACTGCCTGAGTACTCAGATGGAAACAGAGGACAACTCTTTCCTTAGGCACAATGTCTGCGACCCTCTCAAAACTGACCATGGTGTATTTTTTTGTTAGTGTGACGGGTTATATGAGGGTAAAGCACGTGGCGACAACTCCCCTTTAATATCATAGAAAGGTTCATGAAATGGAGGATGAGGAACGAATTATGGTAACCTTAATTTATTTATCCTGTAAGGAGAGAAAGGGGGAGGAAGAATAATAAGTAATATATCTGATGATTTTGCTCGCTGATTGAAATGTTAAAAGTGATGTCACTTAACTTCCGTTGCTGTGTTCGCGTTATGTTACCCTGGTATTTCCCAATACTTCAACTTACTCTACTGTGACGTAACTCAAAGAACGACTACTCTAATATTAAATAATGTTGGTCCTAATTTTCATAAAAATTGTATTAGTAAAAAATTTGTTTTCTTTAATAAGTGACATTTGAAGCCTCTCACTAATTTGAATACTTCAGAAGTTTCTTTAAGGCAGACATGAAATTTCACTTATACACTTACACATGTGTATCAGATATAGAAGAATCTTCGTTTTTAGGTCATAATAAATCGTCAGAAACCGATAAAAGATTTTTAATATTGAAAATTTGCATTATCGTGCGTTTAACAAATTAAGGATGTCGCAAGATTAACATTTCGCGGCTATGGATGATAATTCTATATAATATACATTTCCAACGGTCACACTTCGTTGATTGAATAAAATAAGTCCATTTCCTTCTATTTCTCTGGAGCCAGCTCCATTACATTGCGGGTGGTGAAGTGGGAAACGGGTTGAATGTCGTGGAACATGGGCCGGCAAAGGTCAATTGGCCAGCTAGCGATAGCGGCGCTTCCACCGAGACAGAGCAATCAGCGCTCTCATTAAAATAGACGTTTTCCATAAAAGCGCACACTTGGGGAGGGGGACATTTAAATTTTGGAAATTACTACATATATTCTCTCCAACTGAACTACTTTACTTAAAACGTTATGTTAATATATGTACAGAATATTAAAGGACAAATAACGGAAATTATATTCGGAATGAGTAGTTATGTAAAAACACAAGGTAAAATAATAATTTTAAGATAGGCCTAGACAAAAAAATATAATATTCCAAAAAAAAACTTTTTCAATGACTAGTCACATGACTAATATGAAAAACTAAGTTAAGTAATGGAGGAGAGAAGTCTCATTCCTATAATATGAATGAAGGCTAGACGATGATGTGACGCCAAAGTTTTTCACGGGGAGTCTCCTGGATGCTAAACTCATTACCAATAAAAATATGGA
The DNA here is from genome assembly GCA_037074705.1 of Zhengitettix transpicula. NCBI lineage: Eukaryota > Metazoa > Arthropoda > Insecta > Orthoptera > Tetrigidae > Zhengitettix > Zhengitettix transpicula. Next base: position 1,821,861 of record CM073590.1, read on the forward strand.
TTAATTTTTAATTTTAAAACTACTCTTATCACTTACGAATCGCAGATAACATCGTTCGTGTCCGTGTAGGTGGCAGTGATTTATATACATTAATTAAAAATGTTAGTTTGCAAGACTAAACGCTGACTCGGTAGAAACGGAGTTTATGTACCATGAATTTGTAGAACAAGACGATAAATCAATTGGTGGAAAGCATTGTCACAACTACTGATCGCTATGATCTCCATTTTAATCCTACATGACAAGGTAATCATGATCTGAAGAAGTGCCTTACCTTTGAAATATAATTCTCCACTTCAAATTAAAACCCATTTATTTTACAATTTTTTCCTTAGAATTGACTATTTAGAACATTCACGGACTTCTGAATATTTCAAAGTGAAATATGAAATGTCGGGTAATAAATGGATAAATGTCATGAGAAATAATACGAATGTTTAAGAAATAATTTAACAATTACTTTATAATTAAATAGAATGGAAGGAGTTTCATGATACCATAGGCAATTGTGAGTTATAACTAAAGTTTCCTGGAGAATAGAAATTACACACACTAAGAAGACTGATGGAACTAACTAGATGCAACTAACCCACTGTAAAGGATGCTGAGGAAAACTGAGCCCTTAGTACTTAGTATATAAAGATAGTAAAAGTATACTACGCTAGTAACAGGCGCCATATAGTCTTACAGATTGCAAAAATGAATATAGTTATATTTTCTGAAAACATACCATCCAATTTATGTTCATTAATAGATTATTTTGAAGTGGCCTTATGAATGAATACAAGAAATGTGTTCATACTCTAGAATAATTTGGAAGAATCATCTAAATATTTTATTCCGAAATGATAACCCAATAAAAATATTAAAAGATCTTGAAACGATTAGCCGTCGGAAATTCTACTAGAAGCGCATTATAACTACAATTCAAAAAGATAAGAAATGCATACTGTTGTGTTATAAATATAACAAAGGGTTGGATTATTGAAATGAACTTCTATATAACTTTATATAAATGTCTACGAAGTTTCCACTTTCAGTTCTAGAAGGCGTTTGCCTTAATAGAGATCCCTCGCATCACAGAGATTCCGGGTTCGAATCCCGGCGCGGGCATGGATGTTTGTGTGCGTCAGAGTAATTTTCGTCAAATCAGTCTCCTGACAACGCATAATGAGTTTACATAATGAGTAACTAATAACCTGGGCTGTTTATTCGGCTGTAAATAAAACAATAAAAAATTGCATTGATCATTGTGGAAACAAATTACAATATTACTTATATGAGGAACACTCCTCGAATACAATAGTATTAAATTTATTTATTTGTGGGATTGAATTTTCAGGAAATGTTTTATCCTGCAACCAGATGAGATATTACTGGTTTCAGATTATAGCCATCTGATCATTCCGTCATTCAACCAATCACCATTTGATTCGAATAATGTTTAACTGAAAAAATATCTTCGCAAAATTTTATACCGGCATCAACATTATTATTTTTAAATAATTAAAAGGAATAAGTAGAAAATTCTGTAAATGTGTGGTAAATATTTTATTTTGATTCTTAAAAATATAGGATCAGTGTCTTTAAGTAATATGTTTTGAGAACATTTCATATGTATTTCATTTTGTATGCCCTTCTCATCCCAAAATCATAAGATTCAAGTTTGGGACTTAATTGGTAGATCCTAAAAACAGGATTTTTAACCTTTTATATAAGTAATATAGTTACTTCCATGTTTAATTGACTTGCTTAAAGTTCAGCCTGTATGAATTTTTAACTAATATTAGTGTCTTAGAATGAATCCAAACATTCTACTGACCGTTTGGGTGATAGAAGGCTTACGAGAGGATAATTGTAAGAACTAATTAAGTATATATGTACCTCGCAAATATTTCTGTAAATATCATAAATAATTTTAACTGGACATTACGAAATAACTTCAGGGTAATAAAGGGAATGTAAGTAATTGCCGCTATACTTACAGGTTTTGCCCAAGTTCATTTTCAATCCCAACAACCTAAATCTCACTCTAATCATTGCCATCAAGTAATCTCGATCAACATTAAAATAAGTTTATTAACCTGTAAGTCCATATTAAAAAGTAGATAAAAAGGTGTTACCAAAAAATTTAAGTCGTTTTAAGTTTTCATTGAATTTTCTGTACAGTTTTGAAGTTTGTAACATGTCTGTGTAATAATTTCTGTGTTATTTTTCAGGATCTACTTTCCCATTTTAATTAGATTACCTTTTCTGAGAAGTGAATATAAAATATGCTCTCATTACATTTTCCTGACTTGAATGCTAGTTGAGCTCCTAGTATCTAGACTGTGCTATTGTGCCCCTCCTTCCGGACGAGAGGGCCGGGTCATGTTTCCGGCGACCCTCACAAGTAGCGGGTGCAGACAATTTGCAGTATCTTCTCTTCCCCCGTGTTATTGGACATTCTAGACGATACACTCCAGCTATCGGGTTTCGGAGACGGACAGCGTACTGACAACTTTCTGACAAGTCCACGGCGCCCTACTTACTGACCAAAATATTTTTAGCTACTCAAACACACGCGCAGTTCTAGCCTAGAAATTAACACTCACACGCTTTCCATTAGTTCTGCCTCATACGTTCAGATATGTACAATTATTTATACATCTAAAGCACGCTTTATTACTAATTCATCTCTTACCTGAAGAACAGCATATATCAATGAGCTAATATCAGAAACCAAATATATATTTTCTCACCCTTCTACGTTAACATTAATTAAGTACAATGATAAATTAAATCATTAACAAATAAGTGTATTTAATTTTATTTACATAACGAACCCTAAATATTTGGTTGGACAAATAAGTTTATGTCTAACTAAACTGTTAGAAAATGTTAATCGTCTTTCCTGGGTAGCTGAAAATAGTGAACGGTATCATATTGAAGTTAAAATTAAGTTATTGGATCTGAGTAATAAAATATTCCAACATAACTACGTGAAGCACACATATAAAACAAATTAATCCAAAACCGTTGGTCTACATAATCAATCTTCAATATAATCCAAATCCGGATATTCTCTGCTTGCAGAACTTTGTGACAGTATTTGTCAAAAGGTAAATATTACACGCCAATCGTGTTCAATGGGGTTTAGGCGTAATTTAACGAAATTAAAGATGGTATATTTGAACTCCAATCAAACAACCACTACATATCTTTCATATCTTTGTTTTTATGCACTTACATGTTTTAATATACGAAAACGGTATGGTTGAATTTTATAATAAATCAATGGATATATGCATATTAACTTAATATTGCACCAAAATTAATTAATATCCTGCCACGAACTGGTATGAAAAATCGGATTATTTCTGAACACTCCTTCCAATTCTGAGATGTCTCTCTGAAACTTTTAATATTTCAATGTGTATTCGTAATTTGGTATATTGCAACAATGTTAAAAATAAATAAAAATTAGATCAATAAAGAGCAAAGTAGTACACAAAATAACTGATAAATTAAATACCACATAACGTTTCTGCAATTCTTGTTGCGGTTTTCAGGTGATTTAATAAGCGGAAGATCCGCAAGAACAACACACCGCACTAACCAGTGACCAACTCAAAAACGAAGCTATTAGATGATAAAACTGCCAATGACAGACATTTAAAAAAGTATTTAATTAATTAAATACTCTTTTAAATATCTGTTATTGATTGTTTTGTCATCAATTTTATCTTCACAGTCTTAAAACTTCATATATTTATTATTTATTTAATTATAATAAATCTTCTCGAGACGTCTTTTATGTGATTTACATATTTTAAGCTTGTAGTACAAACTACTCTATAAGTAATTTATAAAAGCAACTTATTAATAATGAATATATATAGTTTGTAGTCTTTCATATTTGAAATTTTTTTAGTAAAAACAATAATCACATTGATTTATATAATTTGACGAAAATAAAAATGTAGATGTTGTCTTATTATATGGAATACTATTTTAATTAATTTCTTTTTATCCAAATTTAAACAGCTGCAATAATTACAAAAAATAAACCACAGGTAAATTTGCTGTGTTCAATGATGTGCTATAATGTTTGTAAAATGAAGTTTTTCATCCATATTGATTCTCATGTTACGCTCACTTTACAGATGAATAACCATGAGAAAGCAGACAAACGCTGCTGACGATTTTATGTTACAACGGACGGATATATTGTATATGTAACTTTTATATATATTGACAGGAATAAAGGTTTACTTTATAGTTAATTATGTCCTTAATTATTTAGATATAATGAATTATGTAAAATGTATTACTTCTTACTCATCCTTGAAGCTTTGCTTCTCATGATAAATTATGGAAATCGAATTAATTATAACCTCATGTACGAAAAATACTGTCATAAAGTTCTGCAAACAGAGAAAATTAGAGCTTGGATATTATTGAAGATTTATTGTCGACCAACGGTTTCGGTTTAATTTGTTATATTTATGTATTTTACGCAGTTATGTTGGAATAATTTATTAATCAGATCCTAGAACTTAATTTTAACTTCTATATGATAGCGTTCACTATTTTCCCTTGCCCAGGAAAGACGATAGACATTTACTGATAGTTAAGTTAAACAAAATAATTATTAGTCCAACCAAATGTTATGCAATAATTAGGTAGGTTTTAATCTAACATGAATTAAAATAGTAGGAAATCGGAGTTTCTCTTGGATCGTAAATGCGGATTGTCCGAGTATATGTTACAAGAGGTCGTAAATTACCTTATGTTTTTCATTATTGATTTCATGATTTATACATATAAGTATATATATACATATTTGAAGTCTAGTTAATTAACATTCTATATAAAGCAATAAAATATTAACTTTATAACGATCAATTAAAAGGTGGGAAACGACTAGCCCTAGTAGAAATATCTGCATCACATTAAATTCAATTCTGGTATTCGTATAATAAGTATAATATTAAAGTACTTAGTGTATGTTTTCTTACCGTGCAATAGTAAAATAAAAATTACAACTATTTATTAAATAAAATTGATCAATTTTCGTTCATTGTGCATTCTCCAAATTTTACAGCAACTCCATCAATACCTGAATATTTTATACCCTGTTACATTGAAATTCTATTTATTCACAAAAGATTCAATTTATCTTAACTAATACTTAAAATTAAGTGAATTATGATTCATTTAAAACATGTATCCGATGCACCAGTATAATATTGAATAAACATTTAATTTATTTGTCAGTTATGTAAAATGTTAATGTATTCGTACTAGATATTTGTTTTACTTTATTACTATATTATATTATAATTTACAATTTTGTAATATAACCATTCGTTATAAGCATTTAAATACTGGAAATATTTGATAATCTTGCCAGAGAATGAAGTCTTTGTTATCGGAAATTAATGTTACCTGCACTATCAAGAATCTCCTGGGTACATTTCATTGTTCACGTAATGTCAGGGCCATTACGCTCGATTTACGTGGAGGCGACGATGTCAGACAATTTGTCGCGCAGCGATGAAATATTACTATCTTCACTTATTGATCTAATAACTTGACTACTAAATAATTATTTTTTAATGAAACTATATAAATCAAAAAACATTGTTAAAGAAAGGCATAAAAATATCAAAAGCTATTATGTAACGACGTAAAGGAATATTTGAGAATATCATGTATATACTAATGCTAAATGAATGTGTGATACATATATTTTGTTATTTAACGCTGCGCGTCAAGTAGATTATTAAGTAATGATGATAAATTATAACATAGTTTCAGTTTTATGTTTCTAACTGAAACAATTTTTCAAATTTTTATACTTTAGGTTTCTGTGTTTTATAGATCTTAATGTAATATGGAAGAGTGTTACATTTCATAATATTGTGGATATAGTTTAATCGTTGCTTCCATTACTTGAGTGAAATCGGAAGATAGTGAATATAACTTAAAATGTTAATAATATATATTGTGAGTATTAAGAAAAAAATTATTTGAATGGTAATAAATACTGTGACATCTATCTTCCTAGATCTAACCTGGATTTCTTCACAAACTCTGTATTGATTCTCTCAATACGTTGAACAGGGTTTCTTCACTATTTTAAGCGTACTTTTTCCTTCTTCCTTTGTGTTTTGTTTTCTTATATTTCATTCTTAAGATTTTTTACCACTTAAATCATCAATTCCGTTCTATGGTCGCTTTACAACTTCACTACTCCACAAGTTTACCTTACATTTATATCAGTCAGGTAATGGAAAACATTAATCTTGTCTAATTGCATTACTCTAAAATTAATTTGACTGTGTTAAAGTTGGTAGGTATAATGTTTGGACTTTCTTAGACCGGAATATGATGAAATGCATCTGACCACAAATTTTTAATTGAGATTTTCATTTATTTTATAAAACATTATATGGTATTTAATTCACGCGTTCTGTAGTATAATATATGATGTACAGATAGTGTTTCAGTTTAACGACACGACTGAAGGGTTTTTTCTGCACAAGAGATCTGTTTTGGGTACATAATTCGGCTCTGAAGCCTAATCGAAGGAAAAAAGATATTATTGATTAAAATTACTAAGATTTATTAACAAATGCTAATTTTATAATTTTTAAGTGGCATCTTTATTTTGCGTCATACGTTCAGTGGAAAGTTTCTATAGAATTATTGAGTGATCTGTGAAATTTTGAGAAACCCTCGAATCCTTTTAATTTCTATATTTTAAAATTTATGTTCATTTTGTTCCTTTTTTACTTTATTACCGAAAAGGTTAAGTAGCTTAGTTTTGAATATGAATAATATAGGTTTGACATAAGGTGGAGTGAAACTTCCGTTTGAGTGTTCTTTTCGCTATCTAAGACAGTTTTCTTCTGGGAAATCTAAATTTGGTTTATTGCAACGAGGAAATATGACCCTTAGCAGGCACGCACGAACGCACACACGCACTCCTGTGGGTCTCTTGAATGGCCTTACACTATTGATTTATCGAGTGTAAGGAACGGTCCACAGATATAATGGGCCGAGGCGGTGAAGCAGCGCGGGCTGCCTACCATGTCAGGGAAAGGCCATTCAATCTGCTTAATGAAGGTAATTATCAACCCGGAGTTCGTCGCTATTCTATTGGCCTACCTCTCAGTGCCCATTTCAATTTCAATTACTGAAGCAAAAGGGTGAAAATCTTCAGCACGTTACTTGTTCTGTAGATCCTAATACCTCTCTCTATTACACATTTAGTCACATGCATAATACGTGCAGCGCGGGTGTGTGGGAAATTGTGAATATCTGGGACGTGGAATCCATAATAGAGAATATCAGAGCTTCTAAATCATTCAGTCCGTAATATAAAGCTTATAATCTTAGCTTGATCTTAAATTTGCTTCACGGTTCATTCATTAACAATATTTTTATTTTTATTTGTTTTGAATACCGATTAATTACGGTTCAACTTTTGGACTTTCTTAATATTACTCTAACTTAAAAATTATTTAACAAAATGTAATCTATGATCGTTACGAGCAGACATGACTGTTAGAAACACGTGATTGAAATTATATATCACTCAGAGCTAAGTAAATATCTGTCAAAATTTGTATTAATTGGGAATTAAAGGAAGAGATTTATTAATAGGTCCGACGACAATTATATTAATGGTATTATATTACGCTTATTTTTAGTAACAGAAAGGAAACGTAATTATTTTCTCTGAGCAGAGAAATGAATTTAATGTGTTCCCGACTGGGGGAATTGAAAAGCAGGTGGAGACGCAGTTTCCCCTGGTAGGTCTCACATCTCATACTATGGGTCCACCTGCCTTGCGCATTGGACTGTGACTCTTGGGAGCGGTATTCGCACCCGGCACTATGCGAAAATCATTTCTCAATATGGATCCTTTCTAATCTAGCTGTTACAATTTCAGAACTGTCATTGAAAAGAATACAAATGTGTGCTTTACGCACATAAAAGTAATTTTTGTATCGTTCCCTCAGAATTTTTGTGATAAACAAGGTTTAGGTAACAGAAAAGATCTAATTTTTTAAGAGGAATGTGACTATAACCAATTTATTCTGACATTGGATGCAGTAAATGGAGCTTTATTATAGAAAAAAAAGTGTAACTTACTTGATATGTGTTGGATATCACTTGAAAGTATGTACTTTTTATGTAAATGTAGTTATAATAGTCATAAAGAAAAAAACCTGATGAATTTTCATATTTTTACTATTAATGGTCTCGGGAAATCAGTGTTCATAGTAATTTGCAGTTTCGAATGAAAAATAAAGTTTTCATGTCAGAATTGTGTTAGCACAACTTCAGATGTGAACAGTATATATTCATAGATGAGAATGAATTTTGCAGTGAACAGGAGAGGGAAGATAGCAGACGGAACGTCAAAAAAAGAATTACAGAGAGTGCAAGGAACAATTTGTTAATGTCTTCTTAATAATAGAACTGAAAAAATGTATGGAAAATTCATGAAAAGCAAGCATTGAATAAATTATCTACGCGGAAAAGTCACATTGTTAAATGGATATCTAAAACAAAATGATAAAAAAAATTAAAGCACGATAATATAATACGTCATTAAGCCGTGTAAGTCAACTTTATGAGTAAAAATTAATGTGGTATGTGTTAAATTTATTTTCTCCGAAATATTCGCGAAACGATCAACTTTCAACAATGAGTTTTATCTGGCGAAGTCTTGACCATCGCGAACGCTGCCGACTTTGAGGTTGGTAGAATACTTGTAACCATGTCTGCCGAGGTACGGTGAGAAGAACACTTGCAAGTAAACGGCGCGACAGCCGCAATTACCACGGTGGCAGTGCTAGAGGTGACTGTTTCGGGCAATGAAGCGATGAATAGAGCTAATCCCCCCGCAGTCAGCGACCCCTCCACGGGAGGGTGGGACAGCGTCGCACTGCCGTAAGTCGCACCTTGTCGGAATCGCACCGGTCGTCGCTTTCCAGGCTGTGTCACGTGTCCTTATCGATCTCGTAATGTCTCGCATTCAGGTAGCCACTCGGCTAACACAATTACTACTATTAGACCTATTCCTCCGCCGCTACCGAACACGTCGAGTCGGGAAACGGACACGGTTACGTGGACGAAATTCATGGAATCGATCACTCGACGGTGGACGACGTGCTTTCACTACTTTACTATCCGTTGATTTCATAATACTATTAAAATTATTTAATGTACATTTTCACCTGTACGTCATTCTTTCTTGAATAATTTGACGTGGCGTTTCCTACTGAAGGGGGACGGATCGTCAAAGGGTCAAAACCGACGGATCTGTTTTTCAGAAATGTGTGACGTCGATGGAACGGCGTGACAGAGCAGTTACCGGCAGCAACGTGGCTCGTGAACACACGCGGGGATGGGGCCGGGACAGGGGAGGACTTACCTGGAGCCAGCAGCAGGCAGCAGACGAGAGTGACGGCAGCAGGCAGGAGCATGGCGCGACGACCTGCCGCCACGCGCTATCCGCCCCGCATCCCAACGACACTGGCGCGGACAGGGACAGCTGTTTGGCCGCGACCGCTCAGTCGCGCATCGCCCGGTCTACTGCCATCGCCACGCCGCCCCCTCCCCCTCCCCTCCCCCCGACGCCCCGACGCGCCTGCGCTACAGAGCTCCCTGGCGGACGGACGCCGCACCAACCAATCAATGCAGCCTTCGGCGCCGGGGGAGTGCGACTAGACGTCCTCCCCGAAACGTGGAAACGTGGGTCCTGTCATCCTGCATGGGGAACCCCCCCCCAACACATGTGCCACCTACCCTTAATTAAACCCTTGATTAAAAATAATCTAATATTTTTCCCAACGTGTAAAAATTATATTTTGAGAATTAGCATATATTTAATAGTCGAGTGATAATAGAAGGGCGGCATTGGCAACTTACTTTTAAAATAGTAATAGGCGCTACCCAGTATGAAATATATAACAGTAAATTTTTTAAAAAATTTAATTAATCGATCACTTCACTGCTTTAGTTCCACAAAGATATTATCCAGAAAGAAGACTTTTGATGTTCTCTTTTGAGAATTTGGCAGTAGATTAACCTACGTGATGTTGAAGTTGACATTTCCAGAAGTATAAGATTTTTCCTTAATATCTTAGTTATGTGATTCACTCTAAAAAAAATCCATGAAACCACCCCATAATTTATAATCGGTCGTGCAAGCAATCTGTTTGAGCTTGATGTACTTTACGGACATTCCATTTCATACTATGAAATGCAACTATGAAATTCCACGCTCTAGAGACGATAAAAGCTATCACTCCAGATTGCAGTTTTCTTGGAAATAACGTTCCAATATTATGAGCTTATTTAACTACGAATATATTGGTCCTTATTTTATAATTTATTTTTATTTTTAGTAAATATGATATATTTGAATCTTTTGTGAAATTGTGAATTTCAGAAAATGATGAAATTGAATGCTTATAATAGAGAGAGGACTAGAATTTTTTGTAATAACATCGTCACATTTTACTGTTATAAAACAATTCTCATTAAATGTAGCCCGGTGTCTCCGTAGTCCTACAGAGCTCGGTACATTATTGACGCCAATTCAAAAATACCGTTACAAGATTATATTCGATTAGTCCACTGCTGTTGCAATAGGACAATCTAAATTGATATTGATTACAAATATGATTTTGTATAAATACCGTAAATACTTAGGACTATACATAAATAGTAATATGAAGAATGGCAAAAGTATTTGAAAATACATGAAATTGGAGAAATTCTACATAAGACTAGAGCACATTACAGAGACTAAACGTTACAGATTAAGGAAAGATTGTATAGAAAGTAAGGATAAGAATTATTATTTGTAATATAAACTTTACTTCACAAGTAGAACTACATTCCGTAAGTAAGACTGCACTGCACAAATAATACTACACTTTGATCAATACAAGATGATGTACAAATTCAAAATGTCGTCTACGGAAGAATTTATCTGGTAACTCTTCTCAGCGACTGGTAATTTTGTGCGATCAACATGAAATAAACAATTGTAAAATATCACTTGAACATAAAAAATAGAGATTGATACTAATATTCCATAATTAATCACTATTTTCTAGTGAACTAATGCGCGTTACGCATTCATTAACAGAGTAATATGTGCCGTTAATTAGTAGAGTTATACATTTTTTATAAATACGTTGTAACTGCTTACTCTTTTTATGATAAGAGGAAGGCAATTAAATAGTATACCTGAATATTGTATAGTTATTTCAATAAGTGAGAGTTGATGTTTGTCTGAATTTATACATAAAATTTAGATGATAATTCCAATGGTCATGATAAATAAAACGTTCGTCTTTCGGATAACGAGTTTAGCAAAAATGATGTTGTATAAACCCTTCCAAAATTGATTTATTCAATGTCGAAATGGACTGCGGCCCAAATGCAAATAGTTGTCTAAGAAGGGGGACAGATTTTTTAGATGAAAAATTTGAAACAATTAATCGGGAAAACTAGATAGTATATAACAAATTAGCTTTATAACACATACGTTCCAGATAATTTATAACCGTACATGTTTAGTTTTTTCATAGGCTGAAAGAAACGATGCTGTAGAGAAAGAATCCGAAAATTCTTTCGAATTAAAGATGGAGGTTTCATAAGTGGTAACGGCGTTATTTGACGAATCTGAAAAAGGAATGTAACATAGATGTCTAGTTTCAATCAGAACATCATCAATAGTTTTTAGTGAATATCACGGCATATTAAAAAATAAAAACTTATATATTAAAATATATTGCACTATGTACTGTTAAGCGTTTATTAAAACATTTTTTCAAACCCTAATTAGATTCGGAGTTAAAATAAATGTAAGTGGTAATGCAACTCATATAAACGTTGGTCATTTCATCAATAATTCCCCAAAATATATTAAGCAAAAAAAAGGAAATTACGTCAGCTATATTTGATGACATGAAAAGCGCACTCTTTAATTTATTAAAGAGACGTGGAACTGACGTACGCACCTGTCACCGGTATTGTTAATTTACAGTGCTTTGAGAGACATTTGTTGTGAGTTTACGTTGAAACAATAATTTAATAATGGCCGTGTGAGCATAAATGCTTCAAAATCATCAAGGCTGAAACAAATTAAACGAAGAATTGTGAATGCTCTGGTATTGAATTTAGTATTCCGTGTTTAGACAAGTAAAATAATAGATAGAAGTATTTATGCACGATGGGTCGTTCGTTGAATGACTGCTTATCATAGTCAGAAACACTTGGAAATGGTAACCTTCTGTAAGAAAGATTCGACCTTTAAGGTTCATGCATTGTCGTGTCGAATAATCGTTGTAGATGAACCGTGAATTAATCACTAGTAATAATAAAAGTGTAAGGGTAGTTCAATTAATAATTAGATAAAAATTAACCAAATAATAATGCGAAATAAATACCATTCAACGTTTTTGCAATCCTTGTTTCTTTTGTCAGAAGATTCAAGAAATGCAAAAGCCGTAAGAACGACACACCGCACAAAGCCTATTTATTACATTTATTGCAATTATTGTATTCAAGATATACAATTTTAATTAATTAACTAAAACATGAAAATAGTCGCCTTATAATAGAAGACGATGTATTGAGTGTCAGAAACACGTAGATGATCCATCGGGACTCTTAAAATATTAAACTACAGTGTGCATAAATGATGTGTAATAAGTAAAACTTTGAACATGCTAAATCTTTTAAATGATGCTGAAATAAAAAATAATGTATGGCTACGTATAAGTTTTCCAGCCTATTACGGTTTTTGGTTTACGAATTTGACGTAAAAAAAAGAAGAAAAAGAATCTGACATAAATTTAAATTACAGATATGAAGGACGTAGTAGTTTAACAATAAAAATAATTGCATTTATCAACTTTGTTGTTTTAGATAAAAATTGACACAAATAATTTCCTTAAATATGCAAAATATACGATTTTCTGCAAAATAAAGTAACTATCCGACCAATGTGAAAATTGATAATGCTTTTTTGAAGTTTAATTTCGAAACGAAAGCATGAGTAACTTTTACACTCGGACTATTTGCAAAGTCAGACGTGAGCGGTGTTTTATGGGCGTGGGGTTATTTAACAACGCGAGCGGCGCTCCCCACACTCGCTGCCTGACCCCTGCAAAACCTTGCTAAGTGATTCCGTTCGAGAAATTGAAATCCCAATAGCGGAAGCACTGCATACTTTGTGACTTCTAAATATATCCACACCATTAACAATCTCTTCCATTAAATTATTGACAGACTGTTTTTAATATTCTCCTTCTAATGTGGTATAGTTGAATACACTACTATTAGAGTTTATTCTTGCAAATGAGTATACACTTGGTAGCAGTTATATAACAAATACATTCTATGTTAAAAAAAAAGCGACAATCGTCTGCGAGCGTTATTCTCTCGCAGGCAGTACCTGCGACGGATGTTGTCTCGCAGGCAGAACCTTGTAGGAGAGACACGATGCCTTTTCCTCTCCGATTTTGAACCATGTTCCCACAAGCCTCGGCCTGTTCTGAGAGGCACCTCGGCCTGTTCTGAGAGGTGCATGTTCCGGGGTCACAGACCTTGGGCATACGGCAAGAGTTGTCCGCTATTCCCATGGGAATATTCGGCCAGCTGCCTCCTAAACCGTTCGAGGCACGGAGAAGGGATGCTGCGTCCCCACAGCAAACTCCCCTCCCGCTATCGGAAGGGCGTGGGACAATTACCCAATGCCCCACCTACCTGATGCAGGTTTTTCTAGGGTTTGTCCTGCATTTCTTTAGGCGAATGCCGGGTAGGATCCTTAAAATATAGCCCGGGGGCCCTAGTTATCCCTTGGCTACCTTCCTCTACCCTTCCACATCCCACCTTTCAAATCCCTTTCCTATGCTATAAGAGGGGAGTTTCCACTATGTGAATTACCCTATACATAGCCTGTCTACACCAAAAAAAAGTTAAAATATAGTCCTCTAAATTTTTGTTCTTTCGTGAAAAAATATAAAGAAAAACCTTCCTTTGAATTTATATACTGTCCAAATTTTTTTAGAATAATTGTAGTCAAAAACTGTTTCAGGCAGCCTGTTCCAGTTATTAACGAAGGAGAAGTTCCCTAGGTCAGTTTTCTGCGTCCTATGTTTGATTTTGAAACCATGGTCGCATCTGCCACACTTAATACGAAGGACTATCGAATACGCAGCTCAAGTCACCCCAAGAATTCTTCCCTAAAATTTTTTTAAAGGTAGAACGTAATCGTACCGTTTCGTTTTTATCGACTCCCATCCTAATTCTCTTAATTTTTCTTCACCATGTCCAGGACCACATTTGACAAATTTTTCAGCTTTCTTCTGAATTTTTTCAAGGCACTCTATGTGAATCACATGTGATTAGAGAATTGGACGTAGTTGTGTTATGTACATGACTTGTCTTGCTCTTTTGCTACCATTTGCAGCGTCTTCCACGCCTTACAGGCCACGTGCTCTGTCTGTGGTCCCCATTTCAAATTACATAAAAATTTAACTGCTAAGTATGTGCATGTGTCAGTCTGGGGAATTCCTGTACTATTTATACTGTAATTTAAACTCATATTCTTTCTAGATCTGCAAGATCTAATTGAGTTGCTCTTTCTTCTACTGACTTTAATTTTGTTTAGCTTAGCCCAGAAGACAAATTTATTTACATAGTTTTGTAACATGTCTACGTCTTCTATTGATCTGTAAATGACGCAATCATCCGCGAACAGCCTAACTTCCGAATTAATTCCAGCTGGCAGATCGTTGATGTATCTGAGGAACAGCAGTAGCCCTATCACGGAACCTTGAGGCACGCCCGAAATTACGGTTACAACGATCAACAGTTCCTGCCCAAATATAACACATTTCTGGAGGTCTCTCAGGAAGTATTGTGTCCAGCGTAGAACTTCCCTACTTATGCCCACTTTGTATAGTTGTGTCATGAAGGACTACCTCAAAGGCTTTTGCGAAATCCATAACCACAGGGTACAATATTTTCCCCTCATCAACTACACCTGCGATCAACTCTTGTAAAAGAAAAACAAGTTGACCATCGCATGACCAACGCTCTCGAAAACCTTGTTTCCCCTGATAAAACCAATCTGTTTTGTCTCATTCATTTCTAATGTAATCCAAAAGTCCTTTAGTTTGCGTACTACCGAAATAAAGCTTATTGGTCTATAATTGTTTACGTCTTTCTGTTTCCTCTTTTATATATTGGAATGACTGTAGCATTGGTTCCCATATTTGGAATACTCTGAATATACTGAACCGTAAGGAAGAAAAGCCTCTCCTCCTAATTTAATAATTTCTACGGGAATATCGTCCGTACCTCTCGATTCCGATCTTGTAAGTTTGCTATCTTTATTCTCAACAAATTAGCACTAATAACGAATGTATTGAATTCGCGATCCTCTACATTTTGTTAAATACTGAAATAAAATGTGAATTTAGTGAAATCTGCCTTTTCAGCGTTCCAAGTTAGGGTAATGTCGTTGATCAAGGGACGGGCTTTCCTTCTTCGAACATAGTTATGAAAGCTAATCCAATATCCACTATTCCCGTTCAGAATATTAACCATAAAATTTTCGTGTGCCTTCTCAATTTCTAGGTTTTTTTGACGTCTTTAAACGTTCCTAAATGGTCATGAATGTAGTTTCTCTGTTCATAAGCCCACCGGACCCAACTTATCATTTAAATGATTCCTTTCAGCCCTAAAATACTAAATTAGCCAAATATTAAGCATTCTATGATTATTAAAAACGTGCATTTTTAACGATTAAAATTTAAATAGATGACATTGCGATAATTTACGGTTTCAAAAACATTTTTGCGTAATTAAAGGAATTTAATCGATGAGCTTCTCAGAATTCTTTAATACTTTAGCTTGAAAAGATCCCCGATTTTTATTATCCCAAAATGTGTGACTTATGACCCCAGTGGCCCCGAAACGTCTTTTTTTTTTAGGGCAACAGGCTACATGAGGGTGATCCACATTGGGCAACTCCCCTTTAATAGCATAGGAAGGGATTTGAAGTGATTCTCAAATGAATAGGGATCAATTGTGCCAGTACTATCGAAGCTTCCCAAAAGACAGAGCGAAATGCTCAAGTAGCGTGGTTTGTCAATAGCCGCTGAACTTTATTGAGTTGACGAAATGCCTTCCCACTTCTCTTTCTGGCTCTTTCACATCAAGTACAGGCGCCTTAGGTCAAAATAGTGTAGAAAAATTAATTAAATCTATATTCGGAAGTTTACAGAATTAAAGCTTTCTACGAGTTTACATTGCAAAAATTTTGAAATTCGTAATTTGTTTCCCGTAATCAAGTACAACTGTAATATTTCGTAAGTCACAGCTTCACAGGCTTAATTTGGTTCGACAGTGCTTATTACAGATTATATAGAGAGTAACGATTTTGTATGCGTATGTTATGTCTATGAATTAAGGTGGCACATTTTTTTTCCAAACCATCGCGTTAAGCAAACATAGTTCATCCCCAGTAGCTTTTGTCAACGATTTACTTTTTTATTGCCAGATAGAAATAAAACCTTTTGTTGAATTGCATTATGAAGTAAAAATTATATGTGTATGTAAAACGGTGAAACTATACGTACAGGAATATCAGGAAAGTTTTTAGCTATTATCAGCAGTCCAATCCGATGCAGGTTTTTCTAAGGTTTTCCCTGCATTTCTTTAGGCGAATGCCGGGTAGGATCCTTAAAATATAGCCCGGGGGCCCTAGTAACCCTTGGCTACCTTCCTCTACCCTTCCGCATCCCCCCTTTCAAATCCCTCTATTAAAGGGGAGTTGCCCAATGTGGATCACCCTCATGTAGCCTGTTACCCTAAAAAAAAAGGGGGTGGTCACATATTTTTATAGGGTTTGTCCTGCATTACTTTTAGGTTAATGCCGGGTAGGATCCTTAAACTATAGCCCGGGGGCCCTAGTAATCCTTGGCTACCTTCCTCCACCCTTTCCTATGCTATAAGAGGGGAGTTGCCACTATGTGGATTACCCTATACATAGTCTGTCAACACGCAAAAAAAAACGGGGTCACATACCTTGGGCATACGGTAAGAGTTGTTTTCTGTTCCCATTGGAACAGTCGGTCAGCTGCCTCCTAAACTGGCCGAGGCACGGAGAAGTGAATGCAAACCCCTCTCCCGCTATCGGAAGGGCGTGGGACAAGTACCCAATGCCCGACCTACCTGATGCAGGTTTTTCTAGGGTTTTCCCTGCATTACTTTTAGGCGAATTGCCGGGCATGATCCTTAAACCATAGCCCGGGGGCCCTAGTTAATCCTTGGCTACCTTCCTCTGCCCTTCCGCATAACCCCTTTCAAATCCTTTCCTATGCTATTAAAGGGGAGTTGCCATCATGTGGATTACCCTCATGTAGCCTGTTACCCTTAAAAAAAGTTAATATAATAGGAATACCAACCACAAAACTCGTAAATACCAAAACAATTTCCTTTTAGTTTGGGATTTACATTTCTTTTTTTATGAAAATGTGTTTAATGAAGGAAAATGGAACTGTGCCAAATTAATTGAGAACAGTATGA
Organism: Zhengitettix transpicula; assembly: GCA_037074705.1. NCBI lineage: Eukaryota > Metazoa > Arthropoda > Insecta > Orthoptera > Tetrigidae > Zhengitettix > Zhengitettix transpicula. The sequence goes on from CM073590.1 coordinate 1,839,477, forward strand.
TAACAGCTTTGAGAATAAATCTAAGTTTAGTCGGCAACTTCAAATACTGAAATATGGAAGTTTAAAATTAAGCACTTAATTATGAAATATCTATTCAAGTCGTATTTACTAAATTAGATAAATGATTTACATGTTTATGAACGGGACTTTCAGAAATATTTCATATGATTTCTGCCCCATTGATTTTTTCATAATACTTTAATTACGTAGATAAATATCACATAATTTAAGAATAAGTTTAAAAAATTTACTTATTCTCCTATTTTTTGTTTTTAATTTGTACGAGTTTCGTGACGTAGTATGAGTCGATTTTTCCTTAAAATATTACTATTTTAATATTATAATATATCACTCCTTTTTGTGCTCTATTTAAGTTGTATAGGATATATTAATTGATTATAATTTATGTGCAGTTTTTTCCTTAACTACTAATTTTTCTCACTTTTGAGCTAACTAGATGTATTTTAACATGTATTATATTTCCTATTGAATGAATCGTATTTTCCCTAACTCATTTATTAAATTTTACATTTGTGCTATTTTTTACTTTCAGTGGAGGTCAACTTGAATCAGTAAATGAATCTAAATTTGATTTCATACGATCAGTTAAGTTAAAGTTTCTTGTAATGCATTTCATAAAGACCAAAATTAAATTGACTTAAATGTTATCGTCGTAAAATATCATATAATTAAAATTCGGTAGCGCCTGGTTATATATATTTTTAGTATATAATAAAATTTTGTATGTCAACCATTAAAATGTTAATACTTTTATCTGTATTGTGTTCTAGAAATCGTCTTTTATTCCTCGTGACATTTCGGGGTAAATAAACGCAGAGATAATCGCTGTCAAGTCGGGAGATTCGCGAATTGCACCCCAGAGAGGCAGGGACGGAGTTATTGTATCAGATGACGACGTTTAATGCTGTCGACTGGGAGATTGAGCTCTATCTATCTTCTTCCCTCGAGGGGGCCCTGACGAACAAATAGCTCCAGCAACAGCTAAAGAAATGCTCTAGCGGGCAGATGAGATAATACATTAAATCTCACTCGGTGACAGTAAGTGTATACGAGTCTGATTGGTTATGGAATTAATACATTTACTGAAGCCTTTGAGTATGACATGTCTTCTCTAAAATGCATTGTCCTCAACTCAATGAACTTAAATAATTTTAAGACTTTCATTGTATTGTTATCTTTAAATTTTAACCGTGTATTCATGTATATATTCTTAATAGAAGGACCTTAGAAGCATAAATATTGTGATAAACAATAATAATCACTATTACACAGAAATTAATATTCTATAACACAATAAGTATTTTAAATACTTACAGTTGAAATCACATTTAAAGAACTAACTCGTCGTTTACTTTGTATCTTCTGATATGGAATTAGAATTTATGCATATTAAAAAATTTCAATTAATATGGACGATATACGAGTAATAATATACCATTTGAAAATAAATTCACATTTTGCTTAAAATTTGAGAACTGTTCCTCAACATGAAATCTGTATTAGTTATATGGAATAAGACTTAATTCTAGTGATAATGCTGTTAAAAAAATATTCACAATTAAAAACTGAAATAATTCAACATTACTTTATTCAATAAATTTTTAAGCAGATCATGTAAAATAATTTTATGTCAGTGATGACGCCTAAGAAATAAGTCGTAATTTTAATTCTTACTTCAAAACTTCCAATTATTATAAGTTCAAGTAAAATAGTCCTGTACATAAAATTTACACATTTATAAAGTAATATTTAGATTAGCAAAGGGGATGAGTGACGATATGGATGAGCATGTGAATTAAAAACAATTGATCTTTCTCTATAATTTTCACAAGTTTATAAGACAACTTTGTTGACAGTATTAATTGAAACTAAGCTATTTACACGTTTGAGGGAACTAATGAATTAAAACTGCCGGAGGCGGAATTTTGTGCTTAATGTTTAAAGAAGTCGTTTTTACGACCTAAAAATGATTGGCTTTACAAGGGAAAATAATAAATATACATGAACGTTTTGTAATAATTTACACTTTACAACTAATAAGTTCTTAATTTTGAAACGCGCATATAACTGATCATTCAACTCAATATTTCAAATCCTGAATTGTACAGTTAAATTTATATTGCGTTTAATTAATAGTATGTAAAGTTAATTTCTATTTTTCCTTTAGTTTAATTCCATAAAAAGACTGTAATAAAAATAATTGGCAATGTGAAAAGTATTTTATAAAATTATTATGGACTAAGTAGTTTTCTGTCTCTTTTATTTAATTTAAATGCGTCTTATTCAATTATCGTGTAACTTTCAGAGTATTAATACACATTATTTGTTACTCATAACACATTTTCGGAGAAAATAATTTCATGTATGAATCACGTACGAGCGTCAAGTAAATTTATTATTGGAAGGAAGTTTAATAATAATTATTGAATAAATTAGAAATGTCTTTTCAAGAGGAGAATGAAGAACCAGTGGACGAAATTTTGCAATACATATTTACAAGGTTAATTATCGCCGATGTTATGCATTATCCTTGAAAGAAATGTCGGTCCATATCTGTGGTTGTCAGACGCAGGCAATAATAGGGATTGGGCAGTATGTCACCGCCCTTCGCGAGGCAGGACCGATAAATCCACTTGGAGTGGTCGTGACAGCGTTCTGCCCGACGCACTCGTTCCATAGTGCATACTGCACCGCGGGAACACTAATCAAAACAACAATTAGTAACACTAGGATTATTACTCTACCCAGTGTGTATATTCACGAAATTTTAGTGTTCGTAAAGCGGAAGATGAATCTGTTTCAAACGGATGACGAATTTCACGAATATGTGACTAAAATCTGTCACCTCTAAGATCGGACATGATCGTCTTGCTCTCTAACTGACAAGTATTCAACATACAGGGACAGTTCTATACAATAGACTTCATCCAGTGGTGAAGAAAGACAATAACTAGAAGAGGTTTGTGAATCAGTGTAAAAATTTTTTACTGAAAAGCGCTCAGCACATGAGTTTCCTGATTATAATAATAAAATTTTGGACTGAAAAACTGTTGAATATGTTTCTCTTTAACCTATTAATTTCTATATTTAAAGAAGTAAAAAATTTTCGACAATTTTATATAAATTTGTTAGTCATTTTTTCAGAATATTTCGACCTAATAGTTGGCCATAACCATCTGTCACTTCAACAACAAATTATTTAAACATCTAATTGAATCTATGGTTCAAATGACAGCCAACTATTAGGCCAAAAGATTCCGAAAAATTATTGAATTTAAAAAAAATCGTCAAAAATTGAGATTGTATAAGGGTTGCACCTTTAAATCATGTAAAGTACATAAACAGTAAATAACTTCCTATATCAGTATAAACCTATTTATTTCATAACTTTCTTCATTTATGTTTTTCTGCTTTTCTTTGTTTGTTTCATGTACGACCTGGAGTTTCTGCATAAGGCCTGATTCCTCGTAGTTCAGTTTCGAGAATAGACTCGACCGTAGTTTGTGTTTGTGCTTCTTCCTAGTGTGATTGTGTCAGGTTTTGTGTTTACTCTCGAGTGTTGTGCAGTTCCATATTTAGTGATTAATTATAGTAATTATTTTAATGACTCAATGTTTAATATTATATTGTACCATTGGTAAAATTACGGGATCTGTTTCAATGCTATTAAGTAAATGTAAATATTACATTGAAGTTTTAGATATATTGGACAGGCAAATAAATATGTGCATCCAGATTTTCAGTTATGTACACGTAAACGTCTAATTGTTATTAATTGTAGTTTCTCTGAACTATTTTGTAATTTTATGTAATGACATATCCTACTTCCTTATTCAAGGACTGATGGAATAAGTAAATCAAATCCAAATTAAATCTTTGCGAGCTACATAAATACATAAATAAACATATTTTTAATCCTTGCACCTTATCTTCTCATTTGCTTCATCATATTATACTTGTAGTTCAAAAACCGAAAGATTTAACCACCGTTCCGATGAGCTTTCTAATCTAGTAATATAAAAGGTACAACGGATGGTTAAAACAGAGATGTAGTTGCAGTAAACTTAGGAAGAAAAATAAGATATTTAGTCCTATGCAATTTTCAAGGAATAGAAAATTAAATTATGGATATATCTGAATTGTACAATAGTTGGTCATTTTAAAATACACTACGTTTAATTGGGTTCGGTAAATACTTACATGACACGAAATTACTGTATAACAGGTTATTTTTTGAGTGATAGACTACAGATGGTTATCCGCTTTTATGGCTGTCCCCTTTAATAGCATAGGTAGGGAGAACAAGGTAATCAAGGGTTAACTAGGGCTCCTTGGTTGTAGTTTAAGAATCCTACCCGGTATTGACCTAAAAGTGATAGAGGGAAAATAATACAGAAACCAGCAAAGATAGGACAAGCTGTTGCTACTTGCCACATGCATTTCCCAAAACGAAAGATCAGAGTTTGCAAGTTAACCGACTTTGTGCCTCGACTGAATTTGGAGGGCAGTTGTTCGACTGGTCCAATGAGAACAGCAACAACTCTTATGGTATACCTCCTGATAAACACACATCAAAGCCAGCCTAGGTGTCACTGTTTATGGGCACATTGGTTTGGAATCAGGGTTGTCCCCCTGCTTCATGGACTCTATTCAATTAGTATCGTTGAGTAATTATGATCGACTTTAATAGGTTCATGTATTAAACATTTAGTAAATTACTCTGGAAAACATGAAATATTTTGAAAATTGCATTAGATGTTTTGGAATTATTTGGTTTATACGAGTATCTAATTTATGAAAATACTGTACATGAACAGGTGATAGTGTTGATTTGATAATAGTATTTTCTCTGAAACAGAGCTTTGCTATCAGTGTGTTAATTATTAAATACTCCTACACAATTTATTTACGGTACAAGTCCGTCGATTTACTACTATAGCTATGACTAGGAAATGAAGCAAGCATGACCGTCGCCAAAATGAGGCAGTTGAGTAAGCATCTTGAATTAACTTGTAATTTATGTCTTAGTTACAGTGAGCAATGAATAATTTTTGAAAGAAACTTAAATAATAACATAAAAATATGTGTTTTTTTACTTCTTAGAATATTTACTGAAATATCATACTAATTTGTGTTATTAGTCCATTTATAAAATTGGCTATTCGTTTAAATTTATCAATAGTCGTGTATATTGTCATGTAAATCCACCATACATACTAATATTTGAGCGAAAGTGTTTCATGTAGATTTCACTGGAGTAATAGATTTATCACTTGAAACTTACGGCATATGATCCTCGTTTAAAAAATCACATGGCATTATGACTAAGTGTAATATTATTTGAGATTCATGAAGTAATACATTCAGTCTTTATGGAACGTTGACCTTTCCATTGAATATAAATTTCTCTGCTTTCAGGATGGACTTCTAATTTGTGAAAAATAGGATAGCAAGAGAGTGTATTCAAACATATGAGTAATTTTCGATAAAAATGGTTTCTGATAGTGAATTTTGACATCCCATCTGGAGCAAAAGTACAACTGTGAGGCCAGATAGTTGTCCATGTTTATGTAGAAGAAAATGTGTGATACACAATAGAACAGTCGATTAAGTTGAGCAGTTGTTATTCGGTTTATACCAACTGTGGAGTGGAGACGAGAAATTGACAAGCACTCAACAGTATGCATATGTTAAAGGATCTGTAATGAAGTTTGAAATTGTAGCACAATATTTTTGCCACAAATATTTACTATAAAACTATTCGTATCCACGGACACTCAGTGAAAATAATATAAAAAACTATTGAAACATTAAAGCTAAAATATTAAGTTTTACACCATTCAAATATTATGTAACAATTTTTTTATTAAGTTTTACACCATTCAAATATTATGTAACAATTTTTTAAAAATAATTAATAGTCGTAAATACTAAAAATAAAATATTGCATACAATTATAAAGCGATACTTGATATGTAAGTACAATATACATTTTAAAACGGAAGTGTATATAACGTACGGCATGTTTCATCGGTTCTAGTTAGGTTTACATCATAGCTTGCAAAAATATGGAACATAATTGTGGACACTAGGCATATGTCAGTTCGAAGAGCTTTGCGTTCGTTTCAACATGGTCTGTAGGTTAAGCGGATTGAGGAAAGACTATTGAGATCTGGGTCTGGCAGCTTTCCAAGTCTCTCTGCTTGTTCTGCCGATTTTAGCCGGCTACCAAATAAATCGCCTTAGTGTGACATTCAAACTAGATGTATATGAACTGACCTACGAGGTTGGTCTTAATAAATATAGGTGAAATGAATTATTTATGAGCAGTAGCTTAATTATGCTTGACGGAGAAGTCCAAACGTTATTAATAATAAATAACCAATTTAACTTAAAAAAATAAGCCTTATATAAAAAATTATAAATCAGAAATTTCATATGACCGTCATTACTTTTACCCAATTAAATATATTATATCTCATTATCGCCACATACACCGTATACGACAGTGACGAACAAAAGTGAGTTTTTTCTGCCTGAATTTTCGTTTATTTTATTATTAAACTCTGTGATTCGTAGTAATTTCCACGATACCGTTAACAGCAGTGGGGGTTTACTTGTATACATACTTTTCTATGTCACAAACGGCAGTCTTGATTCAGCATGTCTTCTTCCGTCCACAGGAAACTGTGGGGACACTTTCGCGAGCAAGCATCAGAGAACATTTGTTTGTTCACCGGTGTGTAACTACTTTGTCATGCTCGTATTTAGAATGTGTTGAAATTAATATTAGAACAAAATGGGTAATTACAGAAGCACTTTTAAAACTTTAATTAATTAACAGATTGTTCTGAGAAAGTGTAAAGCAGTATCGTCAGTGTTTTCATTTAGATCTGTTTTTTAGATTACCTACCTTTTTACTAGAACAGGAATTTTTAACGGCTAGAGTACAACGTTTACTCCTTTAAAATAATTGTACTGACTATACAAGTTGAATAAGTAATAAAAGTTGAAAAGATTTGAATAGTAATTTATCTGCCTATCCTCCACATTTTTTTCAATTAGAATACTTTACCTGCCATACAGTATCAAATTTGACTCAAGTAAACCCTTACTGAAGTAAACCAGGAGTAGATATGAATTTTCTCCACAATAAACATTCTTTTCATCCGTATTTGCTACTTGAATGGGGACTGGGGTTGTAGTTATTGTATCGTGAGGGCTTTGTTTCTGCCCTTTGAAGAAATTGGCAGTGAATACTTCCCGCCTATGAGCATGCCACTTAGCCCTTACGTATTCATACTGCCCCAATGATGTACCACTCCAGATAAAATATTCACCCCCGCTGCCCTGCTGAGAAGAGGGGCCTGGAGCTTTTGAAGCTGATCGGCGAGGTGGAGATAAATGTCACATGTCCGCACAGGATTACTAAATGGACTTGTCTCCACTCCGCACGTAAGACCCGTGATGTGACATCTTCACTAGGAGAGCTTTAAAAGTTGTGATAAGAAATATTTTATTGTAATAAATGTGCGACTGTAAGACGAATCCCCTTTCAGGAAATAAGCTACTAATAGTTTTTGATTATAACTATCATATAAGATATTCTCTAATCATATTTTATTCCAGTATATATTATCACTTTCCATGTCGCTTGCATTTTTACAGGACTAATTATCCGACAATCCTTCCGATTTTGCTGAAGTCGCTGTCAAATTGTAATTGCAAATCATAGCAAGTTGAGGAAATCGTAAAAAGATAACATACTCGACTTATGTCTGTTTCAGGTATTTATAATAAATTAACAGCACATGGACTACATTTTGAAAGAAAAGTCCGAATCGTCTCTGACAGCAACGTGCAACAAGTAAAAGAAATTATTGTGACAATGATCCGCTGGAGAATTTTTGGTGCCGGACATTCTAAGTGCTACTCGCCACGTGATGAATTTAGCAGTAGTCGTATGGAATTATTAAATCAAGAATTGTGTATTAAATTTCTCAGATAAGTATTATTTTCTTCAACAATTGGTCATTCGTTTTACAAAGTATTCATGCATTTATTATAACTATTTATCCCTGTATAATGTTATTTCATTTGAAAAATAATGAAGTTATACGTAATGGTAATGTTCACATATTAATTAAACTTTGTTGAGATTAAATAACTTGCATATAATTTAATATAATTTAACGTCCAACACTGGACTTATTGTTAATAATACATGACTAGAAAAACACTTGTTCATTATATCAAAGACACAACGCTGAATTTAAGGGTATTTTCCTTAGTAATGTTCTTAAATTCTACCGTGTTTCTATGTCATTAAACAATAATTTGGTTGTTAATTATGCTTTTAGAATAATCACGTCATTTACTTCTATATACGATTAATGAAAATAATATTTTTAAATTTTGGTGTAAAATAATTTGCTTATGTCGGGAAACGGACTCAATATATTATTTTACAAATTTTGCAACTTAGCCAACAAACCATTGGGTTGTGCTTTATTGGTGTTTCTTCTATTGTATATTATAAATACGCGTCTATAATTGTCAAAATGAAGACATTATTATTGAAAAGTAATCCCACGGTCTTAAAAAGCCAATATTAATTTCAACAATCTAATTTTGATTCGCTTTATAATAAAGATTTTACGATAGTGTATTTTTTAAAATACGAACATTTATAATTGTAACAAAGGCGGAAATAACTCTTGGCAGAAGACAAGTAAAATGCTTTAATGATAGTTTGGAACATTATTTAATTATAGAAAATTATTGTATTTCTTCCGACAACAAGAGAGTAAGAGGAGACAGTATGTAAACTGAGTCCAACAGATGTATGTTGCAAACAGTCGGCCTTACCTCACCTAAAATCCAATTTAGTTCTGCTTGAATTTTTCTTCTGCCTTTGGAATGCAAGATTACAACAATATATGATGATATTTTAACTTCTAGCAGACATTTTTTAATATTAATTTGATTCCCGCTATGAAATTATTAAAGATCTACTCCTCCCTCCCACAGGGGAAGTTCTGGAAAATCGGGAGAGTCACTCTCCTACACTCGACGAAGAAGGTTGCTCATGTTTTTTTCATATTTACTGTTCATTAAATATGTTATTACTATGTACTTCAAGTGTGGCGTTCAAACAAATTTTTCTCGGCAGTGGGATTGAATTTGAAAGCATTCGCGAACCCTATTTCGTTTCCATAATTTTCCTATTTTGCCTAGCCTTTACTTTTTAAACGTCTGATTCAGATTTTGATGTAGTCAGACTAAGGTTTACCATTTTCCGAGTGAACTATCGTGTGAAATCCATTATATCAATCGGCGAACCATGAGAGGCTCAGGGAGACCTATATGATTCATGCCAAGTGGTATATATAAATATATATATATATATATATATATATATATATATATATATATAGCTGCATTTAAAATTAAATTAACAAGTGATAAGTTCGTAACTTTATATCTGTTCCACCTATTTATTATCTAATCTTCTCTAATAAATAAAGCAGTGTGTTTGTTTGTATGTATGTATATTCGTATGTTCCTTATATAAATCTACACCGGTGGAGAAAATTTCACCAAATTTCGTACACGTGTTCTTTACGACCAGGAAACAAACACTGTTGGGGTGAGACGCGTCTACCACCCCAAGGAGCGGGGGTCGACTGGGGTGGAAATATTCAAACATACTAAAACTGTCGATATTTCAGTCGCATCAATATTTTTAGGTGTCAAAAAATTTGATAGTGTTTCTACCGATGTTATATGAGTATAATTTCAACCCCTTTTAACACGGAAAAGGATCATCCTTAGGGGTGAGGGTGGACGAGCGTTAAAAGAAAATAACGCAAATACAACCGAGATTGGAGTCAAATCCAGGGTTATGGATTTCGCTGAGTTTAATTATGTTATTCAATTGGCCATTTAACCCGCATGGGCGAAGGTGGACGGGGTGGAAATTTTTAAACATATATACAATATTAGCGTTGAATAAATATTTTTAGGCTTAATTAGATGGATAGCACTTCTACCGATATTATGTGTGTGAAAGCCCTTTCGGCATTAGGGGGAGCACGCTTAGGGGTGGCGGTGGATGGAGTTACAAGCAAATAACGCTATAACTAGTCAAATCGTGTTTATGTATGTCGGTGAGATTATTTATTACAATCTGGGCAACTCGCGGGGATGGGTGGGGTGGGAGAGGTTGGGCGGAGCATATAAAAGTAAAAAATACACCCAGTTTCTTAAGAGAGTAGAAAAATATTGGTTCCAAAGTAGAGTAAAAAATACATCTGGCACATTTAGGGAGTCAAAAATACGCCCGGTGAGATAAAAATACTCTACGTACCTTCCACTCTCACTCGTACGGGCTGAACTTAGACTTAACCAACATATCTATCTATCATATATATGGTGAGTGCCAAAATTAATCTCAGGGACTTCTATAATCCTGGATTCGAAACCAATCTGAAGTACCTTTATGTCCACCCCGTCCCTATGGTGCTCCTCTCATGTGTCATTCGTGGTTGAATTTAAACCTCAACACCATTTAATGTTACACATTTAATCCTATGGATTTAGAGAACTATTTATTAGATAAATGATAAGGTAAGTCATTTATGTACACTTTTAAATGTCACCCTATTCTACCTATTCTAAGAATTCTATGGATGCCTTAAACCCACAGCGTTTTCTCCTGTATCTTAAGTAACATATATGTACAAATTAGTCTTGATTTTCTATACGCATTTATGAGTATGCATAACGTGTCTTTCCCAATGTGTAAGGAACATGTTTACCAAGTTTGGTTGAAATTGCTCCACGTTTTTAAACTTCTATGCGGAGCATGAACAAACATTCGCAAAAGACATTCACGCTTCCCTGCATCACGTTTAGGCGAATTACCGGATAAGATCCTTAAACCATATCCCGGGGACCCTAGCTAATCCTTCGGTACCGTGCTCTACACTTCCGCATCCCTTCAGTCCCTTTCCTATGCTATAAGAGGGGAGTTGTCACTACGTGGATCACCCTATATCTGTCTATACCTTCTTCGTTATCTTTTCATCCATTTTCATTTATAAGGTGAAGGTTTTCTGAACGCCATAAATGAGTGGACAAATTTTAGTTAACGCAGCAATGAAGGTGGATTAATCCGTGAAGTATGATGCCAACCCGGCAATAACTTTTGCTGATTTCGGAGAGAGAAAACATCATCAATAGCCGACCGACCTAACTTTTGGTTGGCACTTCTGCTCGGCAGTATTGTTATAGAACTCCAACGAGGTGAAATGCCATAGTTTTTATGCCATATTTAATTAATTTAGATAAATATGAAGCCACAAAAATTTCTAAACATCGTCTCGAAAAATACCTAGCAGAATATAGTACCTCGTGATTTTGTTTTTATCTTAAATTTTGAATAGAACGCATTAATTATGTAATAAATATTGCGATTCATAATTTCTTAAAAATAAATTTTATTAATTATGTTTTATGCCCGCTCTTATTATTTTATTGCAGCCCAGAAAGTCCACACAAATTTAATGAAACATCACATTAATCGTAGAACGAAGGTTTTCCCGGTGTAGAAAGTTAGTAAAAGTTTCTCGGGCTTCCAGCCGGGTAAACTCGTCGATAGCACGCGACGTTTCGATGACATTCAGCGTCATCATCTTCTGGCGAAGTGCCGAGTTGTCTGAGCGGAAGATGATGACGCTGAATGTCATCGAAACGTCGCGTGCTATCGACGAGTTTACCCGGCTGGAAGCCCGAGAAACTTTTAATCACATTAATCAATTATCAGCCCTTGGCATCATCGTAGAATGTTTTTGATGATGTGTTAGTACATGTAAAAACGGTGTCCGCGTTATTTATATGAACATTAGTTAATAATAAATTATTTTATTTATTAATAATAATAAGGTAAGCCGACTGTAATCCCAAGAAATCACTAAATCTAAAGTCAATAATACATTAAGATTACTAGACAACGTGGTTTCCCTAGTCTTCATAATTGAAAGGTAGAGTGATTTGTCTGTCCGGTATTTGAAGTAAAAGGAAAATGTTATGAATAACTTGCATGACGTTTGTACTGTTCTTACAATTGGCAGAGTTTAATCTTCAACTTTTAAATCAAATTATAAAAAACAAACGTTTCAGCAATCCTTGTAGACAAACTCAAAATCCACCTGGTTTGTGCGGTGTGTCGTTTTTATGGTTCTTGCGCTTTTTAATAGCCTGACGAAACCAAGAAGTATTGCAGAAACGTTCTGTGGTATTTCATTTAGTACTTACTTTTGTCTGTAATTTGGCAATTCGTAAATCTAATTATTATACTTTTAACTCATACTTTTTATATTATATAATTTTAAGGCTAATATATTGTAATGACAATTAATTAAGACATTAATTGTGAAATTGAAAATCTAAATTGTTTGAGAAATCCTTTGTAGCGGCAGGAGCTTTTGAAATAACAATAGAAAAGCCAAGCACTGTTTTTTTGTCGGAAGGTCCGTCAAAATGGCGTATGCGCGCTCAAATTACGAGACGAGAGTCACAGTTTGCATTTAGATATTGAGGAGTTCAGTTCGCATGGAGTTTTGGTGAGAGAGAATTCACGGAAAGACCTCGTCGAGGTTTAACAGTTTTTGGAAGGAGAATTCAACATGGTTGGCAATTAGCAGGACAAAGTAAAACATTCATAAAAGTATAACGTTGAAACCTGCACACAAAAGACAGTTTTTGTGTCCATAGCCGGCCAGAAATAGCGAAAGTTTCGGTTTAAGTCCGGAACAATAAAGACTACCCAATCGACAAAGCGCAGAATTCACCTAAGGCGAGCGGTCAACCGACAGATGACGAAAGGAGAATCATCAGAGTTCCTGTTGACATATAAAAATTTTGATTTAGAATCTTTGAGTTTAGAAGCAGTGTAAAACCCACAATAGTGTTCTAGAAAATAAAGGTACGCTGGAATGCTGGGCAGACGTGAGTAACAATTTACGAAACAATTAATTATGTAAACGTAATTGAAAGATAGCCGTCATATTTCGTTCTCTTCTTTATGATTAAAATTGTTAATCAGAGTCAATCTTTTCACTTTTAAATTTGAACTCATTTTAAATGTTCTAGTTTAATTGACAAGTAAACTTCTTTTTCTTTTAATTGTAATTTGTTGTTGATAAGATTATAAATATTATTGATTCATCCATTATTAAACCCAGTAAAGACCCTGAGAAATTCAATATTATAAATTTTGTAATTGTTTGATTTATTGACACAATAAAAATCTTTTGTTTGTAAATTTAATTAATTTTTCATTTAAAAAGCCTATCATTAGTGTATATTACAAAATGTCTTCCACAACGTGGGGCAAATTAAAGGCTTCTCTTTAGTGTTTATTACAATATTTTAAATGAAAAAAAAAGTTGTGTGATATTTATATATTTATATCATTACTTCTTTTTTGTCTGTATTTGGCTAATATTTTTTTAGTATTACTACTTTCCAAAAATATCGAATGAAAAGATTATTTTATTTCCATGCGGCAGTGATATAGTTTTTATTTGACATAACACAAAATAGTGTCACTTTGATGATGGGCGAACCACACAGACTCTGGCACAGTATCCCGACGCTCCTGCAAAGAGTCCAATTCTTCAGGTGGCCGTAACGTAACTGCAAAAAATTTACATCGACGGCCCATTTCCAGGACTGCCAAATCGTCGGTTCATTCGTCTCTTTGCAGACTTGGCGCCTCGCCCGTACTCGTACGAACACGCTCGTCCGAGAATACAATCAATGAAATATACTTGCAAATTTTCCATATTTAAAACTGCACATTGAACGCACTACACTTTTTCGATTTGTTGATCCATGAAGATTCTTAAAGGTCGAATGGGAATCTAACAAAATATTGATAATGCTTTATTTAATTTCAGATCAGTGAGAGAATATGGAATAAATACATAAGAACATGAAATGAAACTCGAACGTTTGCCAAGAAACTTGATTCAGTCAGGTTCAAGGGGTTTGAAAACAGCTCTCATCCAAGTAATACAGTGTTATTCAATAACTTTCATGTAGTTTAAGGAGAGAAAAAATTGTAGCAAACCATCTCCGTTCAACAGTTGTGTTATGTTTCACTTCTGTGGTCATTGAGAGAAATCAGGAAATTGTTGATTCAATTTATTGAGATATTTGCATACAATACATTAATTATTCTGTCAAGAGTTCAAGTGTCCTACAAATGACATAGATAAAGATAAAACTATGTAATGATGTTAAAATTTACGTTTATATTTATATGTATATATATATATATATATATATATATATATATATATATATATTTAGGGTAAGAGGGTAATCCACATAGTGGCATCTCCCCTTTAATAGCATAGAAAGGGATTTGAAAGGGGGGATGCGGAAGGGTAGAGGAAGGTAGCCAAGGGATAACTAGGGCCCCCGGGAAATATTTTAAGGATCCTACCCGGTATTCGCCTAAAGAAATGCAGGACAAACCCTAGAAAAACCTGCATCAGGTAGGTCGGGCATTGGGTACTTGTCCCACGCTTTTCCGAAAGCGGGAGTGGAGTTTGCTGTGGGGACGCAGCATTCCCTTCTCCGTGCCTCGACCAGTTTAGGAGGCAGCTGGCCGACTATTCCAATGGGAATAGCGGACATATATAAATATAAATATATATATACATTCCGATTATGAGAAATATGGCCAAAAACAGACCTCACAAGAATAAGAACAGGTACAACGTTTCATCCCTGATTTGTAGACCTCGAGTACATGAACTAGTAAAAATATGTAATCATTTTAAAAAGATCTTTGTATGTTTTAAAAATATTATGAGGCTGGTATATTGTATTCAATTTGTATGAACTAAGGTAAAGTTTATTTCCTGCCAAATTTTGTCAGCAGAGAACCGCATTTAATAGTGTTTAATCTGTCCAGTTACAGAAGCAACACTTTATATTCATCTTGACTATTTTTCCGAATCAGCTGTTTTTTGGCAACGGCAGACACGAGCATTTTCAACTGCGTAGCGGTTCAGCTGAGACCAGGAAAATGAAAAATTTCCTCGTGGTAGAGGTTTACGTCAACAAGTCGTGGCTCATGCGACATCAACGCCGCAAATAACGCACGTGCTGGCGATCTGGCACGACGCATGCGATCTGCGGCGCCTTTTGCTTTCCCATATATTTAGAGTATTTCATAATACTCTAACCATACGTTGTACTCGTGAGTTTCATGGAGCCTGATTTACGAAATTTAATATCACGTCTGCTGTATGCGCAGTTCTTTCCAGTTAATAGCAAAGTTATAGGAAATTTATTCACATGTTCCTTATCGCACGTAGTTTAAAAAACATGTGGTCAACTATTTTAAGAGTAAGTCTCTGAATTTATTAAAAAGTTTTTTCAGGTTTTCCAAACACTGAGGAAGCGCTTTACGTAAAACACCTATTAAAACTTCCGCCTGCTATATTATCTACGTTGTCGCCTCTCCCCTCGTTTTCTGACACATTTTTAAATGTTTAAAAAGGGTGAAACTTAATATATTTCTGAATCAAACTGATTGAAACTTTGTATGTAGTAAGATTTCACTGTAGTAATTACTTCAAAAAGTGCACATTACATTGACATTACTGTGTGCAGATATTATCGATACAATCTCTATCCTGTGGGGGTTCGTCAAAATTTCGGAGAAGGCGCATTACAGTAGCATCTAATTTTATAACTGTACATATGCTACACTTCTATAGTATGACTTAAAATATCGCCATTGTTAGAAATATATTCAACTGCTACACTCCACTTGTATAGCTGCTCTGCTAGTTCTTTTTCCAGTCATTTTTTCAGAAGCACGTCACGGTATTGTGCTAATGTTTTGTATGATAGTAATTAAAATTCAGTTCAACATAATTAGCGTTATTCGTCGTGTACTGCACTGTGAATTTTATCAGCTATGTGTGCCGTGTCAACGTTGTGCATTATTATATCTTAATTTAAAACTGGTTATTACCTGGAAAAAATGGTACGTGGACGGCATACGCGTAAGAAACCCAACGTTAAGAATAATGCATTTGTTGGCTAAATAATTGGATATTGCTAAAGATATTTTTAACTAACTTCAGGATGACTACAGTAATCATACACCAAAGAGAAACGTGGATCGATACTTGGCCCGAGCCTTTCCGATAATTGAAGGTGGGATTTTCTAGTGGATTCCGCAATGCCGACTCCATAGAATCAAATATTAAGGATGGCCGACAGTTCCAATAGGAGTAATAACAACTCTTACCGATGCTAGACGTTCGTCACCCCGAAGCATATTCCTCTTAAAAGTAACCTAGAAGTCTCGGCTTATGGGGATCCTAATTTAGAACCAGAAAGAGAAGAAAGACAACCGTAGATGGCTGCCTTAATCCTGCCTATTCCGACCCTTACTTCTTATTTTTTTAATCTACGTTGTGACCTTTTCCCTTTAATAGCGCAGGTAGGGATAGAACGATTGGTAGGCAATGGATAACTATGGGCCTATTCGTATACTTTCAGAATCCTAGACGACATTAGTCTAATTGTAATTTAGGGAAATCTTTTTTTTTCTTCATGAGGGTAATCCACTTTGGGCAACTCCCCTTTAATAGCGTAGGAAGGGATTTGAAAGGCGGGATGTCGAAGGGTAGAGGAAGGTAGCCAAGGGTTAACTACGGCCCCCGGGCTATATTTTAAGAATCCTACCCGGCATTCGCCTAAAGAAATGCAAGGAAAACCCTAGAAAAACCTGCATCAAATAGGTATGGCATTGGGTACTTGTCCAACGCCCTTCCGATAGCGGAAGAGGAGTTTGCTGTGGGGACGCAGCATTCCCTTCTCCGTGCCTCGACTAGTTTAGGAGGCAGCTGGCCGACTATTCCAATGGGAATAGCGAACAACTCTTACCGTATGCCCAAGGTCTGTGACCCCGGAACATACACCTCTCAAACCAGGCCGAGGTGCCTCGGCTTGTGGTAATCTTAGTTCTAAAACGAAGAGGAAACTGCATACCCAAAGGTAGCCCCTTCGTATCTCTCCTAAAAGGTTCTGCCTGCGAGAGAACATCCCTCGCAGGTTACCTGCGAGAGAATCCTCTCGCAGGCTCAGCTCCAATGGAAATCCTCAGAGAAACCTGCATTTTAAGCCGAACTCTTTGGTTCTCGACTGAGACTGTAGTTTGCTGTGCTTGTGCAGCAATTCCGTCTCTATACTTCGAGCAAGTTTGGAGTTTCCATATGGACAGTTCCCAACGGAATTACGAACAACTAATACGCCAACTTACATGACCGAAAAATAAGTAGTTTGTGTTAAAAAAATTACAGCAGCGAATCATCGTTAAATTTTGAGACATCCTTTATGCTTAAATTTTGAGCAACAACTGTATAAACATAATAAATAACTAATATTTTATCTACATAGGGTATGGCGAAGGCATATTTTCCCATAATATTTTTTGTCTTATTGGAATAAAAATCTAAAATTACAATTATTTCATTATTGGAATAATTATTTCTGTTGTGTTAAAAATTGCAAAATATTTCATTTCCCTACCACAATTTTTTTTGTTTATATCGTGATTCTGTGTGGACTACATAATATTTTGTGTAATAAAAGGTCACCTTCTTTTATGAAACATTATTCCTATTCAGTTTTCCATTGAACAGTAAGTTTTAACTGTAACAATATATAGGTTAAATAGAGTTCCTCGTCATAATTTTTAAAGAACCTATTGAGAAATTGAAACCAATTTTTTTTATGGAGAAATACTGCTAATTGTAGTTCACAATTATGTGGTACCTAGTGTTGCAAGCGACGGCGGAAATCTACTGTTGAACGATCAATAAATCAATTTTTCCATTTTAAAATGGCATATTTTTTCGCTGCAGTAGTAAGTCTATCAAATATATTACTATGATTGGTCCGAATCCATAAGCATTCAAAGAATTTGTTCTCAATGTTGCAAAAAATTATTGTTTTGGCAGTTCAAATTTTTCAATTTCATACAAATAGTCATTCTATTGATATGTCATTCTGTGCTTCCCAATACATTTACGAGTAATAACTACAGCTAATTATCTTGATAATTTATCTTTACTGTTCTAAACATCACTGTTCTACCCTCAATTACATTATTTTTATTTATTATGAATACATGTTGACTTACTGACGTATTTATTTCAAATAATATTTCTTCAACATCCAATTAAAACCTTCTAGTTTACTATTTCTATACAATATCAAAATATTCATATATTAATATAGTATTCTGGTTCCATGTTTAACGTTGATTCATCTAATAAATCAACCGCGGTAGACAAAAATGTTTTATTTTCTCATATACGCCTATTTATTTTAGATATAAAACATTTTCGGGTTTGCAACCGGGTTTTTTATTTATGCAAAACGTTTCCATTAATTAATTTAATTAAAAATCAGTAGCCCTAAATAATGCTGCCACAAGCAGCCGAAATTCCCATGGAAACGTAGTGTATAAATAAATATTTATCCCGGTTGGAAAATCGAGAATGTTTTATTCATAATTTACACTGGGAAAGTCCTCGTTCCCTTATTTAATATATATAATATATATTTTACATATCGCATGAATGGTCGCTTAATTTTATAATGAATAAATTGGCGCATGACTACTGCAATACATAACTGATAGGCAATGAAGATGATTAACTGCAGTTATATCTAAAAATTTAGTTTAAAAGTTAATTTTTGTTGGCTAGGTTACTTAAAAACAGCTTATTGAAAAGTCATTAGAAAGTTTTAAAAGTATGGTTCCAAATATTTCTAAACTCTTTATAATAATAAGTTCTCTTTGAAATATCTGGAAGAGGGTTTAGTGACAAATTTTCCCATAGTCCTTTGTAGCAGGGAAGAAAATTGGCAGGAAATCTAATAGAAACCGACTTTCTGTCTACCTATAAGTGGGGTCGTTAACCCCTTTCAAGGGGATGACCACTTAAATTACTCAACACGAGGCCTCTAGCGGCCGGGAATCAATTACGGAGAGATGCGCCGTAACATTACTGCCTCAATTAAAACAACCTTCAACATACATTAAATCCGACCAACTAATTTAATTTTAATTTATTTCATGACACACTTTACAAGTATTTATTTATTGCAAAATATTTGTAATTAAAATATTGAAACTGTAAAAATTGATATTGTATATTATTACTGCACTGAGATAAATACACGCAACAAGCTTATCCACAAAATACGCAGGTAAGTAATATAAACAGTAATAATGTGCTTATAAGATATAATTTTCCGAAAGGCCGTGAATCCACCTGGATAAACTTTAATACCTAAACATTACACTCACTTAATTAAACACTCATTGTTCTATATGTGTACATTATATTTTATGTTTAACAAACAAAAATATAAAGCAAAATACTAATTTAACCCCTTAATTTCCCAAGCCTATTTAACTTTTTATCAATTCTAATAATCTGATTTCTTTTGAAATAAATGTTAAAAACACCAGCCAGTCAGAAAAATTTATTCTCAAATTTAATACATAATATTTAACAAACACAGCGATTCATCCCTAATTGGAACTGTTCAAGTGTACCATTACAATTAAATTCATTTATCAAAAAAATTATATAAAACACATGATAATTTTAATACAATTATGTATAAATATGATTTATCAATTTATTTACTTACAATTTATTATAATATGAAGATTTAGAACAACCCCTTTCTAGTGTGTTCACACTTAGCGACCGTAATTACTTATTTACACAGCTGTTATTAGTATTACTGAATTTCAAGATAGCAATGGAAATAAAATTTATATAATACAACAAATAGATTACAACAATAAGGAGTCACTAATATTATTTAATTTATTCATATCATTTCTAACACTTATAGCCGAAACATTAGTTCTACTATGCAACGTTTCGCTCATCTATCTGTAATCTAAAATCTTTACGTTGTGCCAAACATAATTATGGCTTTTTTAAAATAATGTTTGGACACAACATATAATTGTTAAATAATTGTGGACATTAAATTCAAATTATTTTTATGTTAATTGATTCTAGTATTATACATAGTTTCGTTTGCTCGATATAACAATAAATGCAATATAAACAAATAATTTAGTAAATAAAATAATTTTTATTTTTAAGTACGTATTTTGTTTTTAAATAAATTTAATACATTTGAAGTTTAAAAAATAATACAAATTCCATAATTATTAACAATTAAATACGTTATAATCAATTTTTCAAAAATGGTAGTATGATAAAAATTTGTTATTAGGCTTATTAATTGGTTATTTGTTACAATCGTATTTAATTTTAATTCAACTAATGTTGACATGTTTGTAAATAAACTTTAACGGGTAAGAGTTTAGAAGACATTCATAACTCTATCAAAGTTATGTTGATGACACCAATGATGAGATTATTTGACTGCCTTATCTGCTGTACTAACTGCTTTATCGCTAATTTTCCGGATAAATTCACGTTCAGTCCCTCGGCGGGTGGGACGAGAAAGGAAAAAATTATTTAAAATTGCCGGCATTAGTGTCCTATATGTCGCTTTCGGTATTGCTGAGATGAACAACTCTCGATTCCAGTTAAGTCACGTGTTCACGTGTTCACGTGAGTAAAACATGGAAATACAGGTATTAAATTTTAAGCAAAAACGACTAAGCTGATAAAATAATAATTATAAAAATAAATTTATTGTGAATTGGTTGATCGTTGTGTTTAATAAAATGTTTTAGTACATATAAACATCGTTTAGAAAGTCATAACTTTTGTTTTCATGTAGTTAAATTAAAATTCGACAGGCTATTTTGTCACGTTATATAATATTGTGGAATCTATTAATTAGATTTTTGAGAATTATAATCGCGTCACAGAGTTCAGAGTGATAGAACAGTCCTAACATTTGTTGTGGGACGTGTATAAATCTGTTGTGTTGATGTCCTCGATAGTTCCACTTGCACGTTAATGAACTTTTGTGCGTTTATTTAAATCATTTTTCAGTGTTATTTAAATAAATACCCGGGCTACGTCATGCACTAAGAGAATTATTAAACAAAAACCAACAGACAATACGCGATACTTAGGCCTACAGGGAGCGTGTTGGACCATTGAAAGGATTGGGTGTATAATTTCAATATTCTGGGTAAACAGATGTCAGAGGTGGCGTACGGGACGTTGCTCCCCAGGATAGTATCCGAATCGTCGAGTCCATGGGCAGACCACACGGCGCCTACCCATTAACTGGCTCAGTGCTTGTAATCCCACGTATGTGGATAACAGTCTCATTGCTTCTAGTAGTCACGTGAAGGAGATGCGTGCGTGAGCAGCATGGAACTATTACTATTTTGAGTAGAGGGAGGAGTTCCTATAAGAATGGTACACTGTAAACGGAGGGAGATGTGGGTAAACGGTGGGACAACAGTCGATTGCGGTGACGCCTCCATTAGCTGCTCAGGGAAGGTAGTATACGAGACGACACCCAGGGTTGACCATACAGTGTTTACTCCTAAAAATGACTGCATTGTTTCTAATACTATGATTGATGGTAACAGACTCTGTGCTTCCAGTAATCCAGGTACGGGAGAGGTTGCGAGAACCGTGACTTTTCTCAGTTATGGGAGGATACCCACTAACAATAGGACTCAGCAGCACGTGGGGAATTTGTAGAAGTGCGGTTCTCTCTTGGGTCTTTCTGACAATCTGTCATCCGGGTTTGCCAGCAGGTAGTGGAGGCTGGCTCAAGGCGGTCATCCATCCATCGAAGTTGTAGAATGTTTTGATGACCCAAGCACCAAGCGCATCCTTGACTGCTACAGTGCCGAGAGATAGGGACTTGTCTCAATCTCTTGGTATCCGATGACGAAACCGCCTGGCCATGAGGCTACTGATAGCAATAGCCTGTTGCCATCAGAGGGAGTTAGCCTTAGCATGAGAGACATTCTAGGTAACTATAATGGGCCGATGAGTTTCAAAGGCATTTTGGCAAGTGCAACTTTACACTGTGGGGTGACTCTGCGCACGTTGTGCTAAAGGAGAGAAGCGCGCGGCCGACAAAGGCCGTCCCTTGGGCTTGGGTAACTTGGTACCTTGGGGTGCGTCGGGGCCCTGCTGGGTTGTGGCTTGTCCACGTTCCAGTTCAGTGCACGTTTGAGTCGAACTCGAAGAGATAATGGTTTCACAGGCACATATTCTCTTCTGCCCTCCCCTGGACCCACCCCGCCGGGATTTCAGTATCAATGTATCCCCATTCTCCCCTGGAAGGATTCGAATAAAGAGCGCAAGGAAGCAAAACCATTTCAAATTTCAATATTAATACAGTCCTCAATATTTCTTCAGTTTTTTAATTATATACTTTTCAGGGAGTTCCTAGATGTTTTCTTAATTAATCTTATGCTGATTACTTAATTTGTTCGTTATGAATCTTCACTAATAACTTGGTCACCGATTTAAAAAAGAATTATCTCGCTTACGTGATTAAATAGAATATTGAATTAATTTCTGTTTTCCAATACGGAAATATGGACCAGAATTATGAAAGAAGAAATAAATTCTAGTTGACATTGATTATTTCAGGAACCTTAGTCTTAATGGGGTTTTTACTATAGATCATGTATACTGAGTACTGCAGGTAAAAATAATTATTTTGATTGTTGATTGTACAACTTTTATAATTTACTTTTACTTCGTGTGATTAAATAAATTAGTTTCAATTAATAGATGAATTCAAGTGACCTGAAAATTATTGCATAATTTAATAGTTGCAAGACTGGAGTAAAGAATGAAATTCAGCGTGAGTAAGGGAATATTGAAGAAACAAGATCATTTGGAAGATTTCCACAAAAGTGCATTAACGTGCAAGTGGAACTATCGAGGACATCAACACAACAGATTTATACACGTCCCACAACAAATGTTAGGACTGTTCTATCACTCTGAACTCTGTGACGAGATTATAATTCTCAAAAATCTAATTAATAGATTCCACTGAACAATATTATATAACGTGACAAAATAGACTGTCGAATTTTAATTTAACTACATGAAAACAAAAGTTATGACTTTCTAAACGATGTTTATATGTCCTAAAACATTTTATTAAACACAACGATCAACCAATTCACCATAAATTTATTTTTATAATTATTATTTTATCAGTTTAGTCGTTTTTGCTTAAAATTTAATACTTGTATTTCCATGTTTACCTTACTAATCGCCTTCATGAAATTCATTCTTCTGAAAAGTGCCGCCATATATGCTACTTCAAACCGCTAATGGAAATGTAATTCCATCATTTTTAGTATGAATAAACTAAGCGCTGAACCATTCACGCCTTATGATCCATTTATTTTTAATAATTAACATTAAATGGAGTAAAACATTTAATATATTTTATATTACATACTCTTATTCCATGACAGGAGCTGTTTTAGTAGCTGTAGAAAGAGCTCTCGGGTTTTCACATGAAGATGCATGGTAGATGACGACATTGCTGTTGATCGTCGAAACGTCGCGTCTTAATGACTTTTTACTCGAGTGGAAACCTAAGAATTATTTCTGCAATTACATTGGAAAAGCCTTCGATATTTGTTTTACTAACGGTCTAAAATATAAATAATTATTGTGTTTGATAAAGGAAAGGGTTAAAATAAGTGTATACATTTCAAGTATATGGATGGAAAAATGTGATACTTAAATTCATTTTAACTTTATAGCATTTACGGCTTGAGATATTGTAATCTTTCTCCCTATTCTTGAATAAGAGTATATTAAGCAGTTAAAATATATTGAAAATAAACTTTACCAAGACGTTTGCAGCAACGAAATTGTATGAAAGTACTAGACTCTCGCTTATCGATTGTAGCAAGGCCTAAAGGTGCCAGGTAGTCGATTACAGTCGTAAGAACAGGGTGCATGTTGCAAGACAATTTCCTCCGTAGAACATAAAATCTCCCAACGGAGCCAGAACTCCGCGTCGCGTCGCCAGCCTGCCCAACAACTTCAGACTCAACTCGCCTCATTTACGGCAACCATCAAACATTTCAGATAAGCAATAACTAGTTCGCATAAGTTGATTTTCTCAATTACAATTTCAGAATAGGAACCTTCTTTGTCTGAAGGTCAGTGTTCACGAACAATACGGTGACTCTTATTCCAAGTGGCTGACAGCAAATATATATATACATATATATATTGTAATACATTAGATTAATTAATTAATTGAATTGCCCCACGTTGTGGAAGCCAAAAATGTAATCTTATAAATAAAAAAGAGTGTATGTATGTTTGTTTGTATGTTTGTATGTTTGTATGTTTGTTTGTTTGTTTGTATATTTGTATGTTCGTTATACAAATCTACACCGGTAGAGTAAATTTCACCAAATTTCGTACACGTGTTCTTTACGACCAGGAAACAAACACTGTCGGGGTGAGACATGTCTACCACCCCCAGAAGCGGGGGTGCACGGGGGTTGAAATATTTAAACAAGCTAAAACAGCCGATATTTTAGTCGGATAATAATTTTTAGGGGTCCAAGATATTTATGGTGTTTCTACCGATGTTTTCTGAATATAATTTTCATCCCCTACACCCTGGGAAAAGGGCACCCTTAGGGTTTGGGGTGGAGAATACAAATCTATACCGGTGGATCAAATTTCACCAAATCTCGTACACGTGTTTTTTGCGACCAGGAAAAAACACTGTCGGGGTGAGACGCGCCTACCACCCCCTGAAGCGGGAGTGGACGGGGGTGGAAATATTTGAACATGCTAAAACAGTCGATGTTTCAGTCGGAGAAATATTTTTAGGGGTCAAAGATATTTATAGTCTTTTCACTGATGATATCTGAATATAATTTTCAACCTCTACACCCTGGGGAAAGAGCACCCCTAGCGTTTGGGGTGGAGAGTACAAATCTACACCGCTGGAGCAAATTTCACGAAATTTCGTACACAGGTTCTTTGCGACCAGGAAAACAACACTGTCGGGGCGAGACGCGTCTACCAACCCCAGAAGCGGGGGTGGATGGGGGTTGAAATACTTAAACATACTGAAACAGCAGGTATTAGATTTGGATAAATATTTTTGTTGTCAAAGATATTGATAGTGTTTCTACCGATGTTATCTGAATATAATATTCATCTCCTACGCCCTGGGAAAACGGCACCCTTAGGGTTTGGGGTGGAGTTGCTTTACAGAAAAATAACGCGAATACAACCGAGTTTGGAGTCAAATCGAAGGTTATGTATGTCAGTGAGTATACTTCGGATAAATATTTTTAATTGCCCATTTAACCCGAAAGGGTGGGGGTTGGAAGGGGAGATAAATAGTCAGTTCTTGCGCGTTCTTGGAGGAGAATTACGTGAATACTATTTCAACGGATGTTGTTGAAAATATAAATCCCTTTAGACATTAGGGGTGAGCTTGCTTAGGGCTGGGGGTGAGAATTGTCTATTATTCTAAAACTGCCAAAATGTTATGTGTTTATGGGTATAGTGTTTCTACTGATGTGATATGAGTAAAAATTCAACCCTTTCCACCACGGGAAGGTAGCAGATTTAGGGGTGGTGTTGTTCATACTATTTTAACCGATGTTGTTTCCATTAATAACGACGTTTAATCAAAAATAAAAGTGTTTCAGAACCATTGCTTTTTATACTCTTTTAAAAAGTTTTTATCTTATAAATTGTTATAAACATAATTTTACATTTATTCCGTAATTGAAGTTGTATTATTGAGAAGAAACAAAGCAACAAATAATCACGCACAAATACATGTAAAAAAAACTCTACATGCTAACATAGTTTATAATTTAGTTTACTACAACTTCAATGAAAATATTATCCACGTAATCTACATTATTAGAACAATTTTTCTCAAAATCACGTGTTCTTTGCGACCAGGAAACAAACACTGTCGGGGTGAAACGCGTCTACCACCCCCAGAAGCGGGGGTGGACGGGGGTTGAAATATTTAAACATGCTAAAACAGTCGATATTTCAGTCGGATAAATATTTTTAGGGGTCACAGATATTGATAGTGTTTCGACCGACTGTTGGGGTGAGACGCGTCTACCACCCCCAGAAGCGGGTTGGGATTATCAGTAGAGCACTTTTAGGTGTTGGGTGGAGGAACGCTGCAATAAAATAACGCGAATACAACTGAGATTGGAGTCAAATCCAAGGTTATGGATGTCGTCCAGTTCAATTATAGCATCAAATTGGCCATTTAGCCCCGAGGGGCTGGAGTGGATGGGATGGAAATTTTCTAACATGTTAAATAATTGATATTAGCGTGGAATAAATGAATGCCGGGACCATTGACGTTGATAGTATTTCTACCGATGTTGTTTGTAGGCATGATAGGGGTGGGGCTGGTGGGATTTCCTTGAAAATAACGGGAAAACAACCGAGATTCGAGTCAAATCGAAGGTAATGGATGTCCCTGAATTTATTTGACAATCTGGACAACGCGCGGGTATCGGCTGGGTTGGGATGAGTTGACCGGCTGTTTTTGCGTTGATTAAATATATTACGGGATGAATTACATTAATAAAATTTCCCTACATGTTCTATGTGTATAATTACAACCCCTTTCGGACTCATAAGGGTGCACATTTAAGGGTGGGCGTGAAGTAGCATTACATAAAAAGAGACCAGAATCTATCGGGATTGTCACTGAGTTTAATTAATTTCCTTGAAAATAACGGTAAAACAACCTAGATTCGAGTCAAATCGAAGGTAATGGATGTCGCTGAATTTATTTATGACAATCTGGACAACGCGCGGGTATCGGCTGGGTTGGGATGAGTTGACCGGCTGTTTTTTGCGTCAATTAAATATATATCTGGATGAATTACAGTAATAAAATTTCCCTACATGTTCTCTGTGTATAATTTCAACCCCTTTCGGACTCATAAGTGTGAGCGTGAAGTAGCATTACATAAAAAGAAACCAGAAACTATCGGGATTGTCACTGAGTTTAATTAATTTCCTTGAAAATAACGGGAAAACAACCGAGATTCGAGTCAAATCGAAGGTAATGGATGTTGCTGAATTTATTTATGACAATCTGGACAACGCGCGGGTATCGGCTGGGTTGGGATGAGTTGACCGGCTGTTTTTTGTCAATTAAATATATTTCGGGATGAATTAGATTAATAAAATTTCCCTAAATGTTCTCTGTGTATAATTTCAACCCCTTTCGGACTCAAAAGGGTGCACCCTTAATGGTTGGCGTGGATGTAGCATTACATAAAAAGAAACCAGAAACTATCGGGATTGTCACTGAGTTTAATTATGACATTAAACTTGACCGTTTAAGTTCCCGAAGCGGGAGTGGTCGGGGGTGAAAATTTTCAAGCATGTTAAACGGTCGATATTTGCGATTATTATACCGATGTTGTTTGTGTATAATTTAACCCCTGTGAGGGGAGCAAGCTTAGGGGTGGCGTGGAGGTACGTTAAATAAAATCCCAGAAAAACAACCGAGATTCGAATCAATTCCGAGACTATGAATGTCTCTGAATCTAAATGTGACAACCTGGGTAACGCGACGGGTTTTGGAGGTGTTGGGCGGGGGAATAAATTTTCAGACAATGTAATCGGCCGATTTTTGCGTGGAATACATTGTTTTTCATTATCGCATATTTGTGGGGGTGGTCATCTTCTAACATGTAAAAACGGCCGATATATTTAGTCAATGACTTCATCCCCCTTCGGCGTGGGAGGTGAGCACATTTAGGGATAGGGTTCGAGGGCTTTACATAAAAATAGCGCAAAAGTAACGAAAATTGTATCCTTATGGATGGTTATAGATAAATGACATCTCGGGCAACGCCGGGCACCCAGCTAGTGATTAAATAAAAATGATCAATTCAATGAATAAACAAATTTTATTGAATTATTTAAACAATTAACTTTCAGTTTTTATTAAATTGATAATTAATACTGAAACAATTTATTTTTATTTTAACAGTAAGGATCAGAAATAAGTTCTACTTTAAACTTAACGAAACCATTTATTATTTAATAGAAATTTATAACATTTTCTCTGAGGTTAAGTACATTTAAAGTTTCAATGTTTAGAAATTTGATAACTCTTCTCTCAGGGTCTTTTACTTGGGCTTGATAAGTAAAGAACAATCATAGGATTTATAAATTAAGAAATTAACAATCAAAACCAAAATCTGACGAACGAAATCTGACGAATTCCTTTAATTATCGTTTACAAACTTAATTAACTTGGTTTCAACTTAAAAAAATGTTCGGCTGGGACCAGACTTAGTTTCCTCGGCTCGGGCACACAATTTACACTAAAAAGGCCATGAATCACTGACACTACACTTGATTGTCAAAGACACGGTCGTAGTTATTGAATTTTCCTCCGGGAACTGGATCTGCTGCACCTCCAGATCATCAGCCAGACACATTGTCTTTATGTGGAAAATGTTGATCTCAGTACGCATAGGAATCTTAATGTGCCGCAAAAATTTGATTAATATTTGCAGTTTTTTACAAAGTATCTCGCTGTCCAAACTTTATACTTGGATTTAAAAACTTGAAACTTTCTCAGTTGAATTTTAATACCTACGAGGAATGTTCTCTCGCAGGCAGAACCTTGCAGGAGAGATACGAAGGGGCTACCTTTGGCTATGCATTTTCCTCTCCGTTCTTGAATTAAGGTTCCCACAAGTCGAGGCACCTCGGCCTGTTCTGAGAGGTGTATGTTCCGGGGTCACAGACCTTGGGCATACAGTAAGAATTGTCCCTATTCCCATTGGAATAGTCGGCCTGCTGCCTCCTAAACTGGTCGAGGCACGGAGAAGGGAATGCTTCGTCCCCACAGCAATCTCCTCTCCCGCTATCGGAAGGGTGTGGGACAAGTACCCAATGCCCGACCAACCTGATGCAGTTTTTTTAGGGTTTTCCCTGCATTTCTTTAGGCGAATGCCGGGTAGGATTCTTAAAATATAACCCGGGGGCCCTAATTAACCCTTGGCTACCTTTCTTCTACCCTTCCACATCCCCCTTTCAAATCCATTCCTATGCTATTAAAGGGGGAGTTGTCCAACGTGAATTACCCTCATGTAGCCTGTTGTCCTAAAAAAAAGGGTTGAATTTTATACTTAGACCACGCTGTTAGTTCTCTCCAATTTTTACTTCCTCTCCCGAGTACAATATCAGACAGGCTGCCGTTCCAGAAAGCTCTTGTAACCCGCGAGAAAGGCCGCCGACACATTGTTGTCTTTGAAGAATTGGTAACGCTAACAATCCAATTATTAAAAATCATTACTGGCCTCTAATTATTATTACAATATATATATATATATATATATATATATATATATATATATATATATATATATATATATATATATATATATGTATGTATATATGTATATATATGTATATATATGTATGTATATATATATATATATATATATATATATATATATAAAATAACCCACCTGCAGAGCTTTTTACCCAATCAAATAAATCATTCATCCATGAAGATGTTCTTGGAGTTACCATGAAAAAAAACAAAAAGTAAATTAGAAATAATGAACCCTAACGCAGCAGGAATATATATATATATATATATATATATATATATATATATACTAATTTAACCCCTTAATATCCCAAGCTTATTTAACTTATCAATTATAATAATCTGGCTTCTTTTGAAAAAATTTTAAAAACACCTGCCAGTCAGAAAAATTTATTCTCAAATTTAATACATAATATTTAACACAGCGATTCATCCCTAATTGGGACTATTCAAGTGTACTATTATAATTAAATATGTATATATACATACAAGGCTCGAGTTCAAGACGTTCATATTGTTTCTCATTTTTTTTATGTCGTAATTCGTCACTTATCGAAATTAAGTAATAAGACATTTTTGCGTGTTTCTTTTTACTCTCAAATTTCTTGCCTACTTTTTAATGTGTGTGTCGATGTTTATCCTTGCCAGCATAGCCCTATCGTCTTCATATAGTGCCGCGAAAATGTCTGTGCGTGTTCGAATGTTTGTACCAAGCGAAAAAGGAGTAGGGAAAAGGCCCAAGCAATTTCCCTGCTGCCTTTTCTTGGAGGACCAGATTCTACTTTCTTGAACAGCAATTGTTCTGTCGCACGTATTATCTGAGGAAATCCAGATCTCGCTGGCTTGGCCAACGTCCCTGACTCCCAGATGCTGTCGATCGGCCTGGCTACATCTGCGAGTACTACGTCAAGTTTCTACGTCTTAGGTTTGTGTATATGTATGGTGTCATTTTTATATGTGTTCTGGTGCGCATTCTTTGTGTTGTCGTACATTCAACGATGTATTTGACTGCGGTTTTTGGTAGAATACGGAGATCTTTGTCGATTCCATAGAACCAAGGCACCCTACGTTTTCTGTGTTTCTTCTTTTATACCTTCTTCTACCTCCAGCTTCCACTATACTATCTCCAGTTCTCCTTTGGTAAAACATCCTTTCAACCTCATCATCGTCACCATTTTCTAGGTCCGAATTACGTAGCGCACTAAAATCCGTGGAACATACACTGTTGAGCGAAAATATTACGATCAGCTTCTTAATATCGTGTCGGTCCTCGTACAGCAGCAATTCAGCGTGACATAGATGCGAAGAGTGCTTAGAAAGTTTCCACAGATATTTCACACACCACATGTCAATACACAGGTAACGCAAATCCCTTAAATTACGGGCCCGTTGTAGGTGGGTGCGGAATTAGCGTCCCATGTTTTTGCAGATTTTCTTTGGTAGCAATTGGTATTTCATTATTTTTTCATCTCCCTGTCGTTGAACCCTTATAATGATTTATCTAAGGTGCCGCCATTTCTCCAACAGAGATTAACTCATAATTCGCAGATTTTTTTTTCGTTTTCCTGCTCTCCCGGCCACCGATTGTTATTTTTTCTAAATGTTCTTATACACTAATATTATCAAAATAATTTCTCGTCAAGTTGCGTATTAACACTGAGAATCGACCCAGACAATTTACGTTGGTTCACTGTTGGTTCTACATCTCTGAAAACCAAGAAATTATTGTATACTGTTATTGTTACACAGATAACTTTAAAATGTTGACCATATTAATAAACGTCCTGTGTGTGTGCATAAGCCTCCAAATGTAGCACATTAGTGAATGGTAATTAAATCAAAGCAATTCATCAACGAATATAATAATTAAAATGAAAAAAATTACGTCTGATTGAAATTAATGAATAAGAAAGATAGCCAATTCAGACAAAAAGGTAATATATATAATATATAGAGAAACACAACTGCACTGGTCAGTTGACAGTACTCAAAAGCTAAACAACTGACCAGTGCAGTTGTGGTTCTGTAGGTTCTTCTTAGCACCTGACGAAAGGAACAAGGATCCCAGAAACGTTGTGTGGTATTTATATTACCTTTTTGTCTCAATTTGCTATCTTTCGTATTCATGAATGTAATAATTGGAAACGGAGATAGTGGGAAACATTCGACTCCATTCCCAAGCTTCTTACGTCTGACAAATACTTTTAAACAGTTCATTTTCTGAAATTGGTAATTATTATTTTGTCTTCCAGTCTCGTACCTTAAATTATATAATCGGAGTTATACATGCAGTTTTATACGAACGAGAGTTAGAATCATCTCTAAATATCACTAGACTTCCATACATCGAGATATTTGAATTCGCGTTAGTTTGTTTTCAATCGAACCAGTAGAGGGGAATGAAGAGTGAAAAATATAGGGGTTAAGTGTCCCAATGGCGACGAAAGCACAGATTTTCACGTTGAGTCAAAGTTCTGTCGTCTAACTTGGCGTCGGGGAAACCCCGCGGCCCTCGAGATGAGCCTTCATTTGCAGCCCTTGTGTGGCCAAAAGGCGCGCTAACTGCGGTGATGAAGCTACTGTGCATCGTGCCTGCTCAATTAGGGAACAATTTCTTCAGGTCTCAATTCTTGTTCTCAATGTCACAATTGCCTTCTAGGAATTTATCACATCCCCATGACAATCACTGGTCGCTTCAGTTTTGAGACTTGAGCTGCGCCGACTATAATTTCCATTTTTTTAAATGAAATTTGTGCGAAAATTGTATAAACAGTGAGTACAGCCTTGATCCTGGTTGTTACACTCGTACACTTCGTTATCTCGTATTCATCCACATATTTACCAAACACTTTAAGCATTGAGGATAGCAGTAACTTTAACGAGTTCCAGAAAGCAACTTAATCATTTTCCAGCAATGAACTGAAACGAAATATACTTCTACCACTCTTTAAGTTTGCTATTCTACCCAGTATAACTGAGCATGAGGCTCAAATGATATTATTGCTTAATTTCCCTCACTTATATATTTTATATCCCATGAAAATTAATTTCCTGTTATAAAGTCTCAATGACATCGGTATTTTAAAACAACAATAGCTATTTTCACAACTATCTTTATATTAGTCAGATTTCTTATTCTTTATCCCCCTCACCCTTACAAGGGACACAATTATACCACACCTATTTGGCTTGATCTTATAATATTAGTTATACCGGTTTAATTACTTCTCGCTTAATGTTAACGGAATCGAGAATTTGTTGAAGTATACGAGAAACAGTAATTTAAAGTAATATTCTAGGTAATAGTGGCCTCATAATTTAATTAATGCATTTTCTTTCTTTCTCATTGGCTCGACAGCTCATTGAGGGCTTTGGCCTACCGGGACGACTGCCTGACTGTCATCTTACATGGCACATTCTGGATTTAAGAGTGGCACGTGGTCAGTGTATCGATATTAAATGCATTAGATCGTCTATTTTTCATTGCGGGTTTTAAATATAAACACTGGTTTTGTTTATTGACTGACCAATGTATATTACCAAACTACACAGGAATTATTAATCTGAATTTAAACAATTTATCAATTATCTATAATAATCTCTGAACTTTTTGAAGTCTATTTAATTTCGTTAAATTTTAAAAATAAATATTATAAACCTGACAGTACTGTCTGAAACTATATTTAGCAAAACAGTAGTATAAATCTCAAGGATAATTGCATTAAATGTTCAGTACAATTATTACTCTAGGGATAATTTTCTTATCGGTAAGACAGAACTATTATATTTACAGAAATGAGAATTATTTTCCAGCAAAATGAATTTTCCGTGATAGCATTACAAGGATTAAGGGATGCTTTAATGAACTTATAACAATTATTGGCCCAACCTTTCTCCGTGTAATTACTCTTTCCAAAAACCATTTTCACTAATCATCCTTCGTGAAATTTCTGATCATCCACACGAGGTTTCATTATCTGCGGATGCATAAGACTTTTCGTTCAAACGTCGTACTTAGAACAGCTTGATAATTTTACGTAGTTTCTTCCCGCGGTCAAGGAACTTTTCTTATAACATAATTGTCAGTTAAGACAAAGGACACTAACGATATCATAAAAAGATGTACAGAAAAATATTATTTAACCCCGATATTAAATACATAAATCCTGGTCAGGAGAAAACTCTGACAAATTCTACTTTCGTGAATACGGAACAATACATCTGAAGCGGTGAAAACATCAATGTAGTGATACTTTTGTTAGGTTGATATGGAATATTCATTTCTCAAGATCGTCAATTAATCGTTTAATATAAATTAATTATCAAAATATTTATATATGTTCGTGAACAGAATCACGAGGAAATCAACAGTCGCAAACCTTTCTTCTCCACAACTGAAAAACAAAAGCATATCCCGCTGACAAAATTGGCTTTTTAATGTAATCATAAAAAACAGGTGATTTTTCTTGATGATGACACGGATACCTCTCATGAGTCCTCAGCTCCTCGAAACTGGACTGCCAAGAATTGATAAGAACGTTAAATCACATATTTTAATTTAATGTATTTTTATTCCCTTATAATTATAATCCTATTTTTTACGATAATAAGACTACATTATTGTATATCTGTGCCATAGTTATTTCATTCATTCTTAGAATAAGAATAAAATACACAAATTACTCACTTAGTGTGGCATTTACATAATCACATCATTTTGTCTGTCACTTGGCTATTTTATCGATTATTATATTTCAAATCAGACGTTTTATTTTTTATTTTAATTCTCAGAATATTTTTATACATTAATTAAGTAACACCACGAACAAAATTTAATTCTGACTAACTGAATGAAAATTACATTCCTGGGGTAGTTGTAACAATCTTCAATTGAAAATTTTCTATTATATTTATTAAACACTTGTTGACTATTATATTATAGTTCATAATTTCAGTTAATTATATACAGATTGATAACAGTAAATTTTAGGTAGGTTATGCAGGAATAAGATGCAACTTCGCATAGAAAAACGTCGCCTAAGCCTTTTTGAATCAATCATTCTTTATTCTGGGATAAATCTATTCAATAGTCTTCCGGAAGAAATAAAATCTTTAACTATACAAAATTTATTTATAAAGAGTTGTAAATCTCAGTTATTTAATGGAGTATATTACTCGCTGAAAGAGTTCGTAGAAAGTAAGGACACATTAGATTCCATTTAATCAAATAGTTTGCTGGGATCCTATCTAGTTACGCTATTATTTTATGATGATAATATTCAAAAATTTAACTACTGACTTATTTTATGTTTCACGTTCGACGGGAATAAAAGTAAGATTTCCTACTGGAAACCCCGACGAATGGAAATTGAAGATGAATTAAAACATTTATCATTTCTTTAATTACCAATTTCTGTCATATTAATATCTTTAACGTAGTTTTAAATCGAATAATTTCTTGTAAAGTACAATATTTAACGTAGTTTTAAATCATATATTTTTGGTAAAGTACAATGTTTGATTTTTAAACTTTGTATTTGTAATAATTATTCTTTCATGTAATCTTATATTATGATGTATCCTATTTCCTCGACCGAAAACTAATGGAATGAATAATAAATTTAAATCTAAAAAGATATGACAGTATTAGTGCTGCATCGTAAACCAAATCGATTGCGTAGCTAAGTGGTTGGAACACCTGCATACAAATCAGCTTACCCGAGTTCGATTCTCGGTTCCGTGTAATAGTTTTCATTTTGCTTCTTAATTGTATTAAGTTTATAATGTAATTTATTTCACTGAGATAGACAACTGGCAGGCACCAGCTAGTGGTGAAAGAGAAAAATATTTAACAAAATAATTGAATTAAGACCCATAAACTGCTAATAGGTTGCTCCAAAACTCTTAAGCGACCGGATGCTAATCGTGCAAAAAGATAACAGATGTTTAAGGCGAAAAAAAATTAAAAAGAGGCTTGAGGCTAATATTACAAAAACTAACCATAAAAACGAGGGCGAGCGAAAATTCAAAACTAAATGGAACGTTTACGTTGTAGGTGTAGTAATCTTAGGTATCAATAAATCGATTTTTAGACACTAATATTGGTGGATCTCAGCCCTAAAGTAAAAAAGAGAATTAACAGATTAGGGCACAAAAATCACGACTATATTCAACTAACAGAGAAAGATCGAAGTCAATCGCAGCTGATTGTGGCTGAACTTCGTCTTAACCGCCGTTTTTTTCAAATCTAAGACCCCCAAAACTCTGAATTTGTCACCTACCTTCGTCATTACGGATGTTTTTTAATCCCCTGTCACTGCCTGCTTAGGCGATAACGGCTCATATTGAAATTAAACTTCGAAGATCTTTGACAATGTTTAAACTTTTTAATTTGATTGATTTGTGTTAGGTCATAAGTTTTTAGTACAGCTGACCAGTTCTGCAATGTCAGAGAAAACGTTATGATTTTGAACTTTATTCTGCATGTACGTAACATTAATTAAACAATGATAATATCCGTTAAAATAAAAAAAAATATTTATTTATTTATTCGTATATTTCATATGGATTCTATTATAAACATACATACCAACACAAGCAATTTTAAAATAAATTTATGCTTATTGCTGTTACACATTTAATAATATGAAAACAAATCAAACAAAAACTACTTGTTCACAGCGCCTATTATGATTATTTATTGATATTTCATATTAATACCTGAAATTACGTTTAAAACGAGACCTGTAATATATTGACATATTACAATAGATGTGAAACTATATAACTAGGATTATTATAGATATATGTGATTTATTCCATACAAATGAGATCATCCTTCCCTATATGATTAAATTGTAATTATAACCTGAAAAATGAATCAAAAGACAACATGTCAGCGGTTAATTTTTCGAATTAATGCGTGTTCTTTCTCTCGGCTATTATTATTCCTATGGAAATTCTATACCCTTCCGCATCCCCCTTATCCTTTGATAAGGGGAGTTGCCACCACGTGAATTACCGTCACGTAGCCTGTTACTCTAAAAAAATATCTCAATGGTTCGTAATTTTAAATTTTTTCCATCCATAGTGAACAGTGTAATATTTAAAAATAAATATCATTACCAACGAATTAAATTAATACAATCTTATATATTCGTAAACGTATTATTAATATTAATAATTAATTTTTTTATAAAACTTCAATTAATGGACAGTACAAAGAAATTTAACTATTAAGTTTCAGTAGAACAAAATAAACATACTTTTGTCATTCTACGTGTTTAATTTATACGAAACAAATCTTCGTAAAGTGAGTTAACTGAATTTTAGTCTGAATAATAGTCTGAAGTACTTTATTTTCCAATAAGTAAAAATATGCTTCTAACTCTTTTTTTGTATAGTACTATAAGAATATTATACATAAAACTAAACATTATATGCACATGTGAATTAAGCAAAAAAAAATATTTGTAAATGAGAAAATCTTGTGCTGGATGCGGGAAGAGATTTATGTGTTTCCCTGGGTTTAGAATACCTCACCAAAACTACAGGAAACCAATACATGTATTTTACTGTTGGAAAGTTCTGCGTTGTCGTCGTTACTTCGTCTAGACGCCGTCGGCAAACATATATTCTTATGGATCAATGCCAGAACTAGTCGCCTGCCCTTGCCACGGACTGGCTGATTAAAAAAAACTGCAGTAGGAATTCATATTCCCCTTTTTCTGGGCCGAAATGTGTGGGGAAATTGTAAGCGTGAAAGTTAGAGAAATAATTAGGACAAGTGCCCAAGTATAAAAAAACGAATAAAGTAATAAAAAGGAAGAGTGTGACGCAGTTATTGGAAGGATGAAAGGTAGAACTGTTGTTTCACTTGAGCGGTGAATAAGACATGCACGAAATGTACGACTTAGGTTCACATTACAAATATAGTGACAGTTGGCTGTAATCTTTGTGGAAGAAAAACATTGTAAATGGATAAAATATTAAAATAAATGAACAGTATTTAAACCTAAAAATTAACCAACTTCAAAATTAGCTTTAGAGTAGGAACTACATAAAACAAAATATGCAGCAAATAAAACCTCATAAATCAGCAAGACTAGATGACATTTCTGGAGAGACATTAAAGTTAGGAGGAGAAGCTAGAATTACGTACCTAAAGCGCTTATTTGAAATTTCGGTCAAGAATATCGATGTTCCAGGCAACTGGACAGGCTAGTGATACATATATACAAATCGGTATCACGTGCAGAAACTAGTAATTGGAAAGGTTGATAGAATATACAAGGAAACACTAGGACGAAAGTGGATGGATTCATGGTGAAAAACATAAAATTCAGACCAAGCTTTTCATGTGATAGCCAACCAGCAAAATTAAATGGAGGTCGAAAATAGATGCGTGATAGATTTCTGTAAAGCGCTTAATTTGATGCTACGTGATATTTTATTACCTAATCTTAAAGAATCAGACGTGTACATTCACATTGTTTGTTATATTGGGGAATTTTCGAGAAACTGTTGGCTCAGAATAACTATCAATAGAAATTGATTCGGACGTTCCACAGGGAGCGTATTTGGTCCTTTAATGTTCCCAGTTTTTATGAACGATCTAACCATGCAGATTACTGCATTATTTACAAATATGTAAACGTTCTTCAAGCTGATTTACACAAAATACATCAATGATGAAAATAAATCGTACCAAATTAAAAAGAATTATTTTTACTTAACAGAAAAGTGTAATTCCCGCGTTATACGTATAATATTGTAATTGAATAAGTGGATTTTGTTTAAACACACACATATTTAGGCATAACATTAAATAATAACTGAAAATGGGGCGAACATGTCAATTCGGAAACGCGGAAAAGGTTCAGATCGTTACATTTGATCAATAGAAAACTGGAGCAAGGTGGGATCCTTCCAGAGCGGAACACCACTGTGCTAGATAAAATACAGAAACAGAAACGGGCTGAGACTTGACATTGGTCCCTAATTTTGGCGAAAAACACTGCCTACGTGAAGGAATGTGTAGAACTTGTGCACTCTGCAAGGCTTATGAAGACCGACCGTCCTGGATCTATAAAAGGTCCTATAAATAAACGCATGTTTTTGCCAAAAATGACCATATGGAAAGAGGACAAAACCTAAATTGGGAAATATTCTTTTCAAATTATACATCTCTGCATACTAAAGACACACTGAGATTAAAAAAAAAGTATTTTCTTGGTTAAATCTCGACGTTTGGTCTTAGTGGCTTACTTAATTTGTTCAATAATCCTGCGAAATATTCTAGAATGTTTTTTTTTGGCTTCTTGGGGATAGTGACATCATCAGTATTGCAAAACGCTTTAGTTATGACTTTTCCTGCTGATCTAACATTTTTCGCCTTATTCGTAGTACTTCCATCCTCTTAGACTCCGAGATGAATCCACGATTCATCAACAGCATGTAACGACTCAATTAAATTGAAGATCCAAAACTGCTAAGAAATGTTTATTTAATTACGTTTCTCGTCAACGTGACAGCCGTTACGCAGACAGTTTTTTATACCCATCGTCATGTAAGATGTTATTAAGTACACAAAGCCCAGCAAGCTCATTTATCTAAAATAAGTGACCTTTCAATACTGCATTGCATATTTTTTTCTTCTTTTACCTCGCTCATAGAGATTACTACACGTGCGTAATTGTGCAGTGGTTTGACATTTTCATTCACGTGGACCCAGTTCTTAACCGTTGGAAATAATGGTAATGATCCGTTTAATGTATAATCTAACTGATTTTTTGTAGCTGTCTATCCTATATAACGAAATATTTTACAACTGCTGGAATAAGAATTTTAACTATTTTTTCACGCAGCAGCTACGATTTTACTATTTTTGATTACCACAAATAAATAATTTTAGTAGTTTAAACTTTATTTTATGGCATGTAACACATAATTCTAGTACTACGAACGGCCGTTCAACCCGACCTCGTCATCTCTGTGTCACGCCGATCATTTTCCGAACAACCCTCTCATGACAACAGCGTCCATGAATAAGTTAAGCAAATAATGCTTCAACTTTCAAATGCTCATGAAGCTACGAATCTTATTACGGCGTTATACTAAGAATAAAACTATTTTCTTGTTTAAATAATTTAAATAATATGTTTTTAAAATAATATATCATTTTTCTTGTCATGA
Source organism: Zhengitettix transpicula (assembly GCA_037074705.1). Taxonomy (NCBI): domain Eukaryota; kingdom Metazoa; phylum Arthropoda; class Insecta; order Orthoptera; family Tetrigidae; genus Zhengitettix; species Zhengitettix transpicula. The sequence goes on from CM073590.1 coordinate 1,879,122, forward strand.
CGGTACTTATCTCAAATTACTTAATACTTATCAATTTTAACCAGAATAAAATTAATTATTTGTTAAATTGCATAGCACACATAATTTCTCATATTATTAACAAATTGTATGTCTGCTTCATTGAAACATTATTTGTAATTTAAATGACGAATACATTTAATCGCGGGAAATTATCAAAAGGGTTCTTTACCAATACTTTTATTTCCAAGTACTGTTATTTCAAACAGGAACATTTTACAGTTAGTTATAGAAACAGTACCTGCTTATGTGTGAAAGGCGCTTCATTTAAAACTTTATATTGTTCATTAGCTACACCCAATGTAGAATACGGTACACAAAGATCCGTATAGGAATGAATACATTCAGATAGTTTACTTCTTTTTGTGGGAACCTTATTTCAAAAACGGAGAGTTAAAGGCATTCCCAAAGGTAGCCCCTACCTGACTCTCCAATAAGGTTCTGCCTACGAGAGAACATCCCTCGCAGGTACTCCCTGCGACAGAATAGCCCTCGCAGACAGCTTTTTCTCATATAGTTTACAGGGTCACAATCCACTTGTCAAAATACGCAAGTTCTGAAACTGTGGGAAACTGACTGCAAGTTTTTGAAAGAATTTTTAAAAGCTTAGACAAATATGCCGTTATGTGAATTGTTAAGAATATTATAGCCCTTTCGAATATATTACTGAAATTAAAGTAAGAGAGGTAACGCGTGGATGTGGACATTTATTCATTTCCGAATTAAAAGTTTAAATTACCATTAAACTATCGATTTTTCTGCACAAGTAGATTGACTTTACAACAGAATATCAAATATATTAAGTCATAATTTATAAATTAATAGATCTTTGGTCGTTCAAAGTATTTTAGGGCATAAATAACAGTTGTAAGTGTTTTAATAGCTCGTTATTTTTATGTCATAGGATCCTAACGTGCTGAGGAAAAAATAATTACACTGACAAGTATAAATAGTTACATATTATTTGATTAATAAATGTGGTAGTTGATAATATAGCTAGACATATAATAAATTTGTATTAACAATAAATTAATATAGGATCTGTTTTAAGGACCAATATAACTTTAAATTAAAAAATATATATTCAAAAATTAACATTTGATGAAAAATATTTTTTATTTTAGAGATCAATTTATGATACTTTCAGGAATATGTGAGTCACGGTTTCCTCTTACTAAACGCATTCTGGAAGCCCCATTTCCACAACTTTTCGAGCAATTGTGGCCATATATCACGCATAGGCGTTTATTGTTTCATGTTTAACAGAATAAACAAGTCACTTCACAAGTCCCCACAGGAAATAATCGAGAGATTACACTAATTATGTGGTCAATTGGCAACCTATTCGAAAAATCATTTTGCCTCCAAGTTTTTATAACGATAAATATATAGTTGATGCCGTCTGGCTCGTAGCACCATTCTGTTTAAAATAAAGATCAATGTTTTTCATAATTCGAGATACATTGTAGTTTCCACTGACTGTAACGTGAGCTCCGGCCTCATATTTGCGTGTAAACCGCAACAAATGGAGTACTTTTTCTGGATGTATTGGAGTCTACAGGATCTCTTATGGATTGATGTCACTCAAATGCAACATTTTTTATTCCTAGAATAACAGTTACTCCAGAAAAATAGCCCAAGACAAATATGAGATCAAATAACATTAACAAACAGTTCTCGGGTTTCAAACCAGGTGAATACATTTAAATAACACGACGTTTCGATGGTAGTCACTGCCATCATCTTCACTTGAAGATTGGAATCCCGAGAACTGCTTGTTAAACACATACACCGGGAAAGCCTTCGTTCGATAGTAAAAAAAAAACATATTAATTGCAATCACTGAAAGAAAGAAGCAAAAGATGGTCTTGATGCATCAAGTGTAGCCCAAGATCTTTTGTGAAAATGTTCCAAACAGTGGACTGACATGATCCTCAATTGTTGGGACCGACGACTAATCTATAATTTTCGATTTTCTTGTACATTTTCGTTTACAACTGCGACATTCTTTTCCGTATGCGTATCCCTTTAACATTTATGTTATATTGGATCATGTATAGAATGTGTAAGACGATGTCTGTCCACTGTTCAACGCAGTGGCGGCTCGTGAGAATAAGTTATGTACTACATCACAATTATTACGATGATAACTATATACAATACATTAATAATACTATAATTGCAGTAGTGTTACAACTATACTCTGCGGCAGATAACCCGACCCGTCATATGCTACTTTTTTAATTCCGTCTACATAGTTCCCAATAGGGTATAATTTTTGAAATTTGAATAATTTAGCAACAAGTTGACCCACATTTCTAACGTGAAATTACTTTTCCTTTGTACACATTTTAAATTAAGTATATTTTAAGAACAATACGCACACGATGGCACTATTTTATGTGCTCACTGGCCAACAGCACGGAAGGAAGACTATATTTTAAGCTTTACGGGTAGTTCGAAAGGGTGGGGAGACCTAAATACTTCGTATGTGCATTTCTCATTCCGGAGAGAGATACTCAGCTGGCTACATTAGAGGGAGCGAGTGTGCCGCAAGGCGTGTAGTTTGAACTGCGATAAGTAACAGGGTTAAAACACAATTATTATAAATAACTATAATTTATAAAACTAAAACTTTAAGAAACATTAATTCTTCCTAAATTTATTATTTGCGGTAGAACATGTGCATGAGGCGCCACTGGTTAGCCGGATAGCTTCTTTTACGATTATGTCCACTTACCTACCTACCTACCTACCTACCTACAAATTTTACGAATTAATGATCCATTTCAAACTAACTTTGAATAGTTTCCAAACGTTACTCAACCTTGAGTATATTCGTGATGATATCAAAATTATACTGAAAATAAAAAATACATGTAATTACAATGACAGCTCCTTTTTACGCGTTTTATCCCAATTAATAATTCAATCTAAGCAAATAAAACATCTTGTGTGCAACGTAGTCGCTATAAGCTCCATGTAATTAAAAATTATTTCACCGGCGTGAAGGCATTCAATGAAAACCGAACGTCAATAGAATTAACACTCATAGTTCACTAGCCAAGATCGATTTCGGCGTTCTCCAGACACACATACGAATTGCATTCTGTCAGAAACAAAGCATAAAATTTATTACGCTAGTATTTTCGGCATGGGAGAGAGCGGACCGATAAATTAGCGAGTCACGCGAATGGAAGAATAGTGCCGGAAGTGGTCGCAGGTGGTGTGGTTCTCAGTGGTAGGGTCAAACACACTAAACACCCGTATACTATATGAACCATAATTCAAATAAAAATCATTTATGAATTCGTTCGTTTCATTAATTAATCGAATACCATCACTTTCAAGCTTAATAATACATACTTATTCATGTACTATTATATAAAGAAACAACATGAAATATTTATCTAATTTTAGTCAATTTTATATAAATTCTCAGTGAATTATTAAAGCAAACTTTTTGCGTGTAAAATAAAAAATAATGAATATAAAAATAACTATTTCAAGTTCTCGTTTCTCGGAACATATTGAGTTTACTGAATTAATTAATCTTTATCGTAAAATAGGTATTTACTGCAGATATTTGGAAACATTTGAAATTTCAAAGCCATACACTGTAATTAATCGAAATATCAAATATACTAGCTGGGTGCCGGCGTTTCCCGGGTTGTCATAATTAATCTCAGTAACATCCATAACTCCGGATTTTACTCCAACCTTGGTTGTGTCTGTGTTATTTTTATGTAACGCCCCTTCCCTCAAAAGGTGATCCCTTTCCGTGCCCAAACGTGTTGAAATTATACACAAAAATAAGTGGAGAAACGCTGTCTGTCTCATTGACCCCGTAAAATATTTATTCGACGGAAATACCGACCGTTTTAGTATATTTCAAAATGTTCAAACACTCACACCCATGCCCCTGCAAGGTGGTCGTCGTGTCTTACCCCCACTGTGTTTGTTACTGGTTCTAAAGGAGCACACTTTTGTAAAATTTGCTCCACGGATTTATATTTGTATGCGAAATATGCACACATTGTTTTGCCCTTCCACCCCTACTCATAGGGGTAGAATAACAACTTAACTGGCAGGTTGAATGCTATAATTTAACTCATCGACATCCACATCCCCGAATTAAACTCCAATCTTGTTTTTTCCCCATTTATTTTTATGTAAGGCTCCTCCTCCCCCACCCCTATGCCTAAAGGGGTTGGAATTATAGACAATCAACATCCGGCTAAACACTATATATCTCAATGACTCTGAAAAATATTTAATAGAAGCAAAATCGGCCATTTAAAGTATTTTAAAAATTCCACCCCCGCCCCATTGGTGTGTATTTTTCCTGTCAACAATACTCACTATAACTTAAGTTTTTAAAATAAACTCTGGTATTTTTATGCTATGTAACCATTACCTTTATTAATATAAAACATATATAATGCAGATAACTTAAAGATGTCAAAATACTACAACATTTTTTAATTATAATTCTTTCCACATTTATGCTACGGGTTACTCGTTCCCACAGTACCGTTTTTGTCTTTTGAAGAACATGTGTACCAATTGTTGCAATCTGTCCACGCGCTAAAATATGTATAGAGATTAACGTAAATACATACATACACCCAAATATACACGCTTTTTTATTATATAGAAGATAGTCTGTGTTTCGTTCGACTGTTTCTGTTTGTTTGCGCTCGTGAGCCAAGCAGTTTCAGACGGATCAATGTCTCGAAAACTACCTGACGGGAATCTTCTCAAAAGAATTCGTTTCCGCCAAAAGTGGTAGTTATTTTCTGATTTCGTCAATTAAAACATTAGTGTTGTTTTGACATATTAACAATTGGTATGTTACCAGTAACATTTCGTTTCTGTAACATCGTAGTTGTGAAATGTAAAACCTTCTTTTTGACTTAATGGAAAATGACACCAAGTAATGATAGATAATTAACAGAATGTTGTTATAATTGCATCGTAATGATACCGTTTTTAAACTGCTTTCGGTGATTTTTTAGAGTTGTATCAGATTTTTCCAACTTTTCATAAAAGTAGGAATTGGTTTGAAGAACTTCGAATGATATGTAGTATATCAAATCATTTTAAGAATCTAATTGGCTTTCAGCCTCAAAGCATATTAATATGTCGAAGATAAAATACGAAGGCTTCTGTTAAATAATTATAACGAATGAATATATTATATCTATGAAATTTTAAAAATTGACATGAATAAAGGTTAATTTTAATACTGAATTTTCATCTGTTTTAAATTGTATATAAATATAATTGGGTTCTGGAGTGAAATATTTAGCTCTTGTAAACTTTTAATCAAGAAATAGTTCGATATCTGTGGCAGTTGTATCGACATACAATATATAAATATTCTTACCAGTACCTGTCGGCATCCGATTTCCCATTTACATTAAGCATACATAAGCAATGAGGCATAATTTTATTAATGCTTCAAAACCGATGCGTAAATATTTTTATTACAAAAAAGAACGTAATAAGTTCATTTTTATTTTTCCAAACACAAATAATCAAATAATTGTAAAATCTTAAACTTAAAATTTTCAATTAAATAAATGTTAAATTTTTGGTGTTGAATTGTTCAAAAGTCAAATAATTTTACACGACAAAAAATATCTCCTTCCAAATAGATCATCAGAAGAGAAAAATTAACAACTTCAGACAAGATAAACGACTTGTACGAAATATACTAAACCTTAACACGAGAATTGATTGACTTAAACTAATTCTCAAAAATTATTTATATTTTCCAGTCTTGAATCAAGTTTTCATCAAACTCTCGCTTCAATTATAATACAACTAAATTGAAATTTAACTCTTATTTTCATCAAACAATTTTTTTGAGAGTTTATAGGAAAATAAATATTTTTTTGACTCAGCATAAATGAAACTATTAAAGTAATTTTCTGTATAAGACAATATATTTTAAATCAAATATAACCAACTTTAAGGTATTAAAATTATAAGTATAGAAATATGTAAAGCTAAATGGTAGCTAATATGAACTTCATGACGAAAGAAAACAAGAACTTATTTTCCATAATTTTTACAAAGAATTTTAAAATATTTTTGCCACTACTGTGGCATTAATACAGAGAATTCTCAAGACGGAATTACGTATATTTATTGTTTTATAAACCTTCCTATTAATTACAATCAAATTAATATGTATATAAAATATTATCTTATACCTGATACTACTATATCTTACATAATGCTTCGTACAAATAAAAAGCTCTTGAATTATTCTTCCTCTTCCAAAACTGCCAACTACCGCCCCTAGATTATCGACCCATGTTAATGTCTTAGAAAGGCTCATTGCTTCTTACGACCGGCGTCATTAAAAATACCAATGCAGTAAACGCCAGCTTCCTTGGGAAGGGAAATACAGGTCAACTTTGTTCCTTTCCAACATAGATAAAGTTTTCCTTCTTTAAATATTGTTCATAGTTCCAAGCTTCATTTTATGTCATGATGATACAGTTTATTGAAGAAATATTTTTTCATTTTCTTACAGTTAAATGAAACTTAGAAAATCTGGTTTAAAATTTCATTAGAGCAAATTTTCGCTTAGTAATGTTGAATTTAATTCTGTTCTACTCAAAGTACCTTACCTACTAGTCCTGGGATCTATAAACCGTTTATGGGCCTTCGGCTACTGAGACCACTGCCATGACACATTCTAGATTTAGGAGTTTCGATTCTACCTCAACCTTACCCCCAGTTTTTCTGACCAGGACGAGTACAAACATTCCATGCCGGGATTCAAACGTAGAAACTTTGTGATGCAAGGCAATGAATATAGCCACTACTCCACTGCAGGCTGGCCCTACCCTTTACAATCTATTTACATTTGGACGATAAGACGCTGAGTAATGTTATTTTGATTCCTCATTTAATTTATTTATATAAATTTATAATACAGGAGCTTTATAGGTTAGTAAATCCTAGGAAAAACTATTTTATTTTAAGATTTTTTCTTGAGTTTAAATATATATATATATATATATATATATATATATGTGTGTGTGTGTGTGTATGTTTGTTACATATGTGTGTGTGAATGTATTTATCTTTATATATATGTGAGTTCTGAAACGATTAATTTTTTTGAAGAGGATGGTAGGTGCCAGATCACTGATCATCTGACTACGCAGCTGGAGGTCAGTTACCATGTAGCGTGGGTCGACATGTGTGGGTAACATGTGTAATCCACCAAAAATCTCTCTCCATATCAAATTAAATTGTGTCTATCGTCCTTATAGATAAAATTGAATTTTTAAAAAGCTTACATTAACTTATTTTGGTTGTCACGTTTTCTAATCAATTTTTAACCAACTTCCCGTGAATAGATTTCCTTATAATTTTCCACACTGACTTTTTTTTCGGTGACATTAAAATCTCAAGCAGAAAAATGATTACACAATTTATCGTAATAATGATAAATAATTATTTATAATTAATTATATATAAATTTCTATATGTTAATAAATGTGCTAGGTACATGAAAACGCTTAATTATACGATTCTATTAATTTAAAATAACATAGTCGGGTAGGCGAAATCTAAAAATTTCAAGATCGTTACGTTTCTTTACCTTCGAAAAATATAAAATAATATAAATATTATATGAAAGAAATAATATAAATATTTAAGCTATGGATTGATTACAATATTCATTCCAGACTAAAATTTAGAAATTAAATATTGATAAAACATTGTTTAACTAACATGCTTATTTTGAATTTAGAAAATGCACTAAGAAGTAAAGAGTAATTGTCAGTCAGAAACCTTGTACTATCTACACTAGAAAAATATAATCATGGGCGCTAACCCTAAATGTACAACTACGTTTTATCATGAATAAATCTAATTACTCCGCAGTCTTTATGTTGTATTCCATACTATAGAGGTGTTAAATGAGGCTTTTTCTTTATATTCTGCTACCATCGTTATGTTTAAGTAAGCGCGTTAGAGATCATGCGCCGCATATTACACGTCCATGTAGTCTATGTGCTTAATTTTGAATGTTTGAAACAGTTTATTTGTCCGGGATCGTGATATTTTCAGGCGCCTACAATCGCCGCATATCGTTTTTTTATGGCAACGGGCTACATGAGGGTGATCCACATTGGGCAACTCCCCTTTAATAGCATAGGAAGGAATTTGAAAGGGGGGATGCGGAAGGGTATTCTTTATGTCGTAAGATGAACGGGACTTGAATGCGGGAGGAAAGTTGAGACTGCTATCAAATGATCGAACTCAAGTTTTACATACGCCTCCGTCATAGTTGAATGTACGGTATGTCTACCATTGTGGAAACTAATTTGGCCGTTCCGTCCTCGCTCCATTCCTAATGAGGTTCCACTGAGTGTCCGTATTCGTTCAAGCAATCGTTTTCTTGAGTTGTATGTGTTACATCAGCTACTATGAAAGTTCATATGAAAGAAAAAAATGTTGTTGAACGTTTCCCCTCCCTCGTCATAAATCCGTAACCTTGAATTGCTTGCTGAATACTTGATTTTATCAGTTTGTTCTGACCTGCAAAGAACGAAATATCCCCTCCAGTGTTGATGAGGTATCCTACACCTGCCTTCTTATCCATTCGTTCCCGGGTTCGGGACCGATTAGTGTTCCTGCTGTGGTGATCAATTGCAGACTTTTGTCTAGAGTGTGAGTCAGCGCCGAAGTTCCTATGGTGCTTAAGAGTGTAGTTTGGCAGCTTAATATCACTACAATGTGTGATTAACGCAATAACTGTAGCGGTTCGTGTCTACAAAAGATATAATTTATTTCACGTGATAAATTAATTGTACGTTTTGAGTTATTTTTCTCGACATAAAATATCAAGTTTCATAAATATTGTTGCGATATCGGCAAGATTGTAACGTAGAACTGATGTGCGGTACACAAAACCACATTAAAGACTGAATAAAATATGAATTAAAAAACATAAAAACTTCACGATAATTGTCAAAGTTTTAGCACTGCCAACTGTAGCTTCGTATTCCTAGAACGTATTGAGGGGACGTAGCGAATCTCAGAGAATGGATCCCTTCCTCCTCTTCCCTACAGCTGAGATGAAAAAGCAGCGATACAACTAGTAGTGTATCTTCTATCTGACTCGGCACTCTGTATCGGATGAACATCGCAGTATTTGACGTAAGGACACAAATAATTAAATCAGCAGTGCCTTCTATTTTCAAAAATTTTGCAACAATTAATTTAATGCTCTTTTGGGATGGTTATATTGATTATTTGATTATTCAGTGAGGGAAAGAGCCCACGCTTATAGTTTGCCTAGTGATGACTGCAAACATTTTCTGACCCAAATATTTATATAACGAACATACATCGACGTAAGTAGGAAGGACAGATTGGATCCTCTTTAATAAAATAGTTTTCTTGTATCCTATCAAGTTATGCTATTATTTTACTATTATAATCTTGTAGTATTTCACTGCCGACTTATTTTCTTTTTAATGTTCGACGGGAGTCTAAGTAAGCTCAACTGCTGTAAACTCCACTAAATGAAAATTGAAGATTAATATACTTATCATTTCTTTAATTACTGTTATATTAGTATATTTAACGTTGTTTTAAATTATATTCTTTTTTGTATAGTAAAATGAGAGATTTTTAAACTTTGTAATAGTAATATTTTATTCTTTTCCTTTAACCTTATATTATGACGTTTTCGTTTAATCACATAATAAATTAAATAATAATTGAAGTGATATAAAACATTTATGAAAATCCAATGAAAATCGAGAAGGTTGCTTAACTGAATAAATTTTTACAAACCTCTTATAATTTGGTGAAGAAAATTCATAAAACTTCAGAAATAATGTATATTAAGTAAGTGAAATCAACATTGAAACCGTTTGTTGGGAACGTTCATAAGCCTAGCTTGCTGCACGATGTCTATATTTATTCTCGAGCAGGTATATACATACATAGTGTTGATTGCACACGAGTAATTTTTTAAGCGCTGAATTAGAAGACAAGCTATTCATAATAGAAAAAATTAATCGAATATTCAAAAACAATAAAGAATACATGATAATTAAATTTAAGAGAAAGTTTTAGATGTTAGTTGAATACGGACCGTGTAGCCACAAGACTCACTCTTTATCCTTTCAGCTACATCAGTACAGCCATAAAACCGATTACCCGTGCATTGATTGACCTGCGTAAATGTCCATTGTTCTATCGTGCTGATATTGTTATGTACCTCATCACTGGGTCTGTAAAAGAGAATACTTGAGACATCGGTGATCACCTCTTTCGTCCTAAAGTAGATGGCAGATTCATTATCTGGAAAAAGACGTTTCATGCCATTGTTTAATTCAGAGACCTTTACATAGCATCATTACAAGCTGAGCCTTGGTACAGCTTCACCCAACGAACGTAAACGACATCATTTTGATCTCATTGTGTTGGTGTAGGACCTTCGAATTCTTTCTCTGCCTCAAAAGTCAAAAGAGGAACGTGCCTTTTGATTATGCAGCTATTGTTAATCCTATTTTAGCTTCTGTTTTAAATGAACCGTGATTGGTACAACGAACATTGCTTTCTTGTATACTTAATTTAATACATCATATTTGTAGTTCGACACACTTTAATAACTCCGTTGACTTGTATTATTTCAAAATCAAAACTAATTTGTAATAATAAACTGTACAACACCTACAATTACGGTTTCTATATTCGCCTGACTTAGTAAGATTTACGTCATGTGCAAACACCAGATTATATATATATATATATATATATATATATATATATATATTGTAATGAACGTATTTTACAAGTAAAGGCACATTATTATTATTTACTTTTTTATCATAAAAATAATTGTAATATGTAATAGGAAATATAAAAGTTATATATTTCTGTGCGCCATTATAATTGACAGTAGGAATGACGATAATCTTAAGTTTATAAATAATGGGGGCTCAACCATGTATTTCCAAAGCCTTGTATTTTTATTACCTAGATATGTCCCAGCATGAGACATAATTAGTTTGTTATAATCAAGGTACTTGGATCAAGGGCACGATTTTTATTCGGCTGACTTCCGGGAAGTTAACCTGTCAGGGCATCCACCTTAATTGCCAAATGAAAATATTGTATTTAACACGGATGAAGGAGGTTGTATTGCACTGATAATCCAAATATTATAATTTGATTGTTTAACTCTCGGGTTAACTATGGAGCTCAGAAGTCATCAATTTTGAAGAAAGTGAGTTCGCGGGGCCAGCAAACTACTGACAACCTTCCTGTATCGCGGGTAAGAGAAGTTTCAGGCGTAAACTAAACTGTTCTTTCGAGGTTCTGCACCACTGAGATGCCATCGCTATTTTGAACCGTTCAGGCGCATAAAATTGCATGAGCAGGGATAATTACGTGCATGGCCATAAACGACAAGAACAATCAATTTTATTTAAAGTTTTACTGTGAAATATTTTCATCTCTTTCGTTTTATGCAAAGACTAAATGAAAATCTCTATCACTGATCATAACTTATGCCCACTCGCCACCTTTTAGTAGTAATAATGTCGATATTTTGAAAACAGTTTCTCAATTGCTTTAGAAAAACATTTCCAATCATTTAAATTTTACAAGTAACAGTTACTGGCACCCAACCGGATTTGTATTTAATTTATGATTAAGAAACAAAAGTCATGTGTTCATTCATTAATTAATTAAATGTGATAACCATCTGTGATATTAATTTTTAAATAAAACATACCTATTTTCCTGTTTAAGTTGAATTCCTAGATACATAATACTAGTAGTCAGCTGTTGAATCACATACGCTTGCTCGCAGATTACTTGTGACTTCTGCACACAACAGTTGTTTGTGTGTTAAACATATTTGATATATTTACAATATAATATAATAATCAGCCATATACACTACCTAGAATTGGTTTCACGACGAAAAAAATATTTTCTTCTCAACAAAAAATGTCTGATACAGACTGTTGCATATTTAATTAGTCCTCTTCTGAGATAATAAAAGAGTTAAAAGCAATAAGCATACAAAATACGATTCATTTATCAGAAAACATTTATAGGATAAAAGATAAATAAAAATGGAAAACAAAATAGTTAATTATAATAATAAATAACTTAGAAAATAATATTAATACTAATTACAAATTTTAAATAGCAAAAAATATATAATAAAATTTTAATTTAAAAGTGCCGGACATTTCGACGCTGCTTGGAATCTTTTTCTAACGGCAAATAACTTAAGAATGTCTGTACGAATGACGCATTTAGTATTATGATTTTTTAACGAAAAAATTATTATAAAATATGAGGATTACTTTAATCAACAAATGAGATATGTGTTAAAGAAATTTTTCATGCATCAGTTTTTCTTTATTTCACTTGCTTCATTATCCATTATAGGAGAATATGTGTAAACCTAATGTTCGAAAAAGTTCTTAAATATACCGTGATTCTTTATAAAACAGAAAATAAAGAGTATAATTAATACATACCAAAACAGTAAAGATTGAATAAAAATATTAGGCAACAGCCATATATTTAATGCAAATGACAGAAAAATTATAAACAAAATCATTCGTGATAATTTAATAATTATTACAAGACTGTATAAATCAGAATTTTAACCGTTGTCATTATTATAACTATTTTGGTGCAAGGTCGCCTAGGTATAGTAGTGAACATTTTTCTCACAGTTTCGTAAATATTTTACTTATTACTGTTAATAATATTCTTAATAAAAGTTCCTCTATCTTTTCATGTTTAATACATTTTAGCTTAATCAAATAATAAAACTAGCAGCCTATAAATCACAAAAAGTATTTAATTATTCTATTTCAAACAACACATATTAAATACGACGTTTCGTCCCTGATTAAAACCTCTTCAAGTATTAACATTCAATTATCTAATAAAGTTTTTCTGACTAATAGGCTGTTTTTTCTTACTTAATTTAAATTTGAAGTCACATTGTTATGATTGTTAATATTAGTTGATGTCCAGCTGCTGGTATTGAAAATTACATTTAGGAATGGAACAAAAATTGACATATAAAATGAAGCAAACATAAAAACTAAGAATATAAATAGATTCGTTAAGATGTCGCGGTTTCAGTTTCCAAGCAGGCTACAAATGAATATTTGTCATTCAATCTCCTTTCATAATCGTTTAACTAATAATGAAAAACAAATATATTCTATATTTCTACAGAACCATGTATCAAATAATTAAAAATAAATATTTTCACTATATACGTTGAGAGATTTCATAGGATGGACACTATTTAAAAATTCATTGAAACTTCGTTGTGAGAAGTTATAAATGAGCTATATTCCATACTGAAGGAAACTTACATAATATAAAATAAATCATAATCAGAAACGTTATTTATCTAAGAAATCTTCTTCGCTGACGCTTTATTTAACCATAAACTGAGCAAAATTTCCGCTACGGTTACAACGTGCTTCGCGGAGTTATTCCCATAATGTGAACTAGTGACTTCTGGCAAGCTGAAATCAAAGAACCCATCCCCACAAGGGGTGCTTTATCAACCCCGTGCATCTACCGCCGACATGCACCCTCATTTAGAGTTGTTCTATCTAGGGGTCAAGCACGCACCCTACGCACGCATGTATCACGCGTACTGTAGGGAACTAACCAAGACACGCCAGTGCCGTAGCCTGACACTCACCAACATTGACCAAAAATGAGCTACTATTAGAGCGGCCAATTGCATATTACGTGACGCTCATTTCAAAATTATGAAAGAATAGATAAAAATATTAAAATAACGGCAATTGTCGAAATGAAACATATTATATTCATGATAGAGTGGTAATAACATTTAGACTATAATGAACTTGGTATAAAGTCTCCAGATGAAAGTTATAACTCTAACAAAAAAGAATTTTAAAAATTTCATATACAGACACTGATTTTACGCGAATTTTAGTTTAAATTGAGACTCGTGACAAGAACGTCTATGGAGAAAACTATACAAAAAGATGTTAATTATTTTGCAAAGAGGAAAACAGTAAATTAATCCTCTATAAATATATCAAATATCTTATGTATCAAACCTTTTCATGATATAGGCCTTTGTATATTTATTTAAATATCCAGTTCCATATTATTCCTAACGATTTTGCGGAGTCCCCGTTTCGTGTACAGTGGCAATTTTCCTTGAAGCTATCTCTGACGAATGATGTATATCTTATGTTCTTCAGAGAAGCCGTACTACGTTGTTGATCTTTCATTTCCTGCCACTACTTTTACTGCCAACTGATGTTATGAATGAAATCTCTCATTGGTTAAAACACCTATCTTTAGTCCTTATTGTTTATTACATCAGAACATTATGTAATTGCTTATAAATGAGTTACATTCAAGCTGACAAAGATCATTATCGAAGTATACACCTAATTTTTAAACCTATTTAATTGAAACATCATATAACTTTAACATTAATTATTTTCTATGCAACGATAATATGAATAATACTAGTCTAATTCTCAAAATGAACTAACAAGAATCCATCTCAGTTCGCATGTTTTGGTGAACAACTTTCAGTACACACAATACAGATTAAAGAAATTTGAACAAGTACAATGAATATTAAATAATGTGCATAGTGTCACTGTTATCTGTTTCATAACTGTGTTACATAGCAGACGTGCAGTAAATTATTGAATAGGTATTTCCTCAAATTCATGAATCCGACCTCATGTGGTGTAGCGTGACTGCCTCGCATCACAGAGTTCCAGGGTTACAATCCCGTGGAGGACATGGATGTTTGTGTGCGTGAAAGAATATCTCGTGCAATCAGTCCTCCGTCTGGTCAAAATGATTTCCTATAGTGAGTCGCTAATAACCTGAGCTGCTGATGCGACTGCAAATAAATCAATATTTAAAAAATAGGAAATGGTTACTTATTTTCATATTATTGCCCCATTTATTTTTAATTCTTTCATGTTATCATATAATAACAGAATATTTCGATTCTCAGTATCTAAATTTAAGGATAACTCGGTATTAATATTAAATAATGACAGGTGAAATATTTCAACGTAAGTATAGTACTATATACGACTATATAGGACGAATTTAACGTGGTGGAGTTTTCTATTAATCGTCAATGTATGATATTATCAGTTATGGAAAACTGGATCTTCTAGCATCTAGAGCTTTTCCAGACTGAGAAATTTGCGTGCCTTACATTTTTGTAGCAAAGGACTCCTTTCCACTATCCATTAACATAATGAAACCATTTCCTGGACTGACTTATGGATTATTGTCACATAAAAGGATATTTAACTACCGACTTCCTTGGGCCAGACGATTAATAGAAAAACGTCCTGATTGGTTATATTATTTTGCTCGTTACGTATACCACTTAAAGGATAGTTGTTATGTAAATGTAATTGCAAGGCAGGGAAGTGAGTATCCGGATTGCGAACGTGTACTTTACTCGTCAGGCATCTTGTAATGACAGAAGCTATTTGATTGTTTTCTTCTGGAAGGGAGCGCAATTTTTATGTTTTTTTTGTCATTTTTGTAAAATTATACATTTAATATTTACAAGGAAAGGAACGTGAATCATTTATCAGATATTTCTTGGCTATTATTTGTCATTAGTTTAGAATTTCCACACCACTTTATCATTCTGTATTACTTCTTAAAGTGATGGAACGTTGGTTAGCGTAGTGATCATACGCGTTTCTGACATTGAACCTGTAAATGCATATGGCCAATTTTCATATACCCTAATTTATGGGAAAGAGATTACCGTCAACATTTAACGGCTGATACCAGCTTTCCTAGTCAGAAAGGATGTCACCGTACCAGAAGTGAACACATGTACAGCTGAACCTAATTTTTTGCTTAAGAAGATAGTTAACTTTTCTTACTATGTTTCTTTTGTATATAACTGTATCTGAAGAAATAAAAATTCCATTTAAGTCCTCTGAGATTCGTCTTAAGGTTATCCCACATATGAAGATATAAAGTATTAAAGCTTTCTCGAAAAATGAAAATATTTGGTAGCACGTATGTTGAATGTTATTTTCAGTTTCACTCAAGCAATTAATAAGTTTAGAACATCTTTAATGTATTCATCACTCAATTATATATATATATATATATATATATATATATATACTAGTTTATTTCTACAATCCTGTGGACATATTACGTGCAGTTATATATATATTTGTGTGTTCAATTAATGTATTAGTTTTATTTTTATCTAAAACTCTGACAAATATCATAGACATTCTTCGTCTATTTATTCCAGGCATACATAATCTCATATATTATCACACATTTCGATATTATATATTCATGCCAGGCTTTAAATTAAGCGTATTTTATATCCTGAATGTGACGCACTATTCTCAAACTATTAAGTCATGCCGTGGTAATCAGAAAGTGACAATACGACCCTACGATTGTCACATATTGGATATAAAAAAAATATATTTGAAAGAGAAACTAGCGAAGATTTGTTTTGGAGAAGACTAAAAGAGTTTGTTTAGCTTTGCTATTTGAGAAAAAACAATAATTTAAAATATGATTTTCGTTCGAATATTAACGGTATTTGAATATTTATGTAGATTAACAGTGAATAAGTAACGATTCGTACGAAAGTAATAAATTCTAATATTTGATTAGGACTACTTTTGTTTTTAAATAACTCTGTGCATCTCCCTTGTTGTTTACGCAACAACCTAAACGTGGCTATTTAGTAATAAACCTGAATTCAAATATAACTTATGAGAACATTTCAAACCCTTAAAGGAAATTTTATGCTTTTTTAACTAGTCTTTGTAATTGTAGCCGATAAGATATTAATAAAAAAACTCAGAAATGAAGTTGCAGTAAACTGGTCCACTGAAATTCCTTTAAATATTATTTTTCTAATTTTTGCAATCATTTATTATAACGTTCTTTGTCAAAGGTAATATTCAAACATTTCCCATCATCACTTGCACACGTCGTCTATGAACTGTCCCCAATGTTTCATTTTTTACATGAAATAAATTTTTTACATTTTATTTTCATTTACTTTCTATTTACCATAACCTTAAACGGTTTGAGTAAAAAGTGTGCGGATATAAAATATTTTAAAAATACAATTATTATTCTAATATTAAGCAGAATTGAGCTTAACTATTTTGAATAATTAACCATAAAATTATAGGAGATGGGGGATTCAGATAACGACACATTCAATCAGAATTTAAAATTTATTTTTAAAAGACTAAAGCAATAACAACCGAACAAAATGGAATTACATACATTCAGCAATATTAATTTCAGTTGTTTCATTTCAAGTCAACTTCCATTTCAATAAATTTATTTTAGCCAGATAAGTATTACATATTTGAGGGTTCTTTCTCATAAATTCTATTTAGTAAAACAATTATATTATCAATCTACGGGTTCATTTATGTCGCAGTTCCTCTGCTTTTGTTTTCTCTCTGACCTCTGCTTAACTCCCCTCGGTTGTCACAGGTACGCTGCAACTGCCATTTCCTGGAAAATATCACGCACTTGACTTCTGTTGCTTCCAAATTTGTGTATGTTAGCATGAGAATAGCGGATATTTTTTATTGTAAATTTTATAGTTAAAGATAAATCTGAATCTCATGAAATTAAACAGTTGAAGTAATCCACTAGATTTTGCTCAGTGCCATCTCCATAATCAATTTACGGCAATCAACTTACGTAATTTTTCAAATACTTCTAACCATGGTTCAGAATATTCGTACTCGATATTGTTCTTTTCAGCCTCGATGGAAAAATGTAAAGGACAGACATGATAGAAGCCGACCATATATTAAGAGGGTGATTTTAAATAACATCAATTTTGAGAACAGTTCTTCGTAATCGGACGTATACTGAGAATCTGCTTGCTACTTGACGATATTAATCGACTAATACATATGAAGAATTTGTAAGACCTAGAAGGAGGACTCATCATATTGAGAAATTGAAGGGAGCAATGAAATATTGAATTTTAAAGAACAGCTAAAAATAGAATTAAAAGAAGATATATATTTCTATAACAATAACTTGGACGTAACGCAGAATGCTTAATATTAACACATACTTTTCTAAAGTAGAACGATTTGTTCCGACCTTTTAGAGTACCAAAGTTGTCTGTATCAACTAGCTTAGCTACATTTGAAAGAAAGCAGACGGCATCTGTTCTGCGGTGCCAGACAGCTCAATTGTATTAGGCGTCTGTCGTGCCTCATCACATTAGACGAGATTTCGGCAACGATTCCGCAGATTCGTGTTGGACTGCTCTGAAAAACGCAACCAGTGGTAATGTCACATTTTAGCTTTCTTCCAAACATGGGCTACTTTGTACTCACTATTATGAATAACTCCATTTCTATATGCGGTTTTGATAATGTTGTTTATTCCCAATTTTCGCAATTATAAATGTCAATGGAAACTTTTGTCTGTCTGTAAAACTCACGCATTTCAAAATGTGCTCTTGAGTGATTTATTTGAATAAAACTAGCTATGTTATTTTGAAATTGTAACACGTCAAACATAAATCTTCTATATAATCAAAAAGGATGTAAATTTGTATGTATGTATTTACGTTAACCTCGTTACAGGTTTAAAGGCGTGGAAAGATTGTAATTAAAATTGGTACAAAAGTTGTTCTTCAAAATACGAGAACAGTACTGTGGGGATAACTCCTAGCATAAAGGTAGAAAGACATTTTTTCAGAAAAATGATTATTTCGTTAAATTAATGCCCGGGAAGAGACGTGACGTCACAGCACACCCGTGTGTGTGTGTGTGTGTGTGTGTGTGAGAGAGAGAGAGAGAGAGACGAACTACGCGACTTTACACAACAAGAAATATATATACATATATATATATATATATATATATATATATATACATGTTCAAAGTGGAGTCTGTTTTGGGGCTCTGACCGATGATGGTTAGATTAAGTCTGGTTTTGCAGGCCGGCTGATGGTAATTATAGAAAGGCTGTTGTCGAGAGTAAACAATTAGCAACGGACAGCCACGATACTAAGGTTGTCCCAGAAAGACCATTTCTAAACTTAACAGACTTTCTTACGCGAGATAAATACTGTGGACGGATTGATTCCTTTGTAGAAGTAGGAGGTGCATATTCAACTCAGTGGTTGGATTTTAGCGAAGTGAACTAAAGCTGTGAACATTGTAATGACCTGTTGAAATTTTATAAAAGATTTTATAAAAGAAAAATAGTGAAGTGCATGAGTAATATGGTACCAGAACAGCTCTAATAAACTGATATGTAAAAATGTTCTATTTTAAACATTATATAAACATGAGTACCGTCAGATTTCTTTAAATTCCTGTTAAGTTCACTGGAATTCAGATTTATTTAGATTTTTTTATATTAATTGTTTCTAAATTTAATTAGTATTCTTAACTATTTTGACTTCCATATAATTTGTGATAATTGAAAATTACTATATTTATTAGATGTTCAATTAGCGAGTTTCATTAAAAGCTCTGACGTTTATCTAAAATGTGTAATAAACTAAATTAAAATCGAAATTTGTACTGAATTCTTTTTGTTATCTTTAAAAAGTTATAATAATTTAGGTATACATCCTATTAATTATCTTTTCCTGTGAATTTGCATATTACATTATTTGGCGCCACAACGTGTTGGTTTTGATATCATTAAATTCTATACTACCAATGTGTAAAGAAATGATTTTTTTATAATTTCTTTAATATTTGTATTGTCGGCGTAATAATTATGGCCCAGATATTGGAAATAAAAGTCAGCGACGCGTAAGAATGCGGAGTGCTGGAGACGCATTATTGCCGGCGTATATTTTCCGTTGAAAGCTTGGAGTTCGTAACGAAAGCCGACCGATAGTGGTCACATTCAACCTAGGATATTCAGTGAAACAGTAAGGTGTAGAGGCTGCATTAATATTCAGGACAGTAAAGTATATTAGTCAGTTTTCATTAATATCCAGGCAATAAAGTAAAGTCGGCTGGTAGATGTAGAATGAAAAAGTTCTAGAACGAATGTTGGAGACGTGTCCGGAGGTCAGTTTTCTGGAACTTTAAGTTGAACATGAAAATTAAGAGTTATGGAGTAAGATTTTGAAAAGTTGTTATAAGTTAATAAGCGAATTATAACCCTATCCGTCAGGTCGGGACAACCATCGTTGTAAAAATCGTAGGCAAGCCTGATTCAGGTCTGTACAACGGATAGAAAAAGCTCGCACCTGAAGAGGGTAGTTCAGATGGAGAGATATCGCGTACTGAGGAGTTTCCGAGTTCTATTCCCAGTCCGGTCGAAATTTTTCCATCCAAATCCTTTTATTTAAAATCATTTTGTTTAATTCAAATAAAATAAAACCATTTATGAAACAAATTATAATTAATGGCGCCCAATCCGATTCAAAATAAATTAAATTAAAAACAATTTCAATGATGACATTACGAAAGATAATATTTGTGGAGAATAATCCAATTCGCTTTCCATATTGCTTCCCACTTCCGAACTTGTTAATAAGAAACTGTTTTTAAAATATTTTTAATTAATGAACATTCTAAATATTCTATAAATCACAACCATTTATGTATACAAAAATAAAAATTTGAATAATAAAAAACAGATCAATTCTTCAATTCATATAATGTTTCATTTAATAGTACTTTGAATTAACTACCATTCAACAAAACTATTAGTACTTTTCTTAATATGTGTATATTATTTAATTTTTCAACACAGCTATAATAAATTATAATACATACGGGGACTGTGTCTTGTAATGTCTTAAATGTTTTAATTTACTTTATATACATTTCATATATTTACATTTATCAATAAAACCTATCTATATTGTTGACACAAGTAATAGCCGTCTAACTTCAGACACCGAGCTGAGAGACTGAGAGAATTTCCAACTATACATACAGATATGTTTGAAAAGTAATGGGTCTTGAACTCTGGGTGGTCGGTTCAAGTCTTTGGCTTCGACCCAAGAACGAGAAGGGGTTTCCTTTCTAACCGTAAATCTGGTGACCTGTATTCAGCTTAATATATTAACTTCTTGCGAAACTATTTGAGTGGGACTTGCTCAAAGACTTAAATCTTTAATCTGGATTTTTATAATTGCAAGCATTCCCTTCTTTGTAGATTACTCAACTAAAAATGCATTAGAACGTTTTTCTTTGAATTTTGAAACACTTCAAACTAAATATATATTAGTGATAATAAAGTTCTACGATACAAAACAACTATTAATAGTGAACCTGGTTAATAACATTTATAGATTAAAAAACTATTTTACAATAAATGTTACAAATTATTTTTACTATGGACAAATATAACGATATTTACAATTATTAAAATTTATTTACAGCTTCTAGGGATGGATATGCTACAGACAAAAAGAAAAACAGAGAAAAAATGAAAAATTTAGGTCTGATTGAAAATTAATAATACGAAATATAGACAAAAACAGACAGACGAAGGGATAATATAAATACCACATAACGTGTCTCAAAGCCTTGTTCTTTTCTTTAAGTGAAGAAAATATTAAGAGCGGAGAGAGAGACACCTGCAAAAAACGCAAAATCGAAGAAAACGCAACGACAACGGGAAAACAGAAGGCTTAGCGTAACAACAATGATCTAGCAATTTTGGAGTTCCATTCTGTTTGTTTGTACATTAATTTCTGTGATGTTATATTTAATGTTAAACATCCTGATATACAAGTCTTTAATTGCAACTGGTGTCAATGTCAAAAATCTTAGCATTTTTCCAATAAAATTTATGTTTCGAATTGATGATATGTTTGGAGACTGCAGATTGTTTATGGATGGTAAGTTTGATATTAGACATATGTTCCTTGATACCGGTATTCAGGATATATCTTTAAATTGCAGTTTGAGCAAAAGATTTTGTAAATTACATAATGTTTGTTGTAGGTGTCAAGTGGGTCCTTGTTGTTTTTAATCAAGCAGG
Source organism: Zhengitettix transpicula (assembly GCA_037074705.1). NCBI lineage: Eukaryota > Metazoa > Arthropoda > Insecta > Orthoptera > Tetrigidae > Zhengitettix > Zhengitettix transpicula. The sequence goes on from CM073590.1 coordinate 1,901,199, forward strand.
AAAGAGTATTAGTAGATCTGTAATTTATGTATATTTGATATTCTTTAAAAATTTGGACGCATTTGTGATGTAGAAATTTGTAATAAGGGAATACGAGAAAAAATTTGTATTGAGTTGTTTGGGGACGAGTGACAGTAGGATATTGGATTTTGTTAAATCTCATGTTTATGTGATTATTAAAAAAATTTATAGGGTACTCATTGGAGATTAAAATGTTCAGGACAATATTTTTGTTGTGTTGATGGATTTTGGAGTTAAATAGTAATATAGCTCTGTCTACAAGATTGTATACCATAGCTCTCTTTTGGTTAGGAGAATTATCAGAAAGAAAATTGAGAACACGCCCTAAATATGAACCTGAATCAATTGGTGAGAATAAAGGTTATGTGAATGGCTACAGTGACATCAAGGAAAAACGAACGGTTCAATTCAAGTTCATAGGTAAATTGTAAGTTGGGATGATAATTATTGAAAGTATTGACCGTAAGGTTGATTTAGACAGGAATTAACAATACAAAAAATTTTATCTAAATATCGTATGTAGCAAAGAGGTTGGACAGAAAGTGGAGAAAAACATGAATTTTCTAAATCTCTTATGACTATCTCAGAAAAAGAAAGGCTAAGGGGGTTTCCCATGGGAGAACCTTTGATTTGATGGTAGTGAACTTGATTAAACTTGAAATAAGTCAGGATTAGATTTAAAATTCATAAAATTTCATCACGTGAATCAAGTATATTGATTGAAAAAGAGGCCATCTGTTTTTGAAACTATTAATGACTAAATCATTGGGAATAGAGTTGAATAAGGAATCGACATCAAGAGAACTTAAAAAGTGGTCATGTGGGGCATTGAGGTGTTTGATTCTAACAATAAATTGATAAGAATTTTTAACAGAATAATGGTTTTCTTCATTGAGGGCTTTAGAAAACATGTTATAACTGTAGGAGGAAATGTTGTGTAAGGTACTGTCAGAAGAAGCAATAATTCTAAAAGATAGGTCAGGTTTGTGAATTTTGGGAAGGGCATAAACTCTGGAAATGTTAGCTGAGGTGATGAATAAGGAGTAAAATGTGGATGGTTCTAAAATCTGTTTGCTTTCACCTCTTGAGAAGATTTTTAATTTGTCAATAACTATATTAATGCATGTGGGTTTGCAAATTTTATAAGAATTGGTGTCAGAAAGAAGTTGGTTAACAGTGTTTGTGTATTCATTACGGCCAAGAGCTACGGTGACAGAACCTTTGTCATCTTGTGTTAAGAGTATGTAGAATCAAGAATTGTTCGATTGTAAGGAGATTTTATATGAGATTTCTGTGGAAAAGAGGAATGTGTTTTGTGGCTTGTTTCTTTGAGTTATCAAGTAAAGTATCAGTGATGTGATTCCTGATAGTATTGTGTTCGGAATAAAGATACATTAGTTTCGATGTGTTTTATGAGAGAAATGTATTGAGATTTGTTAATGTATGTAGTAGGTAAACTAAATTTGTTTCCAAGGGATACTACGTCAATAACTTCCTTTAGGAATAGTGTGCTTACTGAGGATTAAAAACTAATTGTCTTTGTAATTGTTGTGTGTGAAGTAATTGGGAAACGTTTTCTTAAATAGAAACTTCTTAATTTTAGCTACCCTTAGGAGAAAAATTATATCTGATATAAACGAGAGATTTGGCGATAGAATAATTCATTATAGATATTGGCGGGCACCATTCAAGTTAAAAATTTCTCATGAAAAACTAGTTGTTTAATTATAATTATGAAGAATAGAGTGAGTTAGGCTACACGCTTTCTTTAATGACTTTGCAGGTCGAAAACCTTGACAGGGAATTCAGGATATAATGGAAGAACCAACAAGGTACGGGAGGGCTGATCACATTTTCAAAAGAAAGGCCTAGCAACAAAAAACGGATGTTGGGAATGAAGACAGTTAAATAGGACAATAAATGACGAACAATTTGCCTTCAATAGTGTTTGGAGAAAGGCCTCTAACGGAAAGAAAACATAGACTCTATCAGAACTCTAGTGAATATACGTAAGTGTAATGAAGTGATAGTGCTTCGAAAAAGAATCAGATTCACAATCTATAAACAATAAACTGAAGTAAATATTATAGGTTTCTCTCCTTAGATATATTTTCAGGATAATTCGATTGTTTTTGTCAGAACAGTACTATTCTTATATTTTATATACAACATCTTTTTTAAAAATTGATTTTGACTAATGTTACTCTTTACATACTTTTAAAAGATATATTAAATAAAATATTGTTTGTTTAGAAAAAGAAACTGACAAAAATACTTATCACCATTCATGAAAAAAAAATAACATAAACAACCTGATAAAAGTACAAAAATTGACAGACACGTCGTTTTGATTTATAAAAAATAACGTAAATATACCCAAATAAGGGCTATTATAATGATTATTTAAAGAATAAAACCAAAAGAGTCCTCCAAACTTCAGTTAAATAATTTGACGTAGGTTAAATAAATTATTTTACAGAAGTTTAGAGGACTTTGGTTAGTTTAATTCTGTTCAAATAATTAATTTACCTTATTAATAAAAAAGAAGTAAAGTAAAATTTTAGTTATAATACTTTTTTATAATTGTAATCCTATCAAACACTTCAGTTTTATTTATTTAAAATAATTATATTTATTTATTGTAATTTCATTCATAGTAGATTGATTTATTGTAATTTCAAATATCTGTTACCGGGCAAACGGCCGATTTGTAGATATAAAAATACACATACATACATTTTAAATAAACCGCACAAATCCCCTGTACGACACGACACTGCGAAAAGAAAGCTTTTTTGAGGGTAACAGGCTACATGAGGGTAATCCACATGGTGGAAACTCCCCTTTAATAGCATAGGAAGTGATCTGAAAGGGGGAAGCGGAAAGGTAGAGGAAGGTAGCCAAGGGTTAACTAGGGCACCCGGGCTATGGTTAAAGGATCCTACCCGGCAATTCGTCTAAAAGTGATGCAGGGAAAACCCTAGAAAAACCTGCATCGGGTAGGTCGGGCATTTGGTACTTGTCCCACGCCCTTCCAATAGCGGGAGAACCACGCGAAAAGAAAGCATCGCCGTAGCCAATTTGAATCAAGTATTTGTTATTTCGTCAGAAACCTTTATGATTGTCTCCCAAATGCTATAAAAACACAGATTATCCATAATATATTGAAAAAATATATTCAATGATTTATTAATCTTTATATTATTAAATAAACACTGGAATTTCGTAAAACGAGTAAATATGTATAATCATATATATTTTTTCATGTACGGCGTGAATTAACACAAGAATTGCTATTGAAGAACAAGCTGCATGGGAAGCCACAAGCAACGGATCAGACTTGTATTACTCTTTCAGTTTCATATAATAGAAGTGCATTGTAAGTAACAATGTACCGCTTATCAGAGAATTTAAACATAGAATACATTAGTTCCCAACTACATTAGTTTTCCTCATATAACTCTCACTATAGGTTCTTTGAAAGTATTTCTTTCGTCTGTTGTAGCAGTTTTCGTGTCCAAACTAGCCATTTTTTACTAACTGAAGCTTTCGTAAAGGATATACAGCCGTTGTGTGTTCTGTTTTTTCGCATCCTTATGGTGTAGTTACGGTCGGTTGACACGTCTCGCATGGACACAAATGTAATTTGACCACAGACGGCTGTTGCTTATTTTCTCTCAGCGGTCTACCGAATACATAACGATTAACTTGAATACCACGATTCATTTAATAACAACAATTATAATATTCATTAGAGGGTGCTGTTCGTAATACTATAAAATGATTTAGACAGAGTTCGGATCAGAATTAAATAAATTCATTCATCTATAAGGGGAAAGACCTTTCCATAAGAATTTGCGTTGCAGCTATGGTAATGAAAGTAATAAAAAGTAGGGTACAGACCATCTGTGAGTAATGTGAATATCTTTGAGTATGATATCAGAGTATGGTAATATCTGTGAGAGAGGAGAATATCTGTAGTAAAAAAAAAAAAAATTAACGAATGTAATGATAGTTGTATAAAAAATTATCTTGAATAATATAAAAACGGATATTTAATGTTATGTCCTTTAGTAGTATATCGGTAAATACATAACTTGAAACTTATTTTAAAATAGCATAAAAAATGATAAAAGCAATTGCTTTCCTTCGAGCTGCCTAAGAAGATTTATCTGCCAGATTGTCACGTATTCAACGACAAACCCTTCAAAGGCAGATCAAAAAGCTATACCAGCCTGTATTTTGGCCTACCAACCCCTGAGAGAAATTGTTTCATAGTGGTTATTAAAATACGTTTCAATATTATATATAAAATATTACAATAATAATAATAATGTTTATTTTTCCGTGAATTGTATTTATACAATATTAGAAATAATCAATCTTAAAAAATATAACAAATATATTTAATACATAATTTACATACAATAATACACAATTTGTAATTCGATTCTATTGAAGTCTTTTAAACTATACATAACTTTTTCAGATAGATTTTGTTTTAGTCAACTTTTAAATTGTTCACCCTATAATTGTTTTATATGATGCTGCAGTCTGTTAAATAGCATAATTCCTTTGAGGAGTAGGTCCTTCTCCGTTTTCTGTAAATTCGTCCGAACTCTAAAATAATTATTCCCTCTACTTTTTCTAGGGATTATTTTGACCCGGGAGAGATTTTTTTCTTTTTTACTATATTTATTATATATGTATATATATATACATTATATATGTATATATATATACATATATAATAAATATAGTAAAAAAGAAAAAAATCTCTGTGTGCAGTCTGTTAAATAACATACTTCCTTCGAGGAGTATGTCCTTCTCCGTTTTCTGTAAATTCGTCCTAACAATAAAATAATTATTCCACTTTTTCTAAGGTTTACTTTGACCCGAGAGAGATTTGTTCTTTTTTACTACATTTATTATATATATATAATAAATATATATATTCCGTAGACAATATATTGTTCTCGGAGCTTAACCGGGTTTTGCATAATTGTAGAACGCAACGTTTCGACGACTAAAAGATGACGACAGAGCTTTTAGTCGTCGAAACGTTGCGTTCTACAATTATACAAAACCCAGTTGAGCTCCGAGAACAATATATTGAACAACTGCACCGGGAAAGGCTTCAATCTTTGATTATTCCGTAGACAGTTAATAAATTGTTTTCTCTAAAGGTTGGTCTACAAGATTCTCTTCGTTTCATTCCAAAAATATACCTAATTGCCTTTTTTTGTGCAATTAGTAGCTATATATATATCGTAATAATTAAATTTAATAATAATGGATGGGCGATTTTTAAATGAACAACTATTAACTTTAAACAATTAACAAAATTTATTAGCAATTTTAAAAACAAGTATAAAACACATAAAATATTTGGGATCTCAGGGTCTTGATCTGGGTTTGATAAATGGCAGAATTTAAATAATCAAAATTACATTTACTTTTTATGGAAATCAATGCGTCTGAACATAGACGAAATTTTTTGCGGAAGAAATAATACTAAAGATTGAATTTAACAATTTCAATTTTATCAAGAATTAACAATCTCATTTTATCGATAATTAAATAATTAAATTTAAAGAACGATCTGACTTTTATCTTTTAAACACGGTTTACAAATTATTTTAAAGTTTTCTCTACTTACGGCCGCCCAGGTCTCATTTTTAGTTTTTCGTGCACAATTTTGGGGACATCACTGATTCTAAGTTCTCACAGACTCTAATTGGCGTTGTTTGTTAGTTGGTTTAACACAAATTGGTTGGTTCTCGATGCTTTACTGCAACTTGGATTTGTAGATCTCGTGGCTTTAGTTGACAATGGACTTCATTGGTTTGTCTGAATATTGCTTTACTTTTTAATATTTGAAAGCATGTTTGTGACTGGACCCATTTCTTTCGTTCTGACTGCCGACTGTAAAACTTTTCGTCTGATCTATTCGCTGTCTGCTGCCCGACTGGACTGTTCGTCTCGTAAATTTTGAACGCGTAAAAACCCTCTCGACCGACCAACAATGTTTTCTTTGCCTTACCGGTTTGTTGCGGCGTCCGCTCTATATCCACCAATAATGAGTCCTCTACAATTCAACTTCTCAATTAGAACAATGTCTTAATTACCAATCACTACAATATATATATATATATATATATATATATATATATATAGCTGCAGCACAACCCCATATTTCAATACCGTAGCTTATATGTGGATTAAATATCCAAAAATATACCTTGATGAGGTTGTCCCTATCTAATACTCTAGATAGTCTTTTTAATGCGTATACATTGCTGTTTTCTTTTTTGCATATCAAATTGCAATCCTGCATATAATTCTGTTATAGTTAACCAAATAAATTTATGGAAATATCATTTCGCAATATATAGGATATTAATAGACATTAAATTTGGCAAATAATGATTCATTTTATATCCAATAAAATAAAGTACATGAACGACAGTATAGTTAACTGAAGAGAAAAGGATATATAGATTTAGATTTATTATGCATTTCATTAGTCCTCGGTCGAGGAAAAAGTACACGTCACAATATAAGATTACGAGAAAATAATAAAATATTTCAATTACAAAATTTAAAAAACAAATTGTACTTAACAAAAAAAATATAATTTAAGGAAACATTAAAAATACAATTATATTAATAATCAAAGAAATGATAACTAAATTAATCTTCAATTTTCATTCAGCGCAGTTTCCAACAGCAAATCTTACTTCGATTCCCGTTGAACATAAAAAAAAATAAGTCAGCAGGTAAAATTTTCAAGTTTATAATTGTAAAATAATAACAGAACTTGATAGGATATAATATTACCAGACCAATTTGAGTGTCAGTTAATAACAAGATAAAAATTGCAGCACTAGATTGTTAAGTAAACAAAGCAGTAATTCAGATACTACAGGATTTTGTTCTTCCTCTGAAAGGAAAACTTGTCGTTGCGAAGACTACGCATCATAGATTTGTATTTATTTATATATTCCAATAGGATTTCCAAAGAGGAAATATATTATGTTAAGAAATACATATATATAAAAAATTAGAATTATAATAACCTACATGGATTTACTATTAGGGTCATTCCATGCCAAGTGACCAAATTTTCAAATAAACTTTTTAGTCACCATCTCCAATCTCCAATCTCCAATTTTGTTTAGGGACAGATATGTGTCTGAGACAATGCTGTGTAAAATTTCACATTCATAAGTAGTATAGAGGATTTTTTTAGGGCAACAGGCTACATGAGGGTAATCCACGTTGGGCAACTCCCCTTTAATAGCATAGGAAGGGATTTGATAGGGGGGATGCGGAAGGGTAGAGCAAGTTAGCCAAGGTCTGTGACCCTCTCAGAACAGGCCGAGGTGCCTCGGCTTGTGGGAACCTTAGTTCAAAAACGGAGAGGGAAAGGCATCCCCAATGGTAGCCCCTTCGTATCTCTCCTACAAGGTTCTGTCTGCGAGAGAACATCCCTCGCAAGTATTGCCTGCGAGAGAATAGCCCTCGCAGACCATCCTCAACTATTATAGACGGGGCGCCAGGGCCTCCTGAAAAAAGTCACCTGTGCAATTCAACCGTGCGCGTGAATAGATTGTGAAGTTTGAAGTACTACTGTTGTGGAACTTCCTGAAAAATGGCAACTACAGACAACTTTTTATTCTCTACATGAAGGTTGCAGTTCCAAGGTTTAAAAAGTTTTAGTTTTATTGCTGTTATCTCACAAAGTAGCTCAAAAAACCGTTACGTCAATTTGAGGCCGATTTTTCGGGCTTATAACTTTGAAACAAGACGTTCTACAAACTTATTCTTTGGTAAGCTAACTAAACCCATAACTGATTTTAAGCTGCCAAAGTATCAGCTTTCAAGCTCACTTTTTTGTCAAGATATATGTTAGTTAATATGAGGTTCAAATTTTATGTGTCAAATTTAGTGTATTTTCAAACCCAAATTGCAAAAAGCATTTGCTACAATCAAGTTCTTCCTTTTACCATTGGTAAGAGAAGACTTTTTTCGGATATAGTCATCTTAATTCACGTTTGAGACTCATCATTTACGGCCAGAAAAATTACTTTGAAAATTGCACTCATTAAAATAACTTGATATACTGCACGAATGTGATGAAAGCAAATCATTTGTATTGCTTCATTCAAACTATTGGTGTTTATGATGCTTAATGTCAACCAAACTTCACAAAATATATTCACAATCTATTCACACGCACGGTTGAATTGCACAGGTAACTTTTTTTCAGGAGGCCCTGGTGCCCCTCTATACTACTAGTGAATCTTAGATTTTGCACAACATTACTTGAAGCTTTCTTCAACACTATCACCGAATTTCATCAAAATCCAAGGTGGTACCCAAAAGGTGATTTTGTCACATGACAACTTAGTATATAACAACTTAGTATATACAAATAGCACGACATGTTATTTTCAACTACTCGCCCTGAAAACTAATAATTATACACTAGACGCAATTCACAAAACTGAGGGCACATAGAACAATAAATCTGCAAAAACGTTTTTATATATATTGAATCACGCCGTACAAAAAAACAAGAAAAAATAGCAGTATAATTCAATAAAGAAAGAAATTTCATTTTTTATTTAACTAGTAAAGTATATTAAAATATTCATTTACTTACAATAAATAATATTAGGAAGACAAAAAAATGATCAACAAGAATCTAAGTAGTGTTATAAATATTCAAAGACATAAAAACTAAAATTAATCACATTATTTACGAAGAAAGAAATAGAAAATATTAATTAATATTCTGAGAAATTTGTCAACAAAAACTCAATTTTCTGCAAAAAAAAATCGGTTTCAGGAAGGAATTTCAACATAACGGTCAATGTTTCTATTAGTGATATTGTATTAGAATCTTCAAAAGTACCTATATCCATTGGTTTCCGTTAACTTTTAATAGCATTTGATTGTGTTTCACTTTGAAATCTGTTAGAAAAACTGAGGTTTTATGAAGTTACTGAAACCTTCAATTCCTCGTTCTCCTCCTATTGAATTAACAGGAAAGGAAAAGTAATACTGAAAGATTCATATTCCGGTAAAACTTTTCATTCTGATTAGGGACACACAAGGAAGAGTATTTGATAAAATTATGTTTAAAAAGTATAAAATTTTTGAAAAATCAAACTTCTTAGGATATCTGTGGGTAATAAATTAAATTGGACAATGCACATTAATACACTTGCAAACAAGTGAAGCTCGGGTACCAATGTTTTCATAATAAAAGTTCAGTAACGTAGACCTTAGAAAATTAGTTTAATTTAACTACTGTCACTCTATATTGAGGTATGGTATAAATTTAAGAAGAATTACTCAGAGAAAGGTAAAATTTTTAGTCTTCAAACCTGGCTGTTAGACATAGCTGTTAAATTTCTTCAAGAGGTTACAACTCAACGATAATAATGCAAGGCGAAGTTTGAAAAACTTGGTATTCTTAATCTTATATCGGTCCACACAATTATTACTGTTTTTTGTTATGAAGAATAGTCTCAATAAATCCGCACCGCACAATTTTAATACATGAAAGAAATACAAGATATAGAATTGAGGGAAACCACTGCCAAACTGGTATTACTAAATCAGTTGAAATAAACAGAAATCAAATTAGAAAACAAAGCAATCAAATGGTGAATGCGAAATAAAGTGTGAAGAAGATGGCGGTTCCAATCATCGAAACCAACGTCGTTACCTGGTTGGAATCCCGAAACTCTTATACACAAAAAACCTACAATATCTATAAGCCAATCGTAGCTTCACTTTACTACTCGATTAATTAATGTGCTTTATATTAAAATAAACCTTCAGTAAATAATATTTTTGATTACATAAAAACATGTATTTTCAAATCATGACTTATTTCAGACTCTTGAATCCTAACTTCCAAGGTCCTAATACTTAATACTACCTCAGAAATTGAATACCTTTAACGAATGCGGTAAGGCTGTGAATGAACAAAAGAAAAGGGCAATAAAATTGCATAGAATTCGACAACCCTACTATAAAATCATATGCGAATTTATATTATGAATTATCTCTTAAGGAAGTTAAATAACGGGAAAATCATGAACGAAATTCTTTGTATAGTAATAAAATTTGATTAAAAAATGTTAAACAACTGAAACTAACAAATATGATCTGCTTTTGATTTTATTACATGCACCATTTTAATTTGGGACACGTGATATTTAAAGAATGAAGTTCATTCTAGAAGCTGATAAGAAGAATGTAAACGCTTTTGTTACTACTATAATTTCACAAAAGGCAGATCGATAATGTAATCCGTCAATTAACATAAATTCTTATGAAAAAAAGTATTTTCATATGTACTGACAAATTATAATGCTCTTTTGTAAGATAGGTTTTGTTATATCTTGAAATTAGAATATAATACGTCCGTATAAAAAATATAATAATTATGCGAAATAGCCAAAAGAAGACAAAATTAAGTGAAGTTTTAAATATCACGCTTTGTTATATCTTATTTAATCATCTTCGCTATTTCATTAAATACTTAAAGAGTAAAAATACTTGAAAATCTTACTATGATTTGAGAATAGACATTAGTTTTAATAAAATATCTAGTTCAACTTGGAAACAAAGATTACTGCCATATCTGGATACTCAGAAAGATGATCAGTGTTGATTCGAATAGAGACAAGATATCTTTAATCTAAGAGCTCACTTTCACAATCCGTATTTCCATTCCCAGTACACGGTTAACACGCAATCGCATACGAACGCCAATTAGAACGCGCCAGCGTGACAAATACGCGTTTGGCGTGAGTGAGAGATGTCACGCTGCCTATTAATGAGAGGTGTCAGGTGGCTGACTCCAGAGTACGACACATTAACACCCGTAACTGCTGCTGCAGGTGTGCTTCATGTCATCCTGCTGGCATACATGTAGCATCAAATATCTACTATTGCCTGTATAGAATAATCATCATAAATTATACCACTTCAGTATGTATCCTAAAAAAATAATAATATTGTAATTTATTCTAAAAATCAAGCACAGGACGTCGCCTTAATAAGAAACGTTTCTTCACAAGGTAAATATCTCAGCCAGTTCCGAAAAAATAACATTTCTCGATTTATTGGTAACTTACGCAGGGTTTACATCAAAACACGAACAATAGAAAACGACAATAAAATGGCATAGTATTCGAAAACACTACTATAAAATCATATGCGAGTTAATTTTACGAATTATCTCTTACAGGAAGTTAAATAACGAAAAAATCATGCATGAAGTGCATTGTATCGTAATAAAATTTGATTAAAAAATGTTAAACATACTCCTCATATATTTTAATCATTTATTTTATTTACTATAATTCTTTCACACCTTTTATATCAATCATAAATTTAAAACTTGTTGACACTCACTACCTGGGCACTTGACTGACCCAAAATGATACAAAATTCTCAGTAAACCGTCACTGCTACCCTCGATGAGACCGACCGTAAATGTGACGACCCCAGAAGAACTCCCGATGTAGGTAAGTCAAATTTTCAGCCCCCGTTCAGAGATAAGGGTCGAAGCAATTCATTTCCCTGTCTAATAAAATTACCACAAATAAGAACGGGCAATAAGTTTGTGTAATAATATGAAATAAATTTTCCTCTAAGTATCGTTCATTGGGAACCTTTTAAATAGTTCTACATTGCTTATTAACTTCGTATATTCAGTAACTGGACGGAAGGTCTGAGAAGACTATGTAGGTTATACGACAATTATAAGCCTCCCAGGATGTCGGATAACGTAATTAAGTTCAGAAGTTCTTAATCCTAATTGCCGAATAGTCCCTTGTTTATCATTTCGTTATTCATAATTAAATAAAAAATAATTTACGTTCAAATTAATAGTATTTGAAATATTTATCTGCATTGATGATACTTGTTCATCATCTTACTTTAGAAAGGTAAGTGTAGTCTGGGAGATAATGGATTTAAATAATAAATTAAAACGAAAACCATTCAGACTTGTGCTGTGACGAAATAGAGGGCAATTTTTTTTATCTGATATTGATGATGCAAACAGACAGTATTAAATCGATTAAATCGACCTAGTTCAGGAAATGATGAAGAAAATTGTTTATCGAAGTAAAAATTCGTGACAAATAGAATTATTTTACAAGTTATATAACAAAAAGATAAATGTTTCGGTGACGAAGCTTTGATTATTACAGACTGATCAGATGAATATAGGAAATTATCATGCATCAATTTTAAGACTAGCAAATTGCCGATGGAAATAAATAAACTTGTTATTTGATACAGTTACTGTTTAAAGTGGATACGTCCGAAGGTCTACATCACGTGCATGGGCTCAAATATTTTCGAAAATTACTAAGGGAGAATAGTTTACGAGAGGTTAATTCGATGAAGAGCAGTTCGTTTGTTCCAGTTGAAAGTTACACCAGCGTTGATATCAGATTGTGCAGCAATTGCATGAAAGCGGAGGTCTGGTGCGATAAAGATCGCTTCCATGACTGGCTCATTTCAAACAGTAACTTCGTGCGCCTGAAGGGATCCGGGGGTCGATTTTTTCATTCACACTATTTTTTAATCTCAGCTACGTCTGGATTGATTAGCAAAGACGAGTTGGTTACTATACACTCAGAATTACTCTATTAATAAAATAATGTACCCAATGATCAGGATTATATGAATTAGTAATCGCGGATGATCAGATATTTCCATCCTGATCCTTTTCTTAAAAATGTTTCATGTTCAGTATGATTGAGCTTGGAATATAATCTTCTTCAATTTCTGCTGAACTGTAATTCCATTTAATTTACTTATCTGGTTATTGTGTTCGAAACTAATTGAACTCCCTTTTGGTTGTTTAATAAAACTTGGACTTTGAATCACGGTTCACACTCGTAAGGTCGGTTTAGGAAATGTGAGATGTAATTATATCAAATGTAAAATTTATGGTTGGTTCCACCGATTTTATATATAAAAAACGTTCGAGTCAAAATAAATAAAGGACGAAAACAGAAGAAAAATTGTCATATGATAGAATTGAAAAATATTAACTTGAGGTTAAGAAATGTCATATGTGAAAGAAGAAATATTTAGTTAGCATTATGAAAGTGCGTACACGAATTCTGAACATAAGCTTGAAAGCCCAATACACTTGCATACTCCCGCTTAGTTCAGTCCAGGTTTATAATGATGCATATCTCGCGTTTCTTCGCTTGAGTGATTACTGCAGACAGGGACAGCCCAGGAATGAGAAGTGCTTTGTGAAATTTCCTATTAAAGTCAAATTTCAGGGCCTTGACATTTTAGTCAGGAATGACCTGTGGCAGTAGTCGAATATTAAAGGAAAGTTATATAGAGGGTGCTCGAAAATTCCCCTTACATATCTTAGAACACTCACCAGGATTGTAAAACCATACGACAGTTTCGCGGGCACATGGTGGCAAAATGCCAACCAGGAAATACAAAAACAAGTTAACGCACAATGTGGATGATTTGGGCGAACCTGGTTGCTTTAGATACACAATTAAAATAATGGAGCAGGATGCTTGTTTTTGGCTTTTAATACGTGTTGAATCTCATTAAATAATTAAATAAATGTATTATGGTGTGTATTTGCCAATTTTTACATCGCTCCTTTAATGGTTTTATGAATGTTTTTTTAATGTTTTGAACATAATAAATCGAACTACCTGTTAGGGAGACTGCTGTATGGTTTTATAACCTTGACCAGCTTACTATCGATACGCCCTTTCATGCCATCAGCATACAATTAGAACTTGTGGAGGGGACTGAGTATAAAATGTTTTGTTAAGAATCCATGACGGAAAAGTACCGTGATACAACAATTTTTGAACAGGTTAACGCTATCTCTTTTACTTAAGTAATTTAGTTAAGCGTGACTCACATCACGTTTCTTGCAATTAAACACACAAGGTAATAAAATCAAAGAAATGAAAATAAAACTTAACAATCTGTTTTTGTGTTCCTCAAAGGACGTTTAACATTCTGGCCCACTACAACTCCGTTGAAACATTGTATCTATCACTCCTGATGTCTGTACTATCTGTTGTGCAACCACCACCTGTTTCTGCAGAATTCTCTTAAATCATACTGTGAAAATAAAAATAAAAATCCTCAATGGTGTCAAATGCGAACCACGTTATTGGATCACCTCGGCCTACCATCTTTGTCCGCATTGCCGGTCAATATGTTCCCGAACATCCAGTTGAAAGAGTCGGAATGCGCCATCGTGTTGAACCCAGTCTCGACGGACGGTCTATGGCACAGCATCCAGCAACACGTCCAATACGTCTTGTAGGAAGGTCAAACACAAAATGTACGGCCCAAAACCCGCTTTGAAATGGTTATAGCATGGCATCGGTACGTCTGTCGATATAGGCCCCTATTCAAAACCTGATGAGAATAAGAAGAAGGTGTAGACAGGCTATATGTATACTAATATGCATAGTGGCCACTCCCCTCGTATAGCATAGGAAAGGGTCTGGAAGAGTGAATGCGGAAAGATAGAAAAGTAGCCAAGGACTACTACCGCTCCCGGACTGTATTTTAAGGATCGATCCGGAAATTTGCCTAAAAGTGATTCAGGGAAAAACAGAGAAACACCTGTATCAGGTAGGTCGAGCATTTGGTACTTTCCCACGTCCTTTCGATGGCGGGAGAGAAGTTTGCTGTGGGGTCGCAGCTTTCCCCTTTCCCTGTCTTGATCAGTTTAGGAGGCAGTATGGCGACTATTTCAATATGAATAGCGGACAACTCTTGTCATATTCCCATGTTTGCGACCCCGGAACATAAACCTCTCAAAAATGACCGAGATGCATCGGCTTGTGGGAACCTTATTTCAAAAAATCAGAGTGAGAAGGCATTCTTAAAGGTAGCCCCATCCAGCTCTTCGGGAAGGTTCACCTGGGAGACAACAGCTCTTACAGGCTTCCTTCACAAAACTTGAACTAGTAACTATTTATATATTATAACCTCCCACTTTCGATTAAATTCTCAAGATTATAAGGATCGTGAGAAACAAACACGCCAAGAGAAACTTACCTTGCGTTTGGGAAACCAAATTTTGACATTGAACTCATACAAGGTTATATTTGCAGTGGAGAATTACAGGAAAAAGATTGTTTTTATAAAAACAATTAATGACTAAAGATTCACACAAAACACAACTATTCATTATATATACAGTTAAGAATGTTTCAAAAACTGGAAAGGAAAAAGAAACACATAAAAAAATATCTGTGTCTGAATGTTTCAAAAAAAAGGAAAAAGAAACAAAAAACAAATTTCTCTATATACCCCTTGATGATAACAATAAAAAAAACCATTGAAATGAGCTAAAACAGCGCTCCTCAGGCACATAAAGTTATTCGACCCTTGTCGACCTGCTCTGTATAATCAATCGTGGATCGAAACAATGAAAATTTCAGCGCTCAAAAATGCCTAGCAGGGCAAGAATTTCGGCAGGTCCACGATACCTTCTAAAGTTCGGGAGTCGGCTTGCTTCCACAGTGCACAGTCCAGGTCCGGGATCGCACTTCGCGTAGACGATTTGCAAGGAAAATAGGTCCTTCAGGAAGGAGGCGGTGTCTTCAAAGTGTCACTGTCTCAAAAAATCCTTCCCCAAATTTAGAAAAAAACGTTATGTCAAGGCTGAAGATTATATAAAAATGTTTAATTTTGGAAATATAAATAAAGAATTTTAAGTCAAATGAAAAATAAATAATAGAATCTATCTGTTATCCAAACTAGAATAATGAAATAATGTAAATTTCGAAACGCACGAGCTAGACATCTTTGCGATTGTTGACGAATAAGATGGGCTGCAAGTCCAGTCGTGGTAATGAAAAAGAAAACCTATCAATGTAACTGTCAAAAGGGATAAGAATAATCTTCTTCTTCTAATAAATGAAGCAGAGTGTTTGTTTGTATATTTGTTTGTTGGTATAGTTGTATGTTCCTTATACAAATCTACACCGGTGGAGTGAATTTCACCAAATTTCGTACAGGAAACAAATACTGTTGGGGTGAGACGCGCCTAGCACCCTCAGAAGCGGGGGTGGACATGGGTGGAAATAATTAAACATGCTAATACAGCCGATATTTCAGTCGGATAAATATTTTTAGGGGTCAGAGATAATTATAGGGTTTCTACGGATGTTATCTGAATATAATTTTCATCCTCTACACACCGGGGAAAGGGCAACCTTAGGGTTAAGGGTGGAGAATACAAATCTACACCGGTGGAGCAAATTTCACCAAATTTCGTACACGTGTTCTTTGCAACCGGGAAATAAACACTGTTGGCGTGAGACACGCCTACCATCCCCATAAGCGGGGGTGGACGGGGGTTGAAATATTTAAATATGCTAAAACAGCCGATATTAGAGTTGGATAAATGTTTTTAGGGGTCCAAGATATTGATAGTGTTTCTACCGATGTTATCTGAATATAATTTTCATTCCCTACACCCTGGAAAAACAGCACCCTTATGGTTTGGGGTGGAGATGCTTTACAAGAAAATAACGTGAATACAACCGACATTGGATTCAAATCGAAGGTTATGAATGTCACTGAGTTTAGTTATGACATTCAACTTGGCATTTACCACTCAGATGCAAGGGTAGTGGGGTAGAAATTTTTGAACATGCAAACACAGCAGGTATTTGCGTTGAATAAATATTTTTCAGGATTAATTATATTGATTGTATTTCTACTGTTGTTGTTTGTGTATAATTTCAACCCCTTTCGGCATGCGAGGGGAGCACTCTTATGTGTGGGGGTGGAGGGTCGTTTCATATAATTAACGTCAAATCAACCGAGATTCGAGTCAAATCGGGGTTATGGATGTTGCTGAGACTATTTATAACAAACTGAGAAACGCACGGGGGGTGTGGGAATTGGCGGTAATGAGAGGCGGTGGGCGGGGAGAATACATATTCTAACATGCTAACCCGCCGATTTTTGCGTCCAATAAATATAATTCGGGATCAATAGCATTCATTAAATTTCACTACATGTTATAACCTGTTTCTACATTTGGAGTGGAGCACCCGTAAGGGTGGGGGTGGAGTCTATTTATATAAAAATAACGCAAACACAATCGAGATTGGACTCAAATCCAGGGTTATGGTTGTCAGCGAGTTTAATTATAATATTAGCGTGTCGTTACTTAAAATAACTTGAATAAATTCCAGATTGGAGATATAGATGAATGTATTTATGGCAACGAGCGAAATTCTCGGTAGTTGGCGGCGGTGTGCAGGAGTGTTAGGGGCTTCGCGGTTTTGGGCGGCGGAATATATTTTCAAACATGTTAACCGACCAATTTTTGCTTCGAATAAATATATTTCGGCATCAATGAGATTCATAAAATTTCTCTACATGTTTTCTGTGTATAATTTCAACCCCTTTTGGGCTTTGGAGGGGTGCACCCTTAAGGGTGGGCGTGAAGTGGCATTACATAAAAAGAAAGCAGAAACTATCGACATTGGAGATGAATCCGGGGTTATAGTTGTCACTGAGTTTAATTACGTCATTCAACTTGCCGTTTAAGTCCCCGACGCGGGAGTGGTCGGGGGGGGTGGAAATTTAAACGGTCGATATTTGCGATAATTATTTCATGGGGTTAATGACTTTGGTATTATTTATACCGATGTTGTTTGTGTATAATTTGAACCCCTGTGACGGGACCAAGTTTAGGGGTGGGGTGGAGGTACGTTAAATAAAGAAACGTAAAAACAACCGAGATTCGAATCAATTCAGAGACTATGAATGTCACTGAGTCTAATTGTGACAACATGGGTAACGCGACGGGTTTTGGAGGTGGTGGGCTGAGGTAGAAATTTTAAGACAATGTAATCGGCCGATTTTTGCGTGTAATAAATACTATTTGATTATCGCACATTTGTGGGGGTGGTCATCTTCTAACATGTAAAAACGGCCGATATATTTGGTCAATGACTTCAACCCCTTCGGCATGGGAGGTGAGCACAAGTATGGATAGGGTTCGAGGAGCGTTATATAAAAATAGCTCAAAAGCAACCGAAATTGGAGTGTATTGGGGGTTATGGATAAATGACATCTCGGTTAAAGTTGGGCACCCAGCTAGTTATAAAATAAAATTGTTATGTCTGAATCAACATGGGATGTTACAATATATATAGAGAGGGGGGGTGATGATGAGGGAGGGAAGGGAGTGAGTGAGAGAGCAATGAGAACGAAATTTTTTACCTGAATATTTATATATATTGTAGTATTTAATTTAAATATTATTAATATAAAGCCAACACGTTGTGACAAATTTATGCAGAAAATTAATTTTAAAGGCAAAGATAATCAACAGTATTTTTATGCTTGAATTATTACAACTCTTTACAGATAAAAGGAAAAAATTTATTACACATTTCGATTAATTTAATTTTTGTACATATTTTTTTAGAAAATTACATAACTTTTAATGACACTCAAATCCTCAGGGGCTCTTACTGAGCCTCTAATAATTATAGTAATTTGTCATTACTATTGTTCGGTTTCTAATTTGTCGCCGTGCCTTGACCGGTTTAGGAGGTAGCTGGCCGACTATTCCAATAGGAATAGCGGACAACTCTTACCGTATCCCCAAGGTCTGCGACCCCGGAACATACACCTCTCAAAACAGGCCGACGTGCCTCGGCAAGTCGTCACTGACGTCATACACAATCCACCTGCTCGCAGATTCGTATATGTCACCAGCAGATTTGTTAACGTGAATAATAAGCCAAAAAAATAAAGGTTCTCAAATTCACAATATCATTATTAGCACAAGTAACATTTAATATTGACTTTTATTATGTGCAACATAATTTGGTTTAAAGTATTGCGTACCAGCAGATTCAAAATGTATAATATTATCATAAAAATACAGTGGCTTTAAATTTTTATTGGAATGTATGAGGCCACTCTATCAACAGGATGTCGTTCAGTAACAGTGTTTTTAACTTCACCGTGTATAATTTTGCTGAATGAAAGGATTTAACACGCATGGCTAGTAAGTGTGTAGAAGAATTTGAATTAATTAAACTATTAAAACAGGTATCACTGCTGTATCTGGTGTTTTAACGGCTTCGGAAACCGACGAGCACGACCTCACTCGCTCAAACTTCCATCGCTGCCTAAAATTCCGATATCTCCTTTCGCGCAGGGTCCAACATTTTGAGATTTTCACAAATTACATAATTTATATTATATTCATGTGGTTTAAAACTGTACAAAAATACCTGTTTAACGCAATTCAATAATTTATCCAATATTAAACTGTCATTATTAGCCGTTGTTTTAAATGTCATGTAGAGGCTTATAAAGAGAAAGCATACTGAGGCTAACTTACTACAAACGTTTTTTATTTGTTTATTCCACTTCAGGATTGATTGAATATTCAGACCCAGAAACTTTGTATCTTCCACATATTTTATTAGCCTATCATTCAGCTGGATTTGGATTTCATCTATTGGATTGTGTACTAGACTGAAATTAATACAAACAGTTTTGTTGAGATTAATTACAAAAAAAATTGTTTGCGTGAAAACAATTTGAAATATTTTGACTCAATTCATCTATGCTGAATTTTAATAACAAAAGATTAAACTTTGAAACAATGCTGATGTCATCTGCAAAAAAACACTGGTACCATCAATTTGTCCTTTGTGATAGATCATGAATATATTGTAGTAATTAACCGGGAACTTTATTAATTAATATGATGGGCTTTCAAATGAACAATTATAGACTTAAAACAAACAAAATTTATTTATCAAAAATTAGCAATTTATACAATTTAAATTTATAAAAAGGATCTCAATCTCTCATGGATCTTTACTGGGTTTGATAACGGACAGAACACTTAAATAATCAAAGAACCCAACATTTATCTTTAAATTAACAAGAAATATTTATTCGTATAGACGAAATTAAATATTGACGAACTTATTCTATAAGGTTGATTTTAAATTTAAAAGATTTTATTTTATTACCACAAAAGAAAATAACGATATCTGACTGTATCTTTTAATTCCGTTTACACATATTAATACCATGAAATTTCAACTTACGATTACTCAGGAAAATTTGGCTCGTTCATTACACGCACACTTTATAGACTGGACGTTTAAACACTGACTCTAACACACACTGTTGGTTTGATGAAAGCTGCTTCTCCGTTCGTGAAGGACATCTCACTTGCTCGTGGTGAAAACTACTCGACGCTGGATGCAGTGTCCTGCTCTCATACCATCGAAGACAGTGGTCAAATTTTGATATTACAACAGATTAGACTTCAGCATACAAAAATGTTTATCGTTGAATAATTTTGCTATTTCTCTCGCAGGCTCCAAAATTTCTCCATTCTCGATACTCGCCGTACGCCTCCACAACTCTCATTCCCCTCCTGACTCCAAAACTCAACTTCGGTGCTCACAGCCCCCTCTCCCACTCTAACTAACTTCCAAAAATCTTATCTTCTCTTTACATATCCCAGTCCCTTCTTTTTTTCTTTGTTCCAAAACTACGTCGCAACTGCCCGTTGACAGTTTCCTCCATTATACCGAGATTTACATTCAACAGGAACAGTTCCTTATTTAGCAAGTAGCTGGCTACTCTGTCTTGTCCCAAAGCCGACCATCGAGACAGGTCTAATTTGTCTTTGCACCCTCAATTACTTTGAACTTGTATTCTCACCCTCACTCACACGTGCGCGATTCTAAATTCTCCAGACCGTCCAAACGGCACCCTCTATTACTCGTACACGTGTTCTTTGCGATCAGGAAACAAACACTGTCGTGGTGAGACGCGTCTACCACCCCCAGAAGCGGGGGCGGACGGGGGTTGAAATATTTAAACATGCTAAAACATTCGATATTTCAGTCGGTCAAATATTTTTAGGGGTCAAAGATATTTATTGTGTTTCCACTGATGATATCGAGATTGGAGTCAAATCCAAGGTTATGGATGTCGTCCAGTTCAATTATAGCATCAAATTGGCCATTTAGCCCCAATGGGCGGTAGTGGATGGGATGGAAATTTTCTAACATGTTAAATCATCGATATGAGCGTGGAATAAATAATTGCCGGGACCATTGACGTGGATAGTATTTCTACCGATGTTGTTTGTAGGCATGATAGGGGTGGGGCTGGAGGGGATTTCCTTGAAAATAACGGGAAAACTACCGAGATTCGAGTCAAATCGAAGGTAATGGATGTCCCTGAATTTATTTATGACAATCTGGACAACGCGCGGGTATCGGCTGGGTTGGGATGAGTTGACCGGCTGTTTTTTGCGTCGATTAAATATATTTCGGGATGAATTACATTAATAAAATTTCCCTACATGTTCTCTGTGTATAATTTCAACCCCTTTCGGACTCATAAGGGTGCACATTTAAGGGTTGGCGTGAAGTAGCATTACATAAAAAGAAACCAGAAACTATCGGGATTGTCACTGAGTTTAATTAATTTCCTTGAAAATAACGGGAAAACAACCGAGATTCGAGTCAAATCGAAGGTAATGGATGTCGCTGAATTAATTTATGACAATCTGGACAACGCGCGGGTATCGGCTGGGTTGGGATGAGTTGACCGGCTGTTTTTTGCGTCAATTAAATATATATCTGAATGAATTACATTAATAAAATTTCCCTACATGTTCTCTGTGTAATTTCAACCCCTTTCGGACTCGGAGGGATGCACCCTTAAGGGTTGGCGTTGAAGTAGCATTAGATAAAAATAAACCAGAAACTATCAGGATTGTCACTGAGTTTAATTATGACATTAAACTTGACCGTTTATGTCCCCGAAGCGGGAGTGGTCGGAGGTGAAAAATTTCAAACATGTTAAACGGTCGATATTTGCGATAATTATTTCCTGGGGTTAATTACTTTGATAGTATTTATACCGATGTTGTTTGTGTATAATTTAACCCCTGTGAGGGGAGCAAGCTTAGGGGTGGGGTGGAGGTACGTTAAATAAAATCCCGCAAAAACAACCGAGATTCGAATCAATTCCGAGACTATGAATGTCACTGAATCTAATTGTGACAACCTGGGTAACGCGACGGGTTTGGGAGGTGTTGGGCGGGGGAATAAATTTTCAGACAATGTAATCGGCCGATTTTTGCGTGGAATACATTCTTTTTCATTATCGCATATTTGTGGGGGTGGTCATCTTCTAACATGTAAAAACGGCCGATATATTTAGTCACTGACTTCATCCCCCTTCGGCATGAGAGGTGAGCACATTTAGGGATAGGGTTCGAGGAGCTTTACATAAAAATAGCGCAAAAGTAACCAAAATTGGAGTCTGATGGATGGTTATAGATAAATGACATCTCGGGCAACGCCGGGCACCCAGCTAGTCTTAAATAAAGGCGTGACCTGAGGAACCTAAAAAGCATGTGAAAAAATTCCTATCTTAAATGAAAGCTACAAAATATTTGCCAAAGGCTCTTTGACGTACTCTACAAACTGCTTGATTATAATATCAGGTACTTCGTCTACACCATTTTACCATTTGCTATTGAGTAGCCTAATTTAGAAGCTACTTCATCAGTTTCATTTAAATATATGGAGTTGTTATTATTTAATGTAAAGATTTAAGAGCAGTATTATTTTCACAATTACTATTTCCTTTATCTACAAGTATATCAACAACATTAATAATATAGGTTAAATTCCTTTACTACTTGGTTGCGGTATCTAATTTCTACATTGTGTATGGTTAGATTAATATTATTTTCCCCTTTTTGTCCTCGCTTCGGTTTTAATTACTTTCCATGCTTCCCTAACATTATTTTTTGATTTATTAATATATTTACATTGTTGAACATTTTTGCCTGCCAAATAACTCTCGCATAAATTTGTTTGAATTATTTTATAATCCATTAGTAATCCATTGTTTGTGTATCTGTTCTCCCTTAACTTTGATTCCTTTTAACGGAAAATCTAAATTAAAGTAACGTATTAAGGTTTCTTGGAAGTTATTTAATTTGGTGAATCCATATTCTCCCATAAAAATGTATGTCTACTTTTCTTTACTGATTAAAAATAAGTAGTTCCTTATGTCTTCTTGATTGCTTCTGTATGTAATTTTATATCCGCTAGAAATAATAATACTACAAATACGTACTATAAAGTATGATATTCTAGAACCTAGATAACAAACTTTTTTGCTCAATATAACTAATAACACAGTATAATAATTAAAAACGAACTCATAACATTAAATACAATTAATTAACAATGGAACATAGAAAACATACACTACTAAGAGTACAGTTCAATATTTACAGATTAAAATGAAAAATGTACGTTTGCTTGAAAATAAATAACAATAAAGGTTTCCAAATACATACAAAAGAAGTGATAATATAAATACCACGCAACGTTTCTGGGATTATTGTCCCTTTCTTCAGGTGCTAAGATGAGCCTAGAGCGACACAACTGCACTCGTCAGTTGACACGTAGTGTGGTATTTATATTATCATTTATTTTGTCTGAATTGGCTATCTTTCTCAAAAAGGACGATGAAATAAAATGGTTACTGTGTTAAAACTAAAAAGGGCTTAATTCACATATTATATTTTATGAATGTGACTTATTTTTTAAATCAATGGAGTAGTGTAGAACAACATAGTATTAGAAATAATATGTGCTTTTCATTTATTGAATTTGAAAATTGACAAATTGTTATTATGTGTACTATTAATAATTTTGTCTCAAAAAAGTATATTACTGTGTTTCGGCCTTTTTAAAGTATTACAAACAATAATAAAATAATACCTGCATTAAGAATAACTAGTATTGCCTTGCCTTAATTGTTACCAATATGAACTAATAATTATTTTAATAAGAAGAAAGATAGCCAAATACGGACAAAAGACTTGATAATATGAATACCATACGTTTCTGCGATCCTTGTTCCTTTCTTCAGGTTCTAAGAAGAGCCTAGAGCGACACAACTGCACTCGTCAGTTCTTTTGTCCGTATTTGAGTATCCTTCTTATTATTTACAGATTAAACTTACAATTCACATTAGCAAATACCACCCACGCAGATGGCACTGCCGTACTAGCCGTACCGCAGGATGCAATAACACTTACACTTATTACTAATCTGGCTCATTAAATGGAAAATCAAAGCAAGCGAACTGAAATCAGTGCAAACCCTTGCCCACCGGTCACACTTAACGACCAAAAACTTAAACAAGCAGACTACAACAAATATCTTGGTCTTGCATATAGATAGACGATTAAATTGGAAGAAACATATTTTTACAAAACAGAAACAGCTCGGATTGAAGTTGCAGTGGCTTATGGGAAGGCGGTCCCAACTCACACTCGAAAATAAATTACTATTATGTAAGGTCATCCTTAAACCTACAGCAAACCCCTCTCCCGCCATCGAAATGCCCGACCTACCTGATGCAGGTTTTCAAGGGTTTGTCCTGCATCAATATTAGGCGAATTCCGGGTAGAATCCTTAAATTATAGACCGGGAGCCCTACTTAACCTTTGGCTACCTTCCTCTACTCTTCCGCATCCCCCCCCCCTTCAAATCTCTTCCTATGCTATTAAAAGGGAGTTGCCACCATGTGGATTACCCTCATGAAGCCTGCTACTGTAAAAGAATCATATGGAGCTTTGGAATTCAACTGTGAAGTACAGCAAGCAACTCTAATCTGGAGATCCTGTAACGCTTTCAAACTAAAGTAAGACTGGTGTTAGACCCCTGGTATGTTCCGAACTCAATAATAACACAAAACCTACAAATCCCAATAATCAAAGAATAAATAAAGCTGTTTATTACCAACTATTGCGCTAAAACTGAGGTGCATCAAAACGATCTGGCTCGAACACAGTTCCAGCCTGATGTTAGTGAAGTGCGACACCAAAAGATGTTCAACCCCAATGACTTAATATAGAGGTTTAATAAGGACGTTTAGTGCTGTAAACTCAGATCTGTCATAACGTCATTTTTAGATATAGAGAGGGGCCCAAAAAATGTATCCACTGGTTAACATTCCATAACTTGCAAACTAATTGACGGAGTTGTCTCATTTTTGGTGAAAGTGTATCTCTTAAAGTCCAACTTAAAGATATCACTGTAGGTGTTCGAAATGGTCACCATTAACATCCACACACAAACGATGTCGCCGAACTGCAGCACGAACTACTGACTGTAACGTGTTCAGTTGGATATTTGCACATGAATATACGATGGATCCTCGAAGTTCATCCAATATGCGTGGCTTTTGTCGATAAACGACGTCCTTTAGTGTTCCCCACAGGTAAAAGTCCAGAGGAGTTAAGTCTGGGGAACGTGGTGGATACCCTACAGCACCTTTACGGCCTATCCATCTTCCTGGTAGATTTTCGTCGAGATTGCCAGAACTACAAACTATTACACTACCAAAAATGAGACAACTTCGTCAATTAGTTTGCAAGTTAACCAGTGGATATTTTTTGGGCCCCTCTGTATATTGGAGGAGTGACTTCACTGGAAGCACTAACTGTATATCATACATTTCATATAATGTACTTATTGTCATAATGGACAGATTGTATATATAATAGAGTTAGATTATAAAAAAGTATTAACAAATAATTTTTTAAAGAATAACAAGGCAATCACGGACTAAACTAATTGGGGAAGTACTCACGCATTCAATAAAACGCAAGGAACACACATATGAACGACGGACAAGTCACTTCTCGGAGCTGAACAATGAGAAATATGAACATCCGTGGTATATCAAACAAATAAAGAAAACAGTCGAAAAAAACTGAAGAGAAAGTATAGAAGTTATGAAGTAGAATATTTTACAATGAAACATATTCAACACGTTAGCAGAAAAAAACTATTTCAACTATTATGGGAACGATCAAGAAACTCCTGTAATGAGTAAAACTCGCCTTTCAAATAATATTCTTACACTAATTCTCAAATCTGGTGGTGTTATTGTTCTTTACCTCTTTTTTCGACTTTATTAAACGTGCGGCCCAGGAGAATGCCATTTTGCTACTATATTTACGTTTATTTCAATGGTTATTCATTCATTCAATAATACGTTTTAACGCTGTTTGTGTTTGTTGCTTCATTTTCATTTGTTGACAACGCCTATAACGTATATTATAATTTCTCTCACCCTACCGATAAATTTAATTTTCGGTGGAATTTATTGGTCTGGAAAGTTAATGAAAATATGTAGCCTTTAATCTCATAATTTTATTGGATGCTTTCATCACTGGAAGGTTTGAAGGAGAAACCCGCTTCAGCGGAATACAGTTAAGATTCCATTGTCTTTTAGCACAGAAAAATTTATTTACTTCCAAACAATTGTAAAATAGAAATGAGAATAATACGTCTGTATAAAATATAATAATTAGATGAAATAGCCAAATACAGACAAAATTAAATGATGATATAAATACCACACAACGTTTCTTGGATCTTTCTACCTTTAGTCAGGAGATTGGAAAAAATACGAATCGCCTGACGAAAGGAACAAGGATCCTAGAAATGTTGTGAAGTATTTATAACATCACTTAATTTTGTCTGTATTTTGCTATTTCATCTAATTTGTAAATTTTTAAATAGCTCTAAATTTGAGTTTATGGTGATTTTTCTGAGCGAGGGTGGAGAGAGATCGTTAAAAATAACGTCATATGTTATGGTGAGGGTTTCTACACTGGTACGTTACTGATGTTTTTGTCAGCGAAACTCGCTATCTCAGAGAGTCTTCAGAATACTAAGCTATTGTGTATGGAGAGAACATTTTAAACCTATTTTTAATAACCGTACGCACTTAAAATATCTGTGTATAAAAAATTATTATAATTTCAAAACTTCTTAAACAATGGTAAATATGACAAATACGGTACTAAAATCGGATTAGTATTCAGATCAGTTAACACCGTCTTCATCTTAACGAGAACTGTACCCATTGTTTGGGAATAAAACTATACAACGATCTAACTAAAGACCTCAAATAATATGAACAATTATAACCAGTCTACTAAATTCTATAAATATCTCTTGTTATATGAGGCTTAACATGCTATTAATAATATTTTTAATCATTGAGTCTATTTCCTATTAAAGTACTAAACCAGTGTTGGATTCTTTAATTTTCAATATACATATTATATATTTTTTCACAGTTGTGAGAGGAAACTAGAGTTTTAGGAGAAAAGTTGTTATTAAAGTGAAGATCATAATTTAGTTATTTTGTGAAGTAATCGTTTTCCGTTCCGCGCACTGGCGTAGCGTAGGCGTCAGCTTTATGACGTGCTCTGCGAATTTTACACCCGACCCTCTAGAAGCCATTACTCTGGCTTGTGTATAAAACATGGGCAGCCTGACCAGAGCTGGATGCGGCATTTACCCAACTTATGGCATGAGAATGTAGGGATAGAAAACTAACAGAGTTCTTGCGAAGAACGAATATATCACAATATCACTGTTATTTTTCTACTCTTGTTTTACTTTTGAGATGATACTGTTGTAGGGTATATGAAAATTTCCATATATAATTACACGTTCAACATCAGAAACGCGTGTGATCACTACGGTAATCAACGTTCCATCACAAGAAGTAATACAGAATGAAAAAGTAGTGTGGAAATTCTAAACTAATGACAAATGATTCACGACTAGCATATCTGATAAGTGATTCACGTTCCTTCCCTTATAAAGATTAAATGTATAATTTTACAAAAATGACAAAAAAGGCCGATGAACATTCATAGTCATAAAAATTGCGCTCCCTTCCAGAATAAAATAATCAATAGCTCCTGTCATTACAAGATGCCTGACGAGTAAAGTACACGTTCGCAATCCGGATACTCACTTCCCTGCCTTGTAATTACATTTACATAACAAATATCCATAAAGTGGTGTACGTAACGAGCGAAATAATGTAACCTATCAGGACGTTTTTCTATTAATCGTCTGGCCCAAGGAAGTCGGTAGTTAAATATCCTTTTATGTGACAATAATCCATAAGTTTGTCCAGGAAATGGTTTCCTTATGTTTATAGATAGTGGAAAGGAGTCCTTTGCTACAAAAATGTAAGGCACGCAAATTTCTCAGTCTGGAAAAGATCTAGATACTAGAAGATCTAGTTTTCCATAACTGATAATATCCTACATTGACGATTAATAGAAAACTCCACCACGAGAAATTCGTCCTTCACACCCGACATCCAGGTACAAGAAATTGTAGTTGGAGTCTTGAAAAGCGAGTGCAAAAATGCCCAAAAAATGGCGATGTCTATCCCCGAGAGCGCTAGTTCCCCTGAGCACACATGTTGATGGACTGAGAAATTAAGAAGAAGAAAAAGCTTCTGAAGACAGACTATGAGTAGAAAAGACTGCATCAGGTACGTTGGGCACATGTACTTGTCCCACGACATTCCGAATACGGGAGAGGCGATTGCTTCGGGGACGCATCATGACCTTCTCCATGCCTCGACCGGTTTAGGAGGCAGCTGGCCGACTATTCAAATTTGAATAGCGATCCCGAAAAATACATCTCTCAAAACTGACCGAGGTGCCTCGGTTTGTGGGGACGTTAGTTCAAAACCATAAAGAGAAGAAGGCATACCCAAAGGTAGCCATATCCATCTCTCCAGGAAGGTTCACCCGCGAGAGATGAGAAAAAATCCCACAATCTACCTTGAGGAACTGAGTCTCAAACCTCATTTGTATGAGGACACGTATATATATAGTGATACCAATTAGAGGCCATTAATGATTTTAATAATTGGATAGTTATGATGGATTGTTAGTGGTAACAATTTCAAAGGCGACAATGCATAAGCGAGCTTTGTTTGGCCTCGAGCACTTTCTGAAGCAGTCAGTCGGGTGTGGAAGTTGGAAATTGGAAGACGGACAACGAACAACGTGACAGGCATATAGATCTGGCCGGAAAGGTTACAAGTTTTAAATTTTGGACTTATAACTCATTGAACTGTTGCAAGCAGTAACCTAATAAATAGCGCCACAATAAAATTTCTATACGTACAGTGACCGTCATAAATTCCACAGAGAGACAATTTTGTAAGAATCTGACCAACTAATAATCCGGAAATATCAGCGGTTTCCAGTTCCCAGAGGAGAGACTCGAAAGTTACGACCGTGTTTTGTTTAATCAAGTGTAAATTCAGTGATTTCATGGCCTTTTAGTGTGAATTTTGAGGTGAGACCTAGCCCACGAGAGTTAAGCCTGGTAATAGCCAATGAGTTGGAAGTACAAACAAATTTAATCAAGTTTTGTAAACGATAATTAAAGGTAAAGTCGTCAGATTTCGCTTTCTCGTTTTGTTTGATTGTTTAACTGCTTAGTTTGTAAAGTAATTTGATTGCTAACGTAAATATAAAGGTTGTCTCTTTACTAAGAAGGTCCAGATAAATGACCCTGAGAAAAGAGTTGTAAAATCTATAACCATTGAAAACTTTAAATGTAGTTAATCTCATATAAAATGTTGTAAATTTCAATTGAATAAAAGTAAATTGTCTTGTAAAGTTCAAATAATGTCGTAATTATTTTGCAATCCTTCACTTTAAATAAAAATAAATGTAATTGTTTCATAAACGAACTATTGACTTAAATTCATGGAAGTTATCTTTGTGGAGCAAATTGTTTAATTAATTAGATTTTTTATTCATTACAATACATATATATAATATACGGATATCAACAAGAAGAAATTAATAATCAGTCGAACTCCAAAGATTAAAAATTTATTGAAATAACTAATATCACACATGTACAAGATATATATCGCTGAAACAAGTTTCGTTGCTCTGTGACTGACAGTAGTCACAGTACTACCCACCGAATGAGACACGCATTGGATAAATCGGCAGCTGCACAAAATAAACAAAATAAGAAAAACTTCTTAGACGAAAAATTAGGTTCAGCTGTACATGTACGCACTTCTGGCTCAGGTACATCCTCCCTGACTAGGAAAGCTGGTTTAAGCCGTTCAATGTACACGGTAATCTCTTTCCCATCAATTATCAACACAAAGTCGTTATCTGACAGCCGGCGTACCGCACGATACTGTCCGTCATAAGGACAATCCAACGGTCATTTAATACGATCTACCCTCAAAAACACATGGTCGCTATCTCAAAGATCTTGATGTACCAAGACGATGCTTTTGGCATGAGAAGATGTAGGTATAGTTCGTAACGTCTTAATGTCCTCCTGGGTGAAAAACTCCTCCGGTAGCCGGAGAGTAGTTCCGTAAACCAAATCTGCCGGACAACAGCCTAAGTCTTCCTTTATATCTGTCCGAAAACACCGAAGTATCATAGGTAAAGCATCGAGCCAGTCCTCTGTTGTGTGGCACTTTAGCGCTACCTTCAGCGTCCTATGACATCGCTCAAGTAGCCCATTAGACACAGGATGATATGGTGAGGTCCGAATACGAGAGCAACCAACCAGATTGATAAGCGCCTTAAACATAAGGGACTCAAATTGTGATCCCTGGTCGGTTGTCGCAATTCGGGGTGCACCGAACCGAGAAATCCATCCATGGCAAAACGCGTCAGTCACCAATGATACAGATATATATCACTCAAGGGAATGTCTTTCGGCTATTTAGGCAGTAGTTACTGTTGCCGGCGGTTCTAACACACATATTCGCGATAACGCATCAGAGACTACATTGTCTTTTCCTGATATGTGAACAATGTTCGTCGTGAACTGTCCCACAAAGACGAATTGCCGTTGCAGTCTCGGTGATGCTTTTTCTAAATTTTGTTGAAAATCATACGTTATGGTCAAAGATTGAAGACTTTCCCGGTGTAATTGTTCGATAAAAAGTTGCCGGTTTTCACACGGTTATAATATATTTAAACGCGACGTTTCGACGACTAAAATCTCTGTCGTCATCTTCTAGGCGAAATGCCGGGACCATTCCATTTCATATTCTATATACCCTTATCGAACAACTACACCGGGAATTTCTTCAATATTTGATCATGCACCTCTACGGGGAGGATATACTTCGAGAAACTTAGACAACGGAGAGCTAAGTTGCTTTGCAACTTGGCATTCTTGTCACGTTGTCGGGACCAGGACACTGTTCCTAAATTCACGGAACTTCGTTATCCTATTTGGACTTCTGCGGAATGTCTGATTCTACGTCGGGCCAGTATGGCTCTAGTTAAAGAGCGAATTCATGACGTTCGTCATGAACTTGATATCGTAGGCCGCAAATTAATGTCAGAACACCTCCTGCTGGCAGGCCGAATGTCTAGCACGATTTGGGATCTTGTGGTCAATACTATCACTGCCCAGATACCGAATTTCTCGAAGAAGACTAGTGTTAGACAAATTAGAAAGTTTTAGCGGTTACCAAAAACATCTAAGACTGAGAATGCTCCAGTGACACAGTGGGTGATTGTTAACATATCGGGCAAGAAGCAGAATGCTAACACCACCTCAGGTCTCTGCAAGTGTCTAAACTTTGCCCCAACTCAAAATACAGTTCCAGCCAGAGACATTATCTGTGGTGTTGAGCAGGCTATCTACAACCTTCCGTCAGGAGATAAGCCCAGGAGATAAGGCAAGAGTTATGCCGTACCATCTGCAGATCTAGACCACCAAAATTCAACATGACCGCAAGTGAGCGGAAAGCCATTCTAACTCTGTGCAAGGACCCGAACACAGTGGTGTTGGTAGCAGATAAAGGAAATGCCACGGTCATACTCACAGCTGATGAATACCGGAAAAAGATGTTCAATCTGCTTAATGATCCTAGTTATCGGTTGATAACTCACGATCCGACATCGAAAGACCCGAAAGACGGCCACACTTTTGAAGGCGTCAGGCCTTCCTTCAGAAATGATCAAAAGGCTTAGACAAGTAGCCCCGGCACCTCCGAGGATCTATGGACTGCCGAAAATTCATAAAACTGACATTCCTTTGAGGCCGATTGTTAGCTCCATTGGCTCGGTAACATACAACCTTGCCAAAAATTTTACCAAGAGAATAGGTCCATTAGTTGGAAAATGTGAACATCACTTCAAAAACTCAGCACATTTCATTGAGCTGCTACAACACATCAAGTTAGATGCTGGCGACCTTCTTGTTAGCTTTAATGTTGTTTCATTGTTCACGCGTGTGCCTATTGAGGATGCACTAAAACTTCTGGAGATGCATTTTTCCCCGGGAATAACGGAGCTATTTAGACATGTACTTCCAGTATGATGGAAAATTCTATGAACAGGTCGGTGGCGTAGCCATGGGCTCCCCTCTCTCCCCGGCGATTGCCAATTATTCCATGGATCATTTTAAAGATAAGGCTCTGGATTGTGCACCACTACGTCCGAAACATTTTAGATGTGTCGATGACACTTGTCGTTTGGCCGCACGGAATGGAGAAACTGCAGATGTTTCTTGAACATCTCAGTCTGCATTCTAACATAAAATTTACAATGAAGGTGGAGAAGAATGGGTGCCTCCCCTTTCTAGATGTTCTTATCCGGAGAAAACAAGATGGTGGACTGGGCCATTCCGTTTATCGGAAAGCCACACATGCAGATCAGAACTTGCATACCAGCAGCTTCCACCATCCGGCACAGAAGATCTGTGGTGAATTAGAACATCTTAAAATCGTTTTCCGCCTGAACGGATACAATCCCGGCCAGATAAAGAGGGCACTTGCGCTCCGAAGGGAGAAAACAGTAGAGGAAAAGGAAAATGCAGTCAATAATGCTTACATTTCCTTCGCCGGTAACATCAGCAACCAGAATAGGACTCCTACTGGCCAAGCATAACATTGACACGGTGTTCTATCCACAAAAGAAAATTATAGAAATGCTAGGCTCGGTTAAAGACAGTATAGGACTTCGTACTCCTGGGGTCTACAGCATAGCGTGTGAATGCGGCAAAAATATATCGGACAAACTATTCGCACGGTAATGGATAGATGCATAGAACATAAAAGGCATCTCCAGCATCCAAATAAGTCAGCGGTGGCAGAACATGCCATAGAAACCGGCCATGACATAAAGTTCAATGAAACCAAAGTCTTGGATCATGTCAATGGTTTCTAGAGCAGCATCATCAAAGAGGCCATACATATCATGACACAAGACAACCTGCTCAACTGGAACACCGGGTTTCAATTGAGCAAGACTTGGGATCCAGCTATAACAATGATAAGACGAGGGGTCCGAAACTCTACTGTGGCCGGGGCGGCTGCGGGTAATGTGCCTCGGCAAGTGGCCTGTCTTGTGTGACTGATGCTGACATGGCTGAGGCGGGCTGTTGCATGAGCGCTGATTAGCTATCGCAGCGTGATGATCCGGCAGAGGGTACATTAAATGGAATGGTCCCAGCACTTCGGCTAGAAGATGACGACAGAGCTTTTATTCGTCGAAACGTCGCGTTTAAATATATTATACCCGTGTGAAACCGACATCTTTTTATCATACGTTAAGGGTTTATGATCCGTTTTCAACAGAAACGCTTTACCTTCTATCATAATCGAAATATTTAATAGCGGAATAAGCTTCCAACAGTTCTCTGTCGTAGTTATTATATAGTTTCTCCGGGGAGCTAAGTTTTCTGGATAAAAATCCTAACGGCTGCCACTCACTGGCATGAAATTGTAGCAATACGGCGCCTATGGCGCAATCAGATGCGTCTGTCAAAAGTGCTAGTTGTGGCGTCGCAACAGGGTGATGCAGTAACGTCGCGCGTGCCAATAGTTGCTTGGCAGCGTGAAATGCAGTAATTAGTTCATCGGTCCATTCCACCGGACGGAGATCATTCTTTAGTGACTCTTTAAGACAAGAGTTAAGTGGCAAAAGTATATGAGCCGCGTGTTGCAAATGTCTTCTGTAGAAATTGAGGAACCCCAGAAACCTTTGTAAATACAGGATTGTTGAAGGTCTGGGATAATCTACAATGGCCGAAACCCTATCGGATAGAGGTTCTATTCGCGGCGAAGTGACTTTGTACCCAAGGAACTTGACAGCATTCTTTCCAAAGTTACATTTATCTGGGCTTATTGTGAGACCATTCTTCTACAAACTCTCAAAAAGCTTGCGTAGATGCTTGACATGCTCGTCCGAATTTCAATGTATGACAATGCAAAAGGTAGATGATGCAACGCCGAATCTTTGAAATGTTTGAACAGCATTATGAGCAAAATCGTGGAGGTTTGGTATAGGGTATCTTTCTGGTAATGTGACAGAATTTAGTGCTCTATAATCACCGCATACTCTCCAAGGCCCATCTGACTTGCGGACCATATGAATGTGGCTTGCCCAGGAACTGCTAGAAGGTCTACAAACTCCTTCATCCATAATCCGGAACTCGGTCTTAGCGTCCCGTAATTCCAGTGGAAGACGTCGCACACGGTGGTGAATGGGAGGACCCTCCGTGAGTAAATGATGGTAAACGTTGTGATGTTTCATCGCCCCAAAACGGAGTGGGGTTGTTACCTCGGAGTAATTCCTTAACAACCGCACATACACATTCGTGACGGAGGCTATCGTACTAATCGAATGTCCGTAGTACCTTCTGACTGGGACATTCTTTCCAATCTTTCTCAATCGAGAAAGTCAATAGTCTGTCGTGTAATACCAAACGTCCTAATGGTTGCACCGTTGGCTGTGTGAAACTTTATTGCAGACTTATTGTTATATCCTGACAACATGAATTTGGGAACCAGTGTAATATCCGCACCGGTATCAATCAAAAACCGTATACCGTTATTACTGTTGAAATACTTAAGCGTTTTATCGTGGAAATATCTCCGTCGACAGCTTTCACCCAGGGCGATTCTTTAACTTTTCCTGTTTCTTCACGTTCTCTTCCCAACCACAATTCTCTGGAGGGCCACTTACACTGCCTCTCTTACCACATGAGGAGGAACGGTTACGACTGTACCTGTGTCGGCTGTTTGAAGAATTACACGAAACGTGCTTGAGCGGACGTGAAAGATCATTCACCGCTATCAACAGACTCTGCATAGTCTTTATTAGGTTGGCTATTATGTCTGCATGTGGAAGTGCCGCATCCCCGCGTCATCCTATTTCGGCCCGCTGTAACACCATCAATTTGCGGTTGCAGAATATCGTGGATCCTGTCTACCTGCGCTGCTAAAATCGTCAAATCCTGTGTTTCATGCGCCACAAGGGTATTACGGACCCTTTCTGGTAATTTCTCAAAGAAAAGCGTGCGCAATACTTTTTCACTGCACTGGCCACATGCTAGTTTTCCGCATAAGCTGTAAAACTAGGGAAGGCCTACCTTCTACGGCCGCATTCCTCGTAAAAGGCGGCACAAACGTTTTTCGTCCGTCTCGCCGAAGACATCCACGAGGCGTTGTTTGATAACATTGTACTTATTCGTCTCAGGAGGGTTGGTGATGATTTCCGTCACCACGTGTAAGGTCGACTCGTCCATGCTGACCAAAACGTGTTGGAACCTCTTGGCATCCGATGTGATGTTCCGGAGGGCGAAGGCAGCCTCCACGACGATGAACCACTTGGTGGAGTTTTTATTTCCAAAAGGTGGGAAATTTTATAGGCTCTATCACGCCTACTGTCCAACGGCAGCTCTCGTTAACCTGCTCCAAATGCGGTGACAAATTATGCTTTGCTCCCTGCCAATCTTCATCATCAGCAATCATTCTCACGCCGTAGAATAAACGTGTAACTTTATGCTTTATGTCATTATATCACATCAGCGTTCACCATTATGAAGATCAACAAGAATAAATTAATAATCAGTCGAACTCCAAATATGAAAAATTTATTAAAATAGCTAATATCACACATGTACATGATACCGATTAGTTCGGAGGAGCAAAGATTAAGAACTAACTTTATTATATCGTTACTACGCAACGCTGCGATGACATCATCTGCGACGTAATATCGCTTAAACAAATTTCATTGATCTGTGACTGACAGTTGACACACACACACACATATATATATATATATATATATATATATATATATTAATAGATGAAAATAGTTAATAAAATTTACTAACAATATTTTTATTGTGGCAATAAATCAAACAATTTACAAAATTTAAAATATTCAATCTCTCAGGGTCATAACAGGGTTTGATAATGGACGAATCAACAATATTTAAAATCTTATCAACAATTTACAATTAAAGAAAGTTACTTGTCAATGAAATTAGAACAAAATTTAATTGAGAACGAAGTTAAACTAAACAGATTGACTCTGATTGACAATTTTAACCAATAAGAAGAGAACGAAATCTGACGGCTATCTTTCAATCAGGTTTACATAATTAATTGTTTTGTTTTAAATTGTTACTCACGTGTGCCCAGCTTTGCAGGATACCTTTAATTTTCGAGAACACTATTGTGGGGTTTTACACTGCTTCTACTCACAGATTCTGCACT
The DNA here is from genome assembly GCA_037074705.1 of Zhengitettix transpicula. Taxonomy (NCBI): domain Eukaryota; kingdom Metazoa; phylum Arthropoda; class Insecta; order Orthoptera; family Tetrigidae; genus Zhengitettix; species Zhengitettix transpicula. Next base: position 1,937,721 of record CM073590.1, read on the forward strand.
GATTCTAAATCAATATTTTATACGTCGTCAGGAACCTTCGTCCTCTCAGTAGACCACTCGCCTTGGGCGAATTCTATATATATATATATATATATATATATATATATATATATATATATATATATATATATATATTGTAATCGCCTACCGCTCCCTCGGATCCTTATAATGGACGAATGCCGACCCGGGCGCCACTGCATGTGCAGAAAAGTTTTATTTTAAATTATATAAACGACAATCGTCTCATTAATTAACATTCGCGATCCGCGTGATCCACACCAGGGAGCCGATAAACGATTTGCCAGAACTCGTGAGTACTTGAGTCGAGCATGAGACTCTCAATAAACTATATCTCAGGTGTCCTGGCTTTGATCAATTAAGTAAGGAAGGATTCACTGAATGAAAACAAAATGTAAACATAAAATTCAGTTTAATGGACAAATTGGGGTTAATACAAATACCCGGCACGACTCCTCAATCGCCAAATGTTGCCACTTATATTGATAAACTTACATCTAACATGTCTCCGTAAATTTACTATTTTGGCCAAATTTAATATGTCCTTTAAGTACACAGCCGGTCATTGGACCCACAACTCTCAATCCGCAGTAATTTCACACGATTCAGGGAAAGGGAGGGAAGTTTGCTTACTGTGCTGCGACGCGTTGTCTTCTGATGATGTCCAGGTTCAGGTTCAGGTGCCTGGCCGGTCGGCTGACCAAATCCTCGTTCGCAGAGAAGCGGCTAAAACACACAGGCGCGACGGCCTACCCTTGCTCCGCAATTCAAGGTTCTCTCCTCCAAGAACCTCCGCACCAAGATCTCCGACGTGTTCGTCCCTTATACTTCACCCGGAACCAACGACGCCCGCTCTCCTGCCTTCCAGGACGCAACTCGTCTCCACCACACTACTCCGGTCAAAGACGCCGGCTCTGCTTCCCGACGAGCCTAATGTTGGATAACAACTGTCCCGTCTCCTGGCCCACAGCTTCTCCCTCGCCGTCCAGGACCCGACTCCTCCAAATCCGCCACAGCTGTGCCCAGCCACGGTCACCTTTGTCCTAGCACGTTCACCACTACGGTCAGAAAATGGCCTGACAAGGCGTCCCTCGCAAACCCACTTCCTGTTGACGTAAACTTAGTCCCAAAGACCGGCCGTGTGAAAAATGTTACCTCCAACATTGCCACGACAAGACAAATAGTATAAATGTTTAAAATCACCTATTACAATATATATATATATATATATATATATATGTCAAGCATCTACGCAAGCTTTTTGAGAGTTTGTAGAAGAATGGTCTCACAATAAGCCCAGATATATATATATATTGTAGTAATTAGTAATTAATCCATTGTTATAATTGCAACGTAAAGAACTCATTATTAGACTATATAAAGCATACACCGCGACAAAGCGGGCGGCGAGACAAAAGAACCATTGTTAAGACGTACGCATTCGAAAATTCTACGAGACGAACGACAGTCTACGGCGAGGAGCGAAAGAGTACAGTTACAGTCAGCGAGGAGAAGCGAAACGAAAAGGTTGCAAGTTAAAATTGAACAAAAAGTTTTTCAGTCTGTAATTCATCGAATAAGGTTACAGGAAAGTTTCTCAATAAGTAAAGCCACAAGCAGTAACCTAATAATTTCCTGCCGCAGTAAAAAACTCAATAAGTAAAGAGACCGTCACCGATGTCATCGAGAGGAAGTTGTTAATGATCTGACTGACCATTAATTCGGAAGGAGTAGCCGTTTCCAGCTGCGAGAACCTAAAGTTTCGACAAGTGTTTTGTAACCAATTTAAATTCAGTGATATCCCCAAAAACGTGTGCACAGAAAACCCCAAAATTGAGACCTGGTCGGCCGTAAGTAAAAGAACTCTAAAATTTATTTGTAAACCATTTCTTTAAGATACGTCAGATCGTTCTTCAATTATTTTCTTTTCTTTAATTATTCATTTCTTTTCTTTAATTGTTTTGTTAGATAATTTAAATTCAATTCACCCATTTATCAAACCCAGTAAAGACCCTGAGATTTTAAATATTATTGTGTAATTTTTATAATGTATTTAACTTCATTAATAAAATTTGTTTAATTGTTCACCTTTAATAATCTTTTATTTTATTTAGACGCCTTTTTAATCTGTTTATTACAATATATATATTGTTATAATTAAATATATAATAATGGCTGAATTTAACAAAAAAACACAAAACTTACAATTACTTTATATGGGGGGATCAATATTTATTAAGCCAAATTTAAAAACAATTATAAAATACACAAAATATTTGGGATCTCAGGGTCTTGATCTGGGTTTGATAAATGGCAGAATTTAAATAATCAAAATTACATTTACTTTTTATGGAAATCAATGCGTCTGAACATAGACGAAATTTGTTGCGGAAGAAATAATACTAAAGATTGAATTTAACAATTTCAATTTTATCAAGAATTAACAATCTCATTCTATCGATAATTAAATAATTAAAGAACGATCTGACTTTTATCTTTTAAACACGGTTTACAAATGATATAATAGTTTACATAAAACACAAGTAAACAGTTTTGACGGAGAGACTCATAAAATCGCAATTTAGAAGCAGAAGTTTTGCTTAAAAAACTGAACTAATTGTCGCATAGAGAGACTTCAAGGAGACCAACGTCCGAGGGCTGACAGAGGGGCGGCTAATCCAGGTTCCAGGATAGCAGAGATCGAGAGTAAAAACTGCGTGTGTTCAAAATCTAAAGTGTAGAATCAGTTTGGCCTGTTTAGTGGGTGCTGACTTCAAGCTACAAGAGTCCGAACTGGTACCAGTAGCACTGTCGTGAGTACAAAACAGTTATTAATAACTGTAAACGATAATTAAATGGTACGGTCAGATTTCGTTCGCGTTTTTCTTTTCATTCGTTTTCTTTTATTTCTTGTATTTAATATTGTATTTCGTTAACTTCTATGAGTTTGGATTGTTAATGTTTTAGTTCATTAGATTGTATTTGTTCTTACTATCAAACCCAGTGATGACCCTAAAATAAAGATAAATTCGACGTAGTTGATTGTAAAAATATAAAGCTGTATTTTCATAGAACGCCACGAATTAATAAAATAAAATTGAAATATTTGTTTGTTAAATTGATGGAATTCGGCTTTCAAAGCATTGCTTGTAATGTGTAATTTTCTACAATAAATTTTTAAATCATAATAATTTTGTTAATTATTCCTATTTAATTAAGACCACCTTTTAAATCATTACATAAATTGGCGTCTTCAACGTGTGGCTAACTATCATTCAAATTTTAATTATTTTTTTTGTGAATTTCTTTTAATTAAAGACTTTTTTAATTATCACTATATATATATATATATATATGTAACATGGTGATTGTCAAAAAGTCACTTTAGAGGACTTCAGTGTGTGTATTAAAAGTAGTTACTATTATACAAAGCAGAATGCGTTTGGCAGAGCAGGTTGTGTTTGTCAGACAGTAGTTGCCAGTTCTTATTTTCCAGTTGTCAAGTATGTAACGAGAGAAACCAGTTATGTAGATATAAAGTTAATCATATATTCACAGAAAGCAGAATGTGGACGGTAAAAAGTAATTGGTCAGCGAGCGGTGTGTGATCTACAAACAATTAGATATTCAGAAACAGAAAGATATCGATTGTGTTCCAAAGTAATTGCAAACGATAAAGCAAAGAAAGTAGAATCAGTGCAAATGGCCTGTTAGTGAAAAGTGGAGTAAATAAAAAGAAAATTAATTAAAATGCAAATAACGTGTGCATAAGCCTCAGAAGACATAACTGGTACGTAATTCAAACAAATTTCTCATCTGTAAACATAATAAGTAAATATCTACCGTCATATTTCGATAACTTTTCAATTTAATAATAATTTTTCTTATTGTAAATTAACATGATTGTTAGTACTATCTTTATTAGAGGCCTGATAGGTTGCCTTGGAATAGAGTTCTCACAATAGCCGAAAAATTAATAAAATTTGTATATTCAATTTAGTTAAGATTATAAAAAAAATTATTCATTGTTATCTTTTTCAAATATATGGATAAATTTTTCCTTTTAGTAAAATATGAATACCACATAATTTGTACCTAACATGGTGCTTTATTTCCTTAATAAAAAGTGATTACAACAATATACATATATATATATTGTTGGCGGTACCCGCTCCCTCGGATCCTTGCAATAGACGAGTGCCGACCCGGGCGCCACTGCATGTGCAGAAAAGTTTTATTTTAAATTATACAAACGACAATCGTCTCATTAATTAACATTCGCGATCCGCACTAGGGAGCCGATAAACGATTTGCCAGGACTCGTGAGTACTTGAGTCGAGCATGAGACTCTCAACAAACTATATCTCAGGTGTCCTGGCTTTGATCAATTACGTAAGGAAGGATTCACTGAATGAAAACAAAATGTAAACATAAAATTCAGTTTAATAGACAAATTGGGGTTAATACAAATACTCGGCATGACTCCTCAATCGCTATGTTGCCTTTTATACATTCTTATTCATAAACTTAAATCTAACAAGTCTCCGTAAAGTTACTATTTTGGTCAAATTTATCAAATTTAATATGTCCTTTAAGAACACAGCCGGTCATTGGAACCAAAACTCTTAATTCGCACTACTTTCACACGATGCAGGGAAATGGAGGGAAGTTTGCTTACTGTGCAGCGACGTGTTGTCTTCTGATGATGTCCAGGTTCTGGTTTAGGTGCCTGGCCGGTCAGCTGACCAAATCCTCGTTTGCAGAGAAGCGGCTAAAACACACAGGCCCGACGGCCTACCCTTGCTCAGCAATTCAAGGTTCTCTCCTCCAAGAACCTCCGCACCAAAATCTCCGACGTGTTCGTCCCTTATAGTTCACCCGGAACCAACGACGCCCGCTCTCCTGCCTTCCAGGACATGACTTGTCTCCACCACACCACTCCGGTCAAAGACGCCGGCTCTGCTTGCCGACGAGCCCTATGCTGCGTAACAACTGTCCCGTCTCCTGGCCCACAGCTTCCCCTTCGCCGTCCAGGACCCGACTCCTAATTAATCCGCCACAGCTGTGTCCAGCCACGGTCACCTTTGTCCTAGCACGTTCACCACTACGGTCAGAAAATGACCTGACAAGGCGTCCCTCGGAAACCCACTTCCTGTTGCCGTAAACTTGGTCCCAAAGACCGGCCGTGGGAAAAATTATATCTCCGACATTCCCACTCCAAGACAATTGGTATTAATGTTTGAAATCACTTATTACAATATTATATATATATATATATATATATATATATATATATATATAAAGAAAGTATACATTCTTCAGTTTTAAAGATGCAGCGGTCCTCTTTGCTCCGCGCGCTGTTTGTTCTTCAGTTGTTCCGGAATCGTCACTCTATCTGACGGCTATTAAAAGAACGAAGGAGATTTTAAACGAGATAGATTTTAAATTCGTAAAGAACTGATAATAGTAAACTTTAATTGTCGTTTCTTTACAGAGAAACATATTTTTGTTTACTGAATCAATATTCATAACAATTGTCTTATAAAACGACAATTTTTGTTTATAATGGAAAAAAAACTGCAATTTGCATTTAAATATGTAGCATCAAAAGACAAAAAGACAAATATCATCACCATAACCTCTATTACAACAGAGGGCAATTTGAAGTATGTGCTGCCGGAAGCCGAAAAATCGGTACGTGAACATTTTGAATTAAAAAAAACAGAGAACTATAAAAGAGTGAAAAAAAGCTTCAATCAAAGAGGCCAAGAAAGGATAATATGGATTACATGCACAGAGGAAATGGAAAAAATTTATTTCGATGAAGATGGAAATTTAATGTTTAAGGATTTGTATCTAGAACAGATAGTGGAAGGAAGTATACCAGAAGCCAGACAGAAGAAAGAAATTCAATTAAATCTGAAAAACATAGCAGAGAGGTTTATGATAGAAAAATTTGCATGTAAACACTCAAACGCAAAGCAATGGTTGGAGATATTTGAGAGAATGTAGAAGATTTGAAATTAGTGAAGATAATACAAAGATTGAGATATTAAGACTATTTATGGACAAATCGTGTTTAAATTGGCACTCAGCAACACTGACAACATTGACAATGGAAGCTGGATGGTCTGCATGGACAGAGAAATTTTTAGAGTCATTTGCAGACAAAGGATGGAGTTCAGGTTTCTATGCTATATCTTATAAATATAAAGAAGGTTCACTAATGGAATACACAATGAAGAAAGAGAAGCTATTGCTTGATATGGACAATGATATTGGTACAAAGACTCTAGTGATGCTTATAGCAGCAGGACTACCTGAATTTGTTAGAAATAAAATAGATAGAGAAAATTGTGTAAATTCAACCGGACTGCTACATGAAATTAGAAAGTGTGAAAATCTAGTGAGTAAAAATACCTTCATAAAAAAGAAAGAGGAAAGACAAGACAATAAGAAGAAATTTGAAGAGAAGAAGCCATGTAAAACCTGTGAAAAATTGAACAAAGGTATTAGGTATCATCCAGAGGACACGTGCTGGTTTAGAAAGAAAAATGGGAATGAAGTTGGAGTAATTGGAAGCAATTCAGTGATAGAAGTAGATATAAATACAGAACAAAAAAACGAGTAATCACACCATTGATTAAAATAAAAATATTATTAGAGGAGAAGCTAGAAGTAAATGGAACATATGATCCAGGCTCCCAAGTCTCTCTAATAAATTCAAAATTAGTTAAGATAAAGAAAAAGACAGAAGATGTAAATAAAATATTTTTAAAAACAGTCAATGGTGTGACACAAACAAAAGGTTTAGTAACCATAAAAGTAAAAATTTTTGAGAAAGAAGAATACATTGATGTGTTTATTGTAGAAAGAGACGATTTTGAAGATTTTCTTATCGGTTTAGACATAATAAAGAAATTCAAACTAATTCAGGATGAAAATTTACAAATATCCCAAAAAGAAGAAATAAATACATTGGATAAAAATGAAGAAATAGAAGAAGTTAAAATAAATTTTAACGAACATGTGAACGAAGACGAGTTCAGGATGAATTTAGATCACTTGGACAGTATAAAAAAAATAAAGATTGAAAAACTAACAGAAAAGTATAACACAGTATTTGCAAAAAATAAATATGATGTAGGCACCGTTACAGACTACGAAGCTCGAATAGACTTATTAGTTGATAAATATTGTAGTAAGAGGCCGTATAGATGTACTATAGAGGATAAAAAAGAAATAGAAAATCAAGTGGCAAAGTTACTCGAAAATAAGTTAATTGAAGAATCTTATAGCCCGTTTGCAGCACCAGTAACCCTAGCATTCAAAAGAGATGAAAACAGACGATCAAGACTGTGTATAGATTTTCGCGAATTAAACAAAATAATTGTACCACAAGCTCAACCATTCCCATTAATAGAGGATCTAATAATAAAAACAAGGAACTGTAAATACTTCACCACACTAGATATAAATTCCGCTTTTTGGTCAATTCCACTACGCATTGAAGACAGACAGAAAACAGGATTCGTTACACAAGAAGGACATTTCCAATGGACATGTCTACCATTCGGATTAAAAACATCACCAGCTATTTTCCAGAGAATTTTATCCAATATCTTGAGAAAACATAATTTAAAAGACTTTTCAGAAAATTACATAGACGACATTTTAATTTTCTCAGAATCATTTAAAGAACATAGAAAAAGTAATAAAAGCAATAGTAAATGAAGGTTTTAGACTAAAATTTAAAAAATGTACATTTGCAGCAGAATCAGTAAAATACCTTGGACATATAATAGAACACAATACAGTAAGACCAGTAAAAGATAATCTAATTTCAATACAAAATTTTCCCACTCCGAAAACCCAAAAGAACATTCGACAGTTTCTTGGAAAAATCAACTTCTATCACGAGTATATACCGAAAAGTTCAATATTGCTGGACCCGTTACACAAACTATTACGGAAAAATGAGAAATTTATATGGTCTGAAGAGTGCGAAAGATCTTTTGCGGATGTAAAAAAGTTTCTATGTTCTCAACCTGTGTTGGAAATATTTGATAAGGATTTACCAATACGAATTTATACAGATGCATCACTGGCAGGCGTTGGTGCAGTATTTAAACAGATACAAAAGAATGGTAAAGGAAAGGCAGTCGCATATTTTTCAAAAAAATTGAATGACTCACAAAAAAGGAAAAAAGCTATTTATTTAGAATGCTTAGCAATCAAGGAAGCAATAATGTATTGGCAACACTGGTTAATTGGAAGGAAATTCACAGTATTTTCAGACCATAAACCATTAGAAAACATGAATATAAAAGCTAGAACGGATGAAGAACTCGGTGAGTTGACTTATTACTTGTCACAATACAATTTTGAAATTAAATATATTCCGGGAAAAGATAATGCCGAAGCGGATAGTCTCAGTAGAAATCCAGTACTAGAACCACTTGAAAATACAGAAGAAATACTAGAAATAGTCAATCTAATAAAAATACAAGAAATAAAAACAGATCAAGAAAAAAATAAAACATTGCAAAAAACCAAAACAAAATTAATAGAAAAAGATGGAATCTTCTATAAAAAAGTTAGAAATAAAGAAAAGATACTTTTATCTCAAAAGTTAAGCTTAGAATTAATTAAAGAAATACACACTGAATGGTGCCATATAGGGATTAAACAAATGATGAATAGGGTGTGCCCCTATTATACAGCTAAAAATATAACTTCAAATATAAAAAAAATGTGTAAAAACTGTGAAATATGTATTAAGAACAAATCCAGAGGGCAACAAAAATATGGGCTGATGTCACAATTGGGACCAGCAACAGAACCATTCGAAATAATGTCAATTGACACCATTGGAGGCTTCGGAGGACAAAGATCAACAAAAAGATATCTCCACCTACTAGTGGACCATTTTACGAGATATGCGTTTATTTCAACATCGAAAACTCAAAGTGCAACTGACTTCATTAAGTTGATAAATAAAGTGCTGGAAACGGACAAAATTGGAACTATACTTGCAGATCAATATCCGGGAATAAACTCAAGAGAATTCAAGGAATTCCTTGTAGAAAATGATGTTAGACTAATTTTTACGTCGGTCAATGCGCCCTTCTCCAATGGTCTGAACGAGAGATTAAATCAAACTCTAGTCAATAAGACAAGATGTAAGATAAATGAAAAAGGAAAGAAAAGATCTTGGACAACGATCGCCAGAGAATGTATTGATAAATACAATAAAACAGAGCATACGGTAACGGGTTTTACACCTAAGTATTTATTAGATGGCACAGATACCAGCATTTTACCCGAAGAATTAAAAACAAGAAACAATAAAGAAAATTGGATAAGAGATAAAGAACAAGCTCTGAAAAGAACAAGAAGATCACATGTATATAACAAAAATATATTTGACAAAAATAGAATTAACCACCAGTTCAACACAGGAGATGTAGTATATATAGAACATGGCAGCAAGCTGAACAGAAAGAAGTTAGACGAACTGAGAATTGGACCTTACGAAATTATACAAAAAATATCAAATTCAATATATAAAATAAAAACTGGAAACGGAAAGAAAGAAACGGGATTATTCCATGTAACGAAATTACTCCCAAGATCATAAGACGGACATGAATACTGAAAATTGTAAAAGTTTTCACCCCGGGAGCGGGAGATATAAAGAAAGTATACATTCTTCAGTTTTAAAGATGCAGCGGTCCTCTTTGCTCCGCGCGCTGTTTGTTCTTCAGTTGTTCCGGAATCGTCTCACTATCTGACGGCTATTAAAAGAACGAAGGAGATTTTAAACGAGATAGATTTTAAATTCGTAAAGAACTGATAATAGTAAACTTTAATTGTCGTTTCTTTACAGAGAAACATATTTTTGTTTACTGAATCAATATTCATAACAATTGTCTTATATATATATATATATATATATATAATGACCGATAATATAGAAAAAAAGCAAGTATTTTTTGTTTATGAATAATACTTAACTGACTTCTTGCCCATTATATATTCTTAATCACTCAATTTAATTTAGTTTTAAACTTACTATGTCAACACTATACTGGGGTATTCCATGCAGTTGAAGATCACTCAACAGTAGTTCTTACGTCGATTCACGTTGGAATGTAAATGGAACTGTATTAGTTGAAGAATATTTTAGGGAATCATATAATTGATTTTGCTATGTAGAGAATGTAATATTGTTAAATTAATAATAACTTTGTTAAACACTATTTTTCTGAGTGTTACCTGGGACCGATATATATATATATATATATATATATATATATATATATATATATATATTGAGACGCGTCCTGCCTTCTGACAGGCTGCGTCAGTATCAAGTTGATATACCCGGTTCCAGACCAACGTTAGCTCGCATCCAAACCACCTATCGGGTTGCAAGGCCCACTAACTTCACAACCTCCACGGATGGTTATCAGCTGCATCATTATCAGTAGCTGAGAGCCGTGGATCGAAGTTGGGATTTGATCAAAATCTCCTGGAGAGACTGGTGGGATTTCGTAAATAATTTAATTATTCATATTACGATCTTTTATTGGGCGCCACCTGCAAAGCAAATACTCTCACTCGCAGGAAAGAATGATGCAATTACTATATTTATATTGTCTCACGAAATTTGGGGATGCCTTTTCCTCTCCGATTTTGAACTATAGGATCCCACAAGCCGAGGCACCTCGGCCTGTTCTGAGAGGTCAGAGACCTTGGGCATACGGCAAGAGTTGTCCGCTATTCCCATTGGAATAGTCGGCCAGCTGCCTCATAAACTGGACGAGGCACGGAGAAGGGAATGCTGCTTCCCTACAGCAAACTCCTCTCCCGCTATCGGAAGGGCGTGGGACAAGTACCCAATGGCCGATCTACCTAATGCAGGTTTTTCTAGGGTTTGTCCTGCATTTCTTTTAGGCGAAAGCCGGGTAGGATCCTTAAACAATATCCCGGGGGCACTAGTTACCCCTGGCTACCTTCCTCCACCCTTCCGCATCCCCCCTTTCAAATTCCTTTCCTATGCTATAAGAGGGGAGTTGCCACTATTTGGATTACCCTATACATAGCCTGTCTAGACCCAAAAAAAATTAAATTCGCTGAACAGAATTTGTTATAAAAGTAAAACTATCTAAGAAATAATGAAACAATTGTTATCATCGGGTAAATGTAACGTCTGTTTCCAAGTTTTGAGGGATATTAACCCAGAAGAGTGTAAAATCATTTCGTAACAAAATAACTAGGAAACAGTTCTTGTTATGCGGGCAGATGTTTCGCGGAAATCTTACGATAGGCAATGTGGAAATGTGATTAACCGAACGGCAATGGGAACTTGAATTGCGTTAGGAAGTAGCTCTGTTATTTCGGGAGAATCAAGAATTCAGAAGGATCTGCCCACACACAAGAATTGTTAATCGCCAGCATGCTCAGGGACGCATATACTCCCTCTCCCAAGATTAACCGTGGTTTTTATTGTCGCAAACTGACGCACTACCTGGTACCATACATCGCGGTTTACCACCTCTGCAGCACAGACAGGGGTCGTCTCTGGTCCACAGTGACATAGGCTGCAGCAGCAGTCTGCCTGCATATGTGCACTAGGCTGACGAAAAACTCATTCTCCTCTACTCCGACTTATAACTGCAAAAGTTACTCCAATCTTCAAGAAGAGTTCGCCCACCGACACATCAAATTACAGACCAATTTCCCTACTTCCGATATTTTCAAAAATACTAGAAAAAATTCTACACAAAAAGTTACTTGAATTCTTGACGAAGTATAAAGTAATTACTCCAGCACAACACGGCTTCCTCAAACAAAAAGCCACGAGCACTGCTATGTACGAGTTCATTCAAAGTGGAAAAATTGCAAACGTAAACTCAACACTAGCTAACAAATGATTGTCCTTTCCTTTATTTCTCTCCTATTACGAAGATTTTAAACAGGTTCTAAGAAGATTTTTGATATATTTATAATATAATCTCAGTGAACTTGTCAGAATGGGAAGGCATTTCTTGTGGTGTGCCTCAGGGCTCAATATTAGGTCCACTGCTTTTTCTTTTGTATATTAATGATCTTTCAGAACATATGGAACCTATAAAATCTGTCTTATACGCAGATGACACTAATTTGTTAATTACAGACATTGATTTAAATAATCTCAATGCGAAGATTGAGACTGCAACTAGAAACCTAAATACTTGGTTCGCCGCCAATAAATTAACGCTCAATGTACAGAAAACTAAGTTAGTTCGTTTTACAACAGAAACCAACAACATCGTAACGGATAAGTTCTCAGATCATGCGACTTTCCTCTGTTTGAAGGTCGACAGTAAATTAAAATGGAACTTGCACATTGATCGCCTCGTGCGCAAAGTTAGTTCTGTTTGTTTCTCATTGAGACTATTGATGCAACAAGTTGATACCAAAACTGCTTCACTAGTCTATTTTGCCTACTTTCATTCACATATGTGTTACGGTATTGCCAACTGGGGCAATTGTTCTCGTAGTGTGGATGTTTTCAAACTGCAAAAACGAGACATTAGAATTATATCAGGTTCAGATGCTAGAGAAAGCTGCAGACCGCTGTCCAAAAGACTTCATATTCTGACTCTACCTAGCGCTTACATATTAGAAATACTAAAATTTGTTAAACGCAACATGAACCTTTTTTCAAGTAACGGGGACAATCATGGCTGCGATACAAGAAACCGTTCAGTTCTCAGGTCTGACAAGCACAGCCTCAGTCTCTACGAGTCTAGCGTTCATTATTCCGGTATCGCACTATTTAACAGCCTTCCTGAACATGTAAAGAACATCAACAACTACAACTCATTCGTCAAGGAGTGTAAAACTTTTCTTGTAAATGGAACTTATTTTTGAATCGGTCTCACATTCGTTGAACTGCCTTGCCTACAAAATTGCCGAATATGCTATAAATATGTAAATAGTTTGTCCAGTTTTCCCCTTTTGGTTCTGTTTTCCTGCCTCTGCTTTCTGTAAATATCCAAGACGACATCGCTCCGTACCTAGCGACAGGAGATGAATACCAGAAAGTGATTAGTGTCGTGTGCGAGTTTCCTAAAGATAGTGTGTATGATTGTAGTGACTAGACAAATTTGAACAGATATGAATTTTTGTGTGTGTGTGTGTAACCTCTTTAATATTAATTCTGTTTATATGTAATTTATCGACTGTACATTTGTGACGAATCCTATTTCTTCTTAAGAGGGCTAATGGTGAATAAATCTATCTATCTATCTATCGTCTCGAGAGGTTTCTCTCTCTAATCCCAAATATCACTGTGTCATGATTGGGTGTCATCGACACGTGACCCGTAGTTTATTTCAAATTTAAGCCCCACCATTGGCCAATACCTTCCTTACCGTCTACCCTTTCTTGACCTTTCATGGTCAAGATTTTATTACCCTATTTGCAGGCCAGTGGATTTTCCTAATCCGCCCCGCAATTGTCTGCTGTCGCCTTTTCGGCAAGCAACGTTCCCATGTCTCTGGGACTTTGACCATTAGTGCCGGAACTTGATGGTTATCGGTATGATGAATATCAGAATTAAATTCAGCGAGTCATATAACCCCTGATTCGACGTAAATCTGTTTGGTTTTGTATTATTTTTATGTAATCACTTTTTCCAACAACTTGTGCTCTCCTCCATTTTCGTTAAGCATGAAATCATATTTTAACTATATTGAGTGTGTTTATCTCAGCTATCCAGAAAACTATTTATTGTACGCTATTATCGGTAGCGTTCGTATTTTTAACGTCAACCAATTTTTACCCCAAGCGCTATGGATTCAAGAATTGTACTCCTTCCTGAGAACCCTCAGCTCTATTCCCACGCCCAACGTTTGTTCCCGGATCGTAAGTTAAATGACTAGTAAATTTGGTTGTATTTTCTCCACGTGTATATATGTGTACGCATACTTTTGTTTCACCCCTTCCACTCCTACCCGCAAGGGCTGAACTTGAACTTAACTGACGCGGTGAATGTCAAAATTAAAATTAACAACTCCCAAAACCGCGGATTCGACTCCAATATCAGGGTTACATTCTATTGATAACGGAATTTTATTTTAAAAGTTACATTATTTTAGTCAGTAAAATCATTTATTTGAATTTAAATGTTTAAAACTGAATGTTTGTACAATTCATACAATATGAATTTAACGGAGTTTAAAGTATATAAAGTCAACTTGGTGAAATTAATCGAGATGTTAACATTGTACACTTACATGACACATCCCCCATTTTTTGGAGTGGAACTTCGTCAGCGTAGTGACTCTCTCTCTCTTTATATGTAATGAGGTAGTTATTTTGTGTATTACAGATTTCTCATTTTATATCTTGCATTTTAAGTAATATGAATATTCAAATAATATTAAAAATTCCAGTTTACTCATTAAAATACGAATAAAATATTTTAACTACAAATATTTGGAAATACACATTTCCTTAAGTGTCCTTTGCGTGCAATGATGCCTCACATATTTTTTAACTTAAAACCTTGTACTATAACTACTATGGGTGTATCACTGCTGTAGTGTTCATTTCCTGCAATATGGAATATGTGTACCAAGTTTGGTTGTAATTTCACACATTTATATTTGTATTGTATTGAGAACATACTTACACACACACATGACCACATCCAAATTTTTTAAAAAATTTATTAGACAAAACTTATATCCTAAGATTATTAGTTGGTTACATATAGTTTACAGTATATACAAGTTAAATTATGTTCATAATTAACACGGGAACTTGGTAATTAGGTTATTTTGCCATTTTTTCTTGTATCTTAATTTGTCTGTCTGACATTGTTGGGCTATGAGGGTTCATTGGTGATGTTGAGTTTGATGGGTTGGATGGAATGGGTGGGTGGGGTCTGTGTGTGTGAAGATGGGGTGAGCTGGGAAGTGCCCGAGTATTCTGGGGGAAGGATGAGGCCTATAGGGCATTTTCTTTGGAGGCGACATGAGTGTAGTGGTGGGGGATGGTTGCTATGGAATTCCTAAATTGTAGTGTTAGGATGGTTGAAGATGCTTTTGATTAGTGGATTTCGTGATTAAGGAGTTGACTTTGGGAAGTTTAATGTCATGGTGGATGAGGGAATTTCTGAGGTACCCATATGGGTTGTATTATGGAGAAATATACTAGGCATTTTGTGCTGATGGTGAGTGGGGCTTTTCTATTTAGGAGGGGATATAGACTTCTGAATTTAAGATTGATTTTGGAGAGGAGGTTATGTGCAGTTTCCATGAGAGCTTTGAATTCAAGAGAAGTCCTAGGTAATTTGGTTTTTGTGTGTATTTCTGCATTGTATCGATATAAGGGCATGTGTGGAGGTGAGATTTTGGTTAGTGTGAATGGGATGGTTACTGATTCGCCACTCATGTTGATTGAAGAGGTTGGATATTGGAGGCAATGTTGTCCATGAAGAAGATTGTGTTAGTGGCAGGATATTGTGGGAGATGTTGTATAGGAAGGGGGCAATAATACTTCCTTGGGGGACACCTATGGGGTGGGGATGGGAGATTTGATTATTTATTTTTATGGAGAAGGTCCTGTTGGAGAGGTAGTTGAGTAGTATTCAATAGTGGGTGTTGTTTAGGTAATCTTTGATTTTTGAAAGAATGGAAGGGTAATGGATTTCGTTGAAAGCTTTTTCAATGTCTATAAAAGTAGTGATGCAGGATTTGAATTGTTCATTGGAGTTGTTTATGAGGTTGGAAAGAAATATATGATTTTTTCTGTGCATCGTCAAAACGCCAAACAATCATCTAGCAACAGAGACTAAATAAACAAGCATTGAGTAAGAAATTTGTCATAAATAAATTATTACATCTTGTGAATTACTGTAAGTTCTTCAGTCTATAGTAAGTTAAATGCTTATTGAGTTTAGGTAAGGAATAATCGATCATGTTGCCAAACACTATAAATGCCATACATGTTGAATATAAAATTGAATGAAGGATGCACAGCATTAATATGAGACATGTCAAGGGCAAACAAGGATATATATATATATATATATATATATATATATATATATATATATATATATATTGGTATGGAAAGGATAGAGAGATGGGTTGTGGCTTACCTGAAAGTAAAGTGTGGTGTCGCTATGAGGAACTGAAGGTTGTTCTTCAAATTTTCGGAGGCTCTCAACCTCCTTCTTCAGGAAGGTTGTGGCATAGGAAAGGTTAGGATACAGATCATTCATACAAAGCATCACATGTATACATGTATGCTTGAACATACAAATACACATGAACATTCACAGACACACACTCACACACATATGTATGCATACTTATACATACATAAGCATGCTCATACATCCTCACATGGTCTCGTGAAAGAGGGGATGGTACATAGGAAGGGCACTAATTACAGGATGTTGAGTCCAGGGCTTTGCCTGGACTGCAAGACATGTTGGAAAGATAGTTCCCATAGATGGAGTCGAAATTGTTTATGTTGTGGTTTTGGGCGTGAGCAGCTACTGGGAATTGGATTTTAGATAGATTGACAGTGCTGCGGTGGTTGGCTATACATTCAGAGAGGGGTCTTTTGGTTTGGCCTATATAGAAGGCAGAGTCTGCAGTTAATTTGGTAGATGGTGTGGGAGGAGAGGCAGGTGATATTTTCTTTGATTTTGAATGCTTTTGTGTGATTATGAAAGGTTGTGGTGGACTGTAAGATAGGGCAATCATGGCATCTGCTCCTACCACAAGGTTTGCAACCCGGCAGGGGTGAGCGGGTGGGGGTGTGGGTTTTGCAAGGGTGTACAAGTAAATTTCGGATGTTGGGTGGGCGTCGTCTGAAGGCAACCCTTGGGCAGGTGGGGAATATAGTGGGGAGGATGGTGTTCAATTCAGGGTTGGATTGCAGTCCAGTGTAAGCTAGGCGAAGAATGGAATTGATTTTTTGTAGTCCAGAGAAGTAGGTTGTTGTGAGGGGTGGACTATTTTTTTTGTTTTGGTCAAGAGTAGGTGTGGGTGTTTGGAGGTTTGATAGGGCCCAGGTTATCTGTTTTTGGAGGAGGTTGCTGGGATAGTTTCTGTTGATTAAGGTGTTAAGGATCCAGTTGGTGTAAGAGGCGAGGCTGTTCCAGGTGGAGCAAATACATGCTCCCCTGAGGGCTAGACTATATGGGAAGGAGCGTTTTGTGTGGTGTGGGTGGCAACTAGTGAAGTGCAAATATTGAAGTGTGTTTGTAGGTTTGATGTGGACAGATGTGTTGATCGTGCCCGAGCTCAGGTGTATGTCAACGTCTAGGAAGGTGACTTTGGTTGGGGAGTGGTTCCAGGTGAATTTAACGGGGTGTTTGGTGTTCAGGGTGTGGAGAAATTTGGATAGGGAGTCTGGCCCGTGGGTCCATAGCATGAAGATGTCATCTATGAACCTGAACCAGGCCAGGGGTTTTAATGGGGAGGAATTTAGGTGGGCCTGTTCCAGGCGTCCCATGAACAGGTTGGCATAGGAGGGGGCTATCTGGGTGCCCATAGCTGTGCCACTGGTTTGATGGTAAATGTTGTCCTGGAAGGAGAAGTAATTTCTGGTGAGGACAAACTGGGTAAGGGAAACCAGAAAATTGGTGGTGGGGAAAGAATTTTGTGGTCTGCGGGACAAGAAGTGTTCAAGTGCCGCTAGTCCATTGGCATGGGGAATATTAGTGTAAAGTGACACTACATCTATAGTGACCAAAAGGGTTAGACCTCCTTGAGAAACAAATATCCCATGCTGTATCCACTGTCCAATTACCTGTCTCTCCTACCACATCATTTACCATAATAATTGCAGTTTCTGTACTGCTTTTATATTGACCAAACAAAATTATCTCTTCCTGAATGCATTGCTTACCACTGCAGCTCTGTCAAACAATCTAAACCCCAATTTCCAATAGCTGCTCATGTCACAACACTGACAATTTTGACTAATCCTTCACACTGACCTCCATCCCTCAGATTCATCAGAACTCCATTTTTGTGAACTCTTTTTCCAACACAGCCAGGCAAATACATTGATTCAACATTCTCTAACTACTGACTTTAACTCACTTACTTTAATTTTTACCTTTCACCCCTAATTTGTGTTTGTGTGTATTTTATATATATAATATACACGATTGTATGTATGTATGTGGGTATGTATTATTCCATTATTTTCCCACTGTTGTAACCTTTTATTGAAAAAATTATTTTATTGAGTGTCAATTGATGATGTCTACTAGCTGGCATGCTAGGCTTTTGAATTTGTCTGGCTGGCTGACATGACATTAAGTTCAGACCCTCAAAATTGTGTCATGTTTTTGCTTCCCAGCCTGATAACACCAACTTTCCTATCCAAATGAGTTAATTAATTTGACAATGTCACATCATCCTTACTTTCTTCGCAAAGATACACACATATAACCAACTAACTTATTTTTAGGAATCAGAGAGCCTTGATCCCATAGTATAAAAAAAATTAATAAAAAAACTGTTTTGAGATATACTGTTGTATATTGTAACAAGAAGTAGTGATTTAAGCTGTCATTTTTCTCACAAACAGAGTCATTCATGAAAAATAATAAAATTTACAAATCTACAAATTGGAAAAATATAACATCAAATTTTTCATTCTTGAGGAAGTCAATGCTGAACTAAATTCAATATCATGTAATGCAGAATAAAAACTTGGTGACAGCCTTCTAGGGATGTTTATGAGTAATGTGTCTTGTGAAGAATTAATTTTAATTTTATTTTACCTATATCAATGAGTGTGAGAAAATTTAACAATTCAGTTGCTACTTACTGTGCATCATTTATGGTTAAAAAAAATATATTTCTTAAATCTTTTTCTTATTATTATGATTCTGAGGTACTCATCTTTTATAAGTATATAGTTACATTAGTGCACCTATATGCATGTATTGTCAATATTTAGTGAGTATAAAGCAATACAAATTTCCCTGTGTTGTATTCATTTATAACTTTTATTTTGGATTGGGATAGTTAAAATTTTCTATCTTTCCTTCAAAATTATAGATGCTGTTATTCCTAGCTTAACAGCTCAACAACTAAGACATTTTTTAGATGAACATTTAACGTAATGACATTCTTAATGTAATTTATTTTGTTTTGAGCTTATAGCAAGTAAGTAAGAATTGTATAGAATTAACTGATCTGAATCATAAAGCTGTGATAGTGAGATATAGAAACCACAGTGATGTCTAGTTCATATTGAGTTAAAATCTAATGATCAAGGAAAGGAAAATTTAATATGTATCACACAGTCTTGAGGTTACGTCATATGGAATTGTACTTTGACATCAACTAATAGTTAACATATCAAACTAGAATTTATGCAAGAAGATGATGCTGCTGTCTTTCAAGAGTACAGTAGAATTTTGGAATTATTGACAAAGGCAGCCAAGAAGGAAATTACAACAAAGATGATTAAGCATATCCATGATTATTACTAATTATGATTATTTTGATTATTTTAACAGCTCAATTGTTTGCAGGTAAAGTTAATATCTCTTCGTGAACAAAATTCAGGTTCTGGTACCCATCTATTGTCATAATATTATACCAAAAAGTTCTGAAAATGAGAATACTATGCACATTTCCTTAATTGAAGATATACTTCATTTTCTTAGTATTGAAATTGAGGAAATTCCATATACTGTACTTAATATCTAAGATTAAACGATATTATAAATATATATAGCCACTTTGTTATTGCATGGGAATAGGCATTGCTAAACAAGAGAACTATTAATTATTTTATTTTTAGTTTTTTGACAGAAGAAATGAGAATTACATCACAGAAGGAAACACTTTTACAATTTGAATAAAATATCCAAAGCTCCAAGGTAAAATTTAATACAGAGTTAATTTATATCAAATGTCACAGCTATGGAAAATTGGCATTTTCACTTTATATTGAAAAAAACTGAATGAATCTTACATTAGTATCAAGCAAATTGTGATGGAATTAGTCACATGCATAATGCTGTTATAATAATTTGAACCAAAATCAGAAGTATGGATTATGGCACTTGTTCATGTATGTTAAATTAAAACAAAGATTACAAATGCATAAGCAGAACATATTTATGCGAACTGCGTAGATTGAAATACATTTCTGTAAAGTGTTAATGCACTTATCAAGGAAAATATGAATCTTTAGACCTTCAAGTGTGATGGAAAGAAAATAAACAATGATGAAAAAATGACTATCTTAGTTTAATTATTCAATTTCACTAAATTTCATTCTGAGCTTACAATTAATTATTCTTCTTCATATAATAAGTAAAATATCGGTATTAAATATGTTTGGTGGAAAGATGCATTAGGCAAAAATTCAGGAGAATCTAAACTTTTCTTGGCGTATGAAATTGAAAATATTCAGCCATAATCATTCATTCATTAGAAGCCTTACACAGTAAACATCTTTTAATACATTTTAATATGACAAGTTCTAGTTGATAGACAGAACCAAATGTGTGCATAATCACATACAAATGAAAGTATAAATTATAACAAATAATCCTTATTGAGAAGCTTGAAGAAATTTAACTGCTGGAATAAATTAATATGTAATTAGCTTTAAGCTAACATGTCAAAATAAATAAGTGTCCTGAAAAATCCAGCTTGTAGGAGCTATTCTCTCACCTGTTCTGGGATCACAGCCCTTGAACAAATGGTAATAGTTGTTATCTGTTCCCATTGGAATAGACAGTCAGCTGCCTCCTAAACTGGTCAAAGCACGGAGAAGGGAGCAAACCCATCTCTTCTCATGCAAGTTTTCTAGGGTTTGTCCTGCATAATTTTTGGGCAAATGCCAGGTAGGCCAATTAAAATACAGCCCTGGGGTTCTTGGTAATACTTGGCTATCTTCCTCTACCCTTCCACAACCCCTTTTTCAAATCCCTTCTTATGCTATTAAAAGGGAGTAGCCATGATGTGGATTACCCTCATGTAGTCTGTTACTCTAAATAAATTGCAAACATATATTTGAATTATGTGCAACGAATTCGGAAATATCTGAAACCAATTCTTTATTTTTTAAATTCAAATAAAATGTTAAACTAGCTGCCTTTTGTGCTTAGTATTTTGCTAGTCATTAATTTATTAATGTGTGTGTGCACACGCCACAAACAACACGAATACAGGCACATAACTGTATATGTTTGTGCAAAATCTGAATCTGTAATAGTGTGGAATTCCGTTAAAAATTTAAAAGTTACCCTCAGCTCCTACTCGCCGTATCAAAATAGGCAGTGTAGTAACAACAATGAACATATATACAAGTTTTATGTAGGATTGTATATTACTTCAAATGGATTACTTTTATCCAAATTCTACGTGTCTTTATTCCAAGTTAACAGTTATTCATAAGATTTTATCGAAATTAACTTATAAATCATATTGTTGAAATAAAAAATCCTACAAACGATTTCTTGTTTGCGAAGCAATATTTCGCAGTTTCTATAGGTTATTATTTCTTTCTATCGTTTGAACGCAGAGCATTACTCGACAAACTTTGTTACATAATTATTTTGTCACGATCTTTGTGCTTGGATGAGACATGTATTATGGCACGGTTTAATTCTGTTAAATATTTACTGTTGCAGCCTTTATTATATGAACAAAATCGGTAAAACCAATGTATTAAAAACCTTTTTGGGAAAGTTGTAACTCCTCTAAAGTATTATCGGTAGGTGAAGAAGTAGGCCCTATGGCTTTTTTTTTTTTTTTTTTTTTTTAGCGCAACAGGTTACATGAGGGTGATCCACATTGGGCAACTCCCCTTTAATAGCATAGGAAGGGATTAGAAAGGGGGGATGCGGTAGGGTAGAGGAAGGTAACCAAGGGTTAACTAGGGCCCCCGGGCTATAGTTTAAGGATTCTACCCGGCATTCGCCTAAAGAAATGCAGGGAAAACCCTAGAAAAACCTGCATCGGGTAGGTCGGGCATTGGGTACTTGTCCCACGCCCTTCCGATAGCGGGAGAGGAGTTTGCTGTGGGGACGCAGCATTCCCTTCTCCGTGCCTCGACCAGTTTAGGAGGCAGCTGGCCGACTATTCCAATAGGAATATCGGACAACTCTTGCCGTATGCCCAAGGTCTGCGACCCCGGAACATACACCTCTCAAAACAGACCGAGGTGCCTCGGCATGTGGGAACCTTAGTTCAAAAAAAAACCCAGAGAGATGTGAGAGCATCCCCAAAGGTAGCCCTCGCCAGAGCTCTCTGGGAAAGTTCACCTGCGAGAAATCCTCTTGCAGGCTTACTTGTCCAGGCCCTATGGCCTTTATTTCACTCATTTAGCCAACTGTTGTGCTTATTTGCATGAAAGCAATTCACCAATGTAAAAAATTGTCTTGGTATGAAAAACTACATCTTTAAACTGTGATTTACACTAGACAAAAATGCAGAATAACGGTTCTATCCCGTATATAACTTGTGAACCAAAGGACATTTAGGTAGGCCTGTAATATTTTTGACATTTTAGTTTGAATCGCAGGCTACATCCAATGAAATTTCTTGGAAATGGACAGAGTTCACTAGGAACCATGGTATAGTTTATATGAAATGACCCATATATCTCGTGAATGGGAACAAAGAATATGAACATTTGCATTTTAGCGCAGGCGCGGCGCTCTCAATCGAAAGCAGGATCAAGGATGGACTTACTGGCCACGGAAGAGGAACAAATAGAAACAGGTGCGATACGCACCTGACACACAAAGGCTATAGTAACATTGCACACAAGACCTTGACGCTGACGTGGCCCATGTAATTTCCTAAGGTCGAACTCGTGCCAACCCATACACGCGGCCATTATACATTCACGTCTCGAGTGACTGCTTTGAAAGAGTCACGGGCTTCTGTTCAATGTCACTCTTCTCTGGAGAATTCTCTAGTACCTCCAACAAGCAAGAGGAATTACAAAAACCACGATCCGTCCCAGTAAAGTCGCAGCCACGCGCCAACGTGTGTTGTAATTATTACAAGTCACCTGTAAGTCATCAAATTTAATACATATCTTCACGGGGAAAGTCATTTGATTAGTCATCTGATTACAGATGTATGTCACCGTTCATAACGTTTTACTTAGTAAATTCTTTAGCTCGTCTAAAAAATAAATCTCTATTACTACAGCTTTCCAATTGCCTTGTATAACAGGGTTCAATTATCCGTATTTATAGAATATTTATTCATTTTTCACACATTTGCGAGAATTATTTAATTAAGTTTTCATATTGCATAACAAATGTTTTATTGGACTTGGTTAACTACTCTCAGAATTTGTTTGAAATATATTTCACGAAACTAATTTTTGTCTTTATTTTTCAAAGATAACACAATTATAGTATTTAGATGTGATTTCGAAGCGACACGCGGATGAAATCATATTCAGACTTTGTTGGGAATAATATAATGAAACGTGTTCGGTTTGTTTTAAAAAAATTAAATATTTGCTTATTTACAAACTTTTACTTCATGAAACACATGCTTTGAAAAATCGTAATTGAATCATTGAGCACGTACCGACTACAGTTGTGATACGCCGGTGGTTATTTTCCCAACATATACCTTAATGGGTAGTCAGGCAAAACAAAAAAAAATTATAATAAGAAAGATAGTCAAATACAGACAAAAAACAACGTTGTGTGGTATTTATATTATCACTTATTTTGTCTGTATTTGGCTATATTTCTTATTATTAACTCTCAATCAGACGTAAATTTATTAATTTCAAAAAATGTTTATAATTTGGGAAAACTACTTTGCAGAGAAAGTCAACTCGCAAAACAAATTGATATGAGGTTAGATTTTGGTTTTCTTTAGCAACGACTTTGAAGTGGATATCATGACATATTCTAAGAAATTAGGAGTTACTGTTGTCTACAAATGGAGACGAATGGTCAATGGTCAAGTATATGTCAACCCTTAACCCTTGCGAAACTCAGTGCACATAACTCAAGGTTCAGGACTTGTAATTCGCGGAGATTCCGGACGTTCAATTTTCATATTCAATACATTATTTCCTTTCAATTAAAACTTCGAGATTCAGAGACACAAGTTCCAAATTCAGCACTCAGACTTCAAAGTATGAATATTATAATTCTCTTTGCGAACATTTATTCATGCACAGGAAGGGTTATGCCGTGTTGAGGGTTTTGTGCCATCTGGTTATCCGAAAATACTCCGAAACAGGTCGAACTGGCTATCTGAAAAGCTGAGGAAAAGGGAAACATTGTCAACGAGTAAGTACTTTACTGTTAATCCGACTTGGAAACTGTTGCTATGCTTTCAGCTGGCAATCCATAGTAATTATTAGTCGGATTGCGAATTTTTCATATTTTACTTCAAAGTCCTAAGGACAAGAGCCTGATAGTGAATAGAGTAAACTATGTCTTGTCTAATTACTTCTTATCTAATTAATATATTTTTTTATGTGAAAATGTGTACACTTAATTTGTTTGTCTTGTTTAAACCATTTGAATATTTTATTTTTTGTTTTTAATCTAAATGATAATTATGAAATTAGTTATTATTGTTTTTTTTTATTTTACTCCGTTTTCTAATAAATCATATAATACAAAAGTAAATATTACAAATTATGGCGGACAATGATTTGGCTAGGCTGGCAATATTATTTTATTATACGTTATATTATATTATACATCAACTTAATAACCACTTTTAAAACCCTCGACGGTTGTTCGTCTCAATTTCTGGTGTGTTCACTTCATCTGGTCAACACTGCGATGTTCGTCTAAGTAGCGCGTACGGCCTCATGTAAACTCTGCCACCGAATGTTTTATTATTGTAAACGAAGTAGCAGATTTCCGCAGAGTAGAATATAGGTCTACTGTGATATTCTTTGGACTGGGACCTTTCAAATGAAAGTATTGTATTACATATCGATGACCAATTGTTCCTTGAATACAAATTCGCTGAGCGCGTTCACTATTGGCCTATTATTTTGTTATTTTCATTGTTTTTTTACATGCTGCCCGATTGGCAACGGATGAACAGAACCGATGAAGAGTTCTTTTTGGAGTGATGATATTTTATGCCTTTATATAATTACGTTGTTTTGTGCAGTTCTTTATTCACATACATAACACATAAGTCAAGAGTCTGCCAATAAGAGTATCAAAAATTTAAACTGCATCACGATGAAAACGATACTTAATAATCAGCATTTCTATTACAAATGAAGTAAACATATTTAAGAAATAACATCATTCATATGCCCCCTCTGCTTTCCTTTGTTGAATTTATTCTTTAGACCCATGCCGCTCGTTTACTCATATCGCGTGTTAAATTGGCAATGGTGCTATGTTCTGTTGAAGGTCACGGGTATTTCCTTGTTTGTTTTTTTCGTATAACTCCACAGGAGAAGTCCAAACTGATGAGATTACAAGACTTGAGAATCAAATTATAATAATCATCATCCTTGGAATCGATGTCGCCACAAGAACGACACGTGGCACAAACCATGTAATGAACTCATATATGCGTTTTGAGTTCAATATATTGGATGATTGCATAATTTTTTATGTAAATAAATTCAAATACGTTATTTATTAAGGAACAATCTTTTTAGATAGCTATTAACCTTTTACTAGGTAAATTATAAGCCATTAAATTGTTGAATGTTAGCCTTTTGTTGTTACCAAGATCTTGCTGGTGTTGGTAATATAAATTGTTTTGTAGAGAAGAAAATGGATACATGTATCATCCATTATGCAATATCAGTCCGTTAAAATATCATTTTAATAATACCCAATATATATGCCCAAAAAGAAATAATAAAAATAAATCTACCATATGAAGAAAAAAACTAATAAATAAAAATATATATATTTCGCTTATTACACCATTTATAAGTACCCTGAAAATAGCTACAAGTAAAATTGTTGCCTTCCCATCAGTGTCAGTTAACGTTTCTATATCTCGGAAAGGTCAGATGATCAAAAGTCTAGTCTCGCTCAAGGTATGAAGTAGCGTGTAAGAAAGCATTTTTGAAAATATTATTCTCTGTAGTTCTCTAGGCCTCTCGTATCCGTAATAAAGTTTATGAAAAAATAGAGAAGACACACAACATTTTTGTAAAAAGAATCATTATGAAATTGGTGTTATAAATTATGATAATAAAGTCCTGTTAATTGAAGTTCACCATATTTCGTTAACATTACGCTGTAAGATACAATTCAAAAATAATTTTACGCGCAAAACATAAATTTTTGGTGAAATCAACTTAAAAATTGCTCAACACTTTCTTTTATAATTTCACACGGTAATTTAATATTATAATATCATCGGCATTAATTACATATTGTTACATAGGATTGGAATCGTTATTCGATAATATATATACCATTTTAACGTTACTGTGCTTGGGCACACCTACTTGTCCGGGTTGGAGACAGGAAAGACAATGAAAATGGATCGTCGCTGCAACACCAAAATCAGATTTAAAGGCTTGGAGTTTATGCAGAGCATCTCTGTATCACTTTCAACCTAGATATCGCTATGAAACAGGAACTGAGCGGAAAGAAAGTAGGCCAAATAACGTTGGCAACGAACTTTCATTTCAATATTTGATCAAAACACGTTGCATGGATTGTGTCCGAAAGGTTCAATGAAATCAACGTGCAACATTTACCATATATTCAGACATGGACGGAAGAATCATCCGGGATATCTTACTTGAACAGTGTTATTTAAGTGACCGTATCCTAGGTTAATACTTGATAAAAAAAAAATTGCCGAAGCGAAAAATAAACATGTTTTCGTTAAAACATTATGATTTTGCGTCATTTTCTATTAGATGTCGTTCAGCAGTAATCAGTTTCTAGAATAAGATAGACAATAGTTCATTGACCTATTTGTGAATGGAGTATACAGTAGTAAAAATTTTAAGCAACTTCCAGCCAACAATAAGGAATTAAGAAATACTCAAAAAAAATTCAAATGTATATGATTAGCCACTCCTACTCTGAACAGGAATTCACGCATCAGTAAAAATTTATCATTAATGCTGTATCGTACATACTTTAGATGAACGATGAAGCTATTTCAAGCATAACCGTAGAATGTTAAGATTAGTATAAAAATTGTAACTGTAATTATATAGTCCTTACAATACTTATGTAATATGACTGATATAAGTAACTCATTCACTTTCTTACTACGAAATTGATTATAAGATAAGTACTATGTACCGCTTGAATTTCCCACATCCTTGAAGGATCTAAGCTAATCTAAGCTATTAAAATTGCAGTAAATCTTCTTTGGATCTAAAATGTTAAGTAAACTATAAGAGAGTCATAAAATAAAGACGACCACAAAGTGATGTTCCCTTGTTTTTCTTTCGCGATTCCATCGGTTACGGCTGAGAGCGTTGAACCAGCGTCAGTTATGCTGAATCACCTCATGTTTGGAGAGCAAATGAAAACACAACTTCAAGAAAGAATTTAGTGAAGGAATAGTCGAAACTACATTCATGCAAAATATCTGTCTTTTTCATACAAAATTAAAATATTTTACAAATATTCGGAATAAGTGAGTGACATTGTATAATATGATTGCCATTATCACAGTTAACTTTTATATATAATGATATTTATGTGTCATACATGATCCTTTTAACAGGCTCCTAGATAAATGCACCCACTATAGAAGCCTATTTATATATGTATAATCATTATCAGCTATGTCAACCCATTTATACCGCACGCATATAAATATACTGGACAATTTTTTTTAGTATTTTCCGATCTTTCTTGATTCTCAAGTTGTCTTTCCCTTGACTGCAAAAGATAAACTAGTTTATATTATTCTCATTTGTAACGTCCTCTATATTTTCGTATTTCTTATGTGTTCACCTTCGTCACTCCCGTCTTAAGTTTAATATATATCTTTTAGTTTTTCACACAAATGAATCCTTCTAAACTTAGGCCTATATATGCAACATCGAATTGTGCGAACAAGTTATATTGATCGCCATTTCCGATCCATATCATTTGCATGGTCAAATACGTTCTTCTGAAGCTTTAATAGAACATATTCCATTAAAATACCATTGAGGGTCTCATATTGCCCTCCATTGCCCTCTGATAGATATATCGCTTTCTAGTTTTGTTTCATATAAAGTATAAACCATTGTTACTTCTAGAGAAGAGGGCAACATCTTATGTAAATCATAACGCCGCAAAATTTGATGTTTCAATTGATGCGATAAACACTATTCCGTCTTCTTCTCAAGTTTGAAATAAATTTGTTTATTCGTTTAGGGCACTCTTAAATGCATTTCCGCTGGCATAATTTCTTCCTGATTGGAACGTTCTGAATTAAATCCAATATTACATTCAGTGATTGTAACTCTTGTACCAAAAAAGTTTAACGTCTCGTCGTTGATATATTGTAATGAATAGGTATCACAAGTTTAAAAAATTGCATATTTAATTAAGAATAATTGTAATATTTAAAATATTGTAATAATGAGTAATCAAGTATTTTTGGGTGCCAGTTAGAAATTGATATTTTTTGTATTGTTGGGTTATACAACAGCTCACATCAGAGCCGGACATTTGATTGGCAAAATAGTTTATACCTCAGTAAAAAGAGATTTTGTGATTGGGTGAATTTTCATAAGAGCAGAGACAGCGCGAGTGAAACAGATAGGATGGACTGTCGGTAGCTGGATTAGACTGAAGTTGGTCGCGAATGTTACTGCTGACATCACAGTGTTTGTGTTGGAATTGATCGAGCACGATAAATTTTCAGTAGTATTGAAGTGACAACACTAGTTTTTTAATTCAATTTTAAGTCACAAGTTTCCTTTTGGACTGTTTTTTTCTGTACGGGTACATTTATTTTTTTCGACCGTCGTCGTGTGGGCCCTGCAGAATCTTCCCAGTGAGTGGACCCTCGACGTGGATACATTATCCCGTGAGTGATGTGGTGACACTGACGTGTGTAAATAAGGACTTTTCAAGAAACCGTAAAACCACGAAGCTATGAAAATCATGTAAAATAATTTCATTAAGCACTTCATGCACAGTAACGTTTGTTTATCAATTTTTTCAATAGATTCTCTTGCCCACATTACCTCGAGCATAAGTAATCTTATTTTAGAATTAATGACATTTTATTGTATAAAGTTGTAGATTAAATCTACTGGCGCTCAAATAAATAATTTATAATTAATTCAGCAATCAAATTCAGTTTTTTCTGCTAATAGATATATTGTATTTAAATTTGTAATTATTAAAACCCCTGACTCCTCAAAATTACGTAAATATACGCAAGCTAGCTGTTCACATTAGTGAGTGCGGAACAGCTAAGACTCAGGTTTAAATATTAAAATACATTTCTTTAGCCTGTTTTGATAAATTTCGCCAAATTGCTGATAGCCAATTACACAAGTTGAAAGTTCCATTATACTAGACATGTTCGAATTTAAAAACTAGCAATTTATATAAATGTCTAACTGCATGTTCGGATGTGTGCCTCGTACTTTTTTCTTCTGGCTGAGGCGCCTGTGCGACTAGGAATGCACTTGACTTATTTCTAGAACCTTGGACCCTAGCGCTCGTGTATTCCTCCAGCTGCCTACGGGGATGCTTCGATACTTCCAGCACAGAGAATAACGCAATCAGGTTGGCATTGAAAGTAAATTTTAAAATTTCATTTCTTAAATACATTCATGGCTTGTGTTTTTCTGTCGTTAATGCCAAGTAACTGATGAAATACAGACTCATTCAATAACACTGATAGGAGACTTAAGAGGAAATGCATTTAAGAGGAGATAATAATCAACTGGGTATCCTACAGTCGAAACTACCGCAATTGATTTTGGACATTTTCAAATGCCAGTTTTAAATAGATCCACTGGAGTTAAAGACACGGCAAAGTAAATACGTAGCAAATGCGCACTAGTTACACCGCCATAGGTTAAAACCTCCAACTTCCGCACTCCCGTGTTTTCATTCAGATTGTGATAGTTTCTTGAGAAAGCACATTTCTCATATCTGGCATTTAATTATTACACTCTGGAATTAAGATTTAAGAACATTATTTATCAGACTTATTTTCTCGGTAATATGCTTAATACTTGTGTGTATTTAACCCTTATTTAACATTGAAATTAGATAAAAGTTCCTTCTGTATTACTTCCGCTGGCAAAAATTATGTTGGAAAGAGAAAGGTTTCTCTTTCTGAATAATGCATATCAGCTTATCCAGCCTTAATATGTCTTGTTCGCTGTTCCCGGCGATGGAAGCCTTGTTCCCTAAAGAATAAAACTTTTTTTACTACTTCCGAACAAATTTATCATATTTCCCCTAATGACAAATAATAGAGCGCTTGTTAAAATTCCTTTTTGTTTGCAATGTACTAGTAATACGAAAGTAGACGAAAAAATCAAATAATAATGATGTCTGCAAGAAATTTTCTCGGCCAATTGACCGAGAGAATGTATTTATGAATATTTATTCTATAAATATATAAAAAAAAAAGAAAATTTCTTGAAAAGTCGAAGCCGAGAAAGTATACGTTTATGGATCAATAAACGATCTGTGTGAACAGTAATATTGCAAATGATAAAGAATTAAAGAAGTACTGTACTGAACTGATAATTTTACTCTTGCAGTCGGTAAAATAATTAGACGTCATTTGCCATTTTAATGTAGCCGCGCTATTCCAGCCAAAAAAGGGGAAGACTTCTGCAATAAAGAGGCTATATGGAGGACGAATTCTACAGAAGGCAATGATTTAAAAAATCCCTCAAAGTCAGCATCATTGCTGGATGCTATCTACGAAGTTGCACATGCCTGGGATTCCATAAACGAAAGGATAACTAGCAAATCATGGAAAAAAATATTTCCTGATATTAAAACTGTGGACTGCAATATTTTCTATGAAGATGATAAGCCGCCATTTTAAAAAATTACAGAGGATGTTGTGGAAGTTGATAGTGGAAATATTTTCGAATAGTTTGAAGTTGATTGTGACGATATGGGGTGTGAAGTTAAGTCTGACAATGAAATTGTTAAAAAGGCACAAGGACAGACAACGGATTCTGACGAGAGTGAGGCGAAAACTTAGAACTTGTTCCAGAAACAAGGATAAGTAATTCTTCTGATCTTCAATGGACTGAGAGTTTTCTAGAGTTAATGACGCAATTATGTGATTCTCTCCTTTCCAATGAATTGGTGTTACGCAGATTGAGAGCAACAATAAGGAAGAAAGATGATGACATGTCACTCTGAAACAGAAATCAATGACAGACTACTTTTCATAAACATTCGTAGATTTTGTTGTTCACTTATTTCTCTAACTTCATTTTAGTGTACAGTATAATGGTATTACATTTAATTATTTTCGTATTACAGCATTATAATATTATTATAGTTCAATTACAGTTTACTTCATCAATAAATCTACATTAGAACAGTTTCAACTACATTAGTCTATGTACCGTTGAACGGAACGCCAATTCTCTGGATAATCGAGAGTCTACTGTCTATTGTATTGAAAAACTCATGATTACACTCGTTGCTGCATTGCGAAACATATAAAAAAGTTTTATACTACCAAAGGTGGCCATCTATTAATGGCTCAGCTATTAGGCAGGCGCACTTATCTGTTTCGTCAGTACCCCTTCTATTCTATAGCCATGGCTACTTCCAATAATAAAAATTTCACGTTTAAATTATTTTATTGCTTAATTAAATGTGAACATTGCTTGTATTCACTGCATGGTCAAATGTATTTCAATAGTGGACCATAATAGAGTCTACCAGTACAATGTAACACTGGAACAATATTATATCGGAATTAAATACACCATTGTCTTAATGTTTTCTCTATGATTTCCTCCTATCATTTATGACCGTTGGCGTACTCAATATTCGTTCGGCTGAGTCTAATTCTCTGGCTCATATACTTTATACCTAAGACACTGATTATATACTTTTTATGGATAATCAAACTTAATATATGTAAATTTTTATATTGAATTTATTGTTTTATCCATTGTTCATATTTTAAGAATTCTGGTCTACTGCCTGACAAAAATTATGCATTTTCCTGACATCGCAATGCCAAGGAAACTATTTCAAATCAGTATTTTTCGTCGCAAGCATATAGGTGCTAACATGTCTCTTAAATATCATGTAATTGCATAAAATTCAATAGATTGCAACTACTTGCTCGATCTATTTTCTTAGCTGTGTTGTCACCGTATCTCTGTGTTTGATGATGGCATCGTCGAAAATATTGCCTAAGTACTTAAGCAGAAGACTCTAAAAGTATTACTTTTATTTTCGGCAGGAACGCAAATCGACTATTTCACTTCACGCTACTATCTTTTCTAATGATCAAATTTAAGGGATGGGTATATTTATTATCATTATGATTTAGGCCTACTCATGTTTGCTGTCGATAAACTCTGGATGATTTTTCGAAATCTAAGGATTTATTTTCAGTAATAATTTTATTTTCATGCTCAAGTTTTATTTATCTGTTTTCATGCTTTTGTTAGCTTCTATAGCCCAACATCCTGTGAATATATGTTTCTATTATTTGACAGCAATTTTTTTGCTCACCATCTCTTCATCTTCTTATCGTCGGTGTTGTGACCACTTTGGAAACCTGCATGTCACCCTGACTGACTTAATGCCATACTGTAAGAGTAAATGCATCAACTGCTCAAATATAAAGTAAACTAACAATTTTGTTGAGCTTCACATCTCTGGGGACCAAAAATCTGCCGAATGGTTTTTCTCAACTACCTGGCTGACTGAAGGGGGTTTCCAGTACCCTGAAAGTCAATGAGCTCAGTATATAAGCCCGAAAACCAGGAGTTTTACCGTCTGCGTAGACGATAGACGAAGCACTTGAACTGTTAAAAACATTTTCTCTTCTTTCCGTTCTGAATTATCCTGCTTTTCAGCCGTGTTACTTCCCCCATTTCGTGCTGCCTCTTTATGGGTTAGATGCCTGATCCTTATGTTGTAATATTTATTATTGTTGAGAACATATTTAGATATTAATCCATTTCAATTATATCCATTGAAATCCTAAATACCTGCAAATGTATTGAAAATCAAATGTTACCCATGAGAGTTTCGATAACAAGTTTCAGCATTTTAAAAATGCCCTCTTCATACGTCTTCAGTTTTTAAAATTTTAGTATCAGCATTGTCAATTGACATTTCATGTTTTTCTCCGAGGTTGAACTTTTAAAAATATTTATTCTTTATTTCTGTCGATTTAAAAGTGCAATCACCAAGATGTTAAATAGTATAGCAGATCTACAAACTCTATGAAATACAGATAGATATGGATTAAAACTACCGTATGTGAACAGTGTCTATAAAAATAAAAAGTGAAGAGTATTATGTTTCAATACTACGCTTATAAGATTAGACTCCCAATTCTTACGTTAGACGCATTTATGTGAAAGAAGTACTGCAGTAACCATGTGACCAATAGTGCTCATGACGGGAAAATAGAACAGTAGTTATTGTACCGAATCAAGTACATACTAAACCGATTGTGATTTTAAGTATCAGATATACTCTTTTAATCCTTTTAAAATGTAGACCTTCATTTTAAGAAAAGGTTGTTTCCACACAGAATCTTTGTTGATGCCCAATGGGTCTGAACTATAATTGCCACAGAACGTTTTGATTAATTCCGAAGTATTCTTATTGGTTTTTTCGTTTCCTTTAATCTTCTTATCAGTATTTAAATGACTAGTAAAATATTCTAGTTGTTAGTTGTTTGCTCTTTTAAAGCGACATATAAATGTAAATATTATGTACATATTAGTGTTTTATTCTAACAGTCACAAATATTTACAATTCTTCTATGTTGTATAAAATTATTAGTATAAAATTGTAAGAGTAGTTATTATTTTAATTTATTATTTATGTTAATTATACAATATTTGATTTAGATATCAATTCTTATCAAGAGATGGATCCCATATTATCGTGACATACATATTTATTTAGTAAATTATAATTTAAAAATACAAGCAATTATGTAACGTAATATTATATTTTTATCCATATGAAAAATGTCAGATTGTATTATAATGCGTTAAGCGAGGTGGTCTGTTCTGTATTTGGTTTATAATGTTGTCTGACCTGTCACAGGTATGGAAATCGAAATGTCTGTTATTAGTGAAAAGTAGACTGCTATGGGCAGGTGATGAAGTCAAATAAAGCGTTTCAGACAGTGGTTTTATTTGAATATTTGTCGGTCGTAAAGAGGTGATTAATATTATTATGTTATTAATAATTTAAAGAAAACTTTACAATCATATATCTCGCGCAATTGATTCAAATATGAAGAGTGGGCGTTGCTTTATAAAGTATTTAGTATATTTACTTTTTGTTGACAGAAAATAAATATATTGAAAAGTTTTGAGACGCCTGCAAAACTTTTAAAATATATCGTGCTTTTTCTGTCACATCAATGACTGTAAACTTATACTATACATGATGTTGCTGTCAATCCATGAAATGTTTTCACATTATGTTTACTTTATATGTACTTTATATTTACTTATTTAGATTTGGAAAGCATAACTTATAATTACAATTGTGCTTCAGGTGTTTCTTGTTTCGTGCTGCACATACCATTATTAATTGTGATATTTATATCCATATAACCAATGAAAACAAGAGGTTGTTCTGTACATAACTATTTTTGTCAGTATGAAGTGATAAAGGTGTACAATCCCAACTGCACACTTTCAAAAATGTGCTAAATGATCATTGGTAACACACAGAATTTTGCAACTAAAGTAGTACTTTATTAATACCAAAACATGTTTTATTTTTTTCATATAGTGTAGATTGTTGTAATAATACATATTAACTTTAAAATTCGGTCACTAAATTTTATATTTTGAACATACATAAGTGGAGTAAAAATTTATACCCATGTGTATTCAATTATTGAAATATTGAATAATAGTATTAGATAGTTTTAAAAGCTACTGTTAAGTATTTGCATGGTTCATAATTAATAGAATAAATGTTTTTTAATTAGTTTATATATGCTCCATTTCATTAAGCCTCAAACTTTTTGCACTTTTGAATAACTTTTGTTTGTGCATTCTGTGAAATATAAATAGATGTTCAATTTTTCTTGAGAAAACATTATTATATATTGAATAAATACTTGAATGTATTGTAGCTGGTGGGGTGCAAAGAGGAGGGTTAGAGTCATGCCTCATGGCAGGAGAGGCTGTCTCTAGGACATCCCTCACCTTAGCTTTCCAGAAGAGAAAAGATCTAGAGTGGCTCAAACTGAGACAGAACCTTCATCATCAACTGCAGCAGGATATTTCAAGGTATTTTTTGTTTACAGTGAATCTTATTATTTCTTTGAATGCTGACAAAATATCTTAACATGTTCTTTATAGTTATGCTTTACAGGATTTAAGATGCTCGAAACCAAGTTATATGTTCATAGTTTTGTATGATTGAAAATGTTAAGTTTTTCTGTATTTTCAGTTTAATTACTAACTTCTCTAAATTGTAGATTTCACCTGTTGCTTGTTTTTTTTTTGTCACTTATAGTCGAACTAACTAAAAGAAAGCTAAACAAATACCACTCTATAATTTAAAACATTTGGACAGGAAAGTGAGATAGAGTGTGGCTGACAATTGGCATTGCCAAGCTGGAAAGCAATTACATGGCAAATCATAAAGTTATGGCATTCAGACCTACTGTCCTGAGGAAGAGCTCAAGCGCTCGAAAATTAGACATGTTATTACTTCCCATCATGGTAACACCAACTGTTGACACTGTATCCTTCTTTCCTGTCCAAGAGTTAATTAATTTTGCAATGTAACATTATCCTTACTAGCTTTATAAATATAATCCATATGAAATCAACTATTGAGTGTTGCTGATATATTTTATTTTATTTTTGATAGTACATTTTCTGTCTATGTACCTGGGAGTACAAAACTATTTTTTTTTACAATTTTAGTACTAATTCTTTGGATTTTAGTGGGCATTTTATTTATGAGGATTAGCTGTTATTGGAGTTCTCAGAGGTTAGCGATAAGTTACATAACTCATTTGTTTATTAAAATATCAACTTGAAGTAAAACCATCTTATTCTCAATGAAACCCTCTATAAATTTTATGACCAAAAATGTGTTAAGTTGTTAGGAAATAACCTAAAACCTAACTAGAAAAATATGTTTCCATTTTGAAAAAAATTTAGGAATTGTTTTCCAAAGAAAGGATTACAACACAACTTTAATGATTCTTCCCCTTAAAAATATAATAGGGGACAAGACTTGAAAAATATTGACCCTTTTAAATGCCTCCTTTAGATTTTACAGGCCTTCAAATATTGGGAACTAAAAGGGTAGTTGTTTAAATTTCAGATTTTTTGTTTGATTCAGTTCTTTATGAGACATGCCAGTTTGTAATGTGGTAATTTTGGACAAATTGTGAATAAGTCTTTTGGTACTCAGGGATATTTTCTGTTGAGGAGAGGGAAAAGTTGTTTTATTTTGTTGTTCATTCTGGAGGTAATGTGGGTTATATGAGGTTTCCATGATAATTTGGAATTGAGGATAAGGCCTAGGTATGGTGTAGTTTGTTGGATAGGTATTTTGGTGTCATTCAAAAAAAAAGGGAGTGGTTGGGGGAATGTTTGGTTTTAAAGGTTATGGGAGTGATTATGGATTTGGTAGGGT
Organism: Zhengitettix transpicula; assembly: GCA_037074705.1. Taxonomy (NCBI): domain Eukaryota; kingdom Metazoa; phylum Arthropoda; class Insecta; order Orthoptera; family Tetrigidae; genus Zhengitettix; species Zhengitettix transpicula. Next base: position 1,974,547 of record CM073590.1, read on the forward strand.
TTCTACTGACACTCCATTTTTTGGTCCAGCTTTCAATATCATTTAGGCAATTTGAAGCTTTCTGGAACCTGAGTCTAGGGTGGTGTTTGTAGGAATATGCCAAGGTTATCTGCAAAAAGTAGTTTTAGTAGACTGGTTTTGAGGTATGTCCTAGGATACCAGAGGAAATAGGGAAGGAATTTGAAAGGGTATTCAAACAGCTTCATTGAAAACAAAAAGTATTTTTTTCTTTATTAAAATAAATTAGCTATCAATCATTTCAATTGTTTATAATTAAAATAATCAATTATCATATATTATTCTGATAGTAAAGAAAGATGTTTTTATTTTATTTTTTGACCACAACAGTAAAATATTATTTCTCTCATTTTTTCAGTTTTTACTTTAGGTCCTAAATTTCAAATCTTATTTGAAAAATCTAAATAAAATTTGTTAACATTAATTAACCTTTTTGCAGATTAGCTTGTCTGTTTCTTTATTAATCATTTTAAGTTGGAGCCAATCATTTTTAATCCTTTGGCAGTTCTATTTATAAATTTTGATTTGTAACTACTTTGGGAATTATAACCAATGATTATAATTTTTTCTTCCATAAAATTATTCTATTTAGTACCACATTTAGTTAGCAATTAGTTTTTATTTTGCTTGAAAAATATACGATTTTGGTTCCTCTTTGTCCTGTTTTAAACAATGTACCTTTTTAACATTATATATGAGTGGAATTTGTGGTATTTTATTAAAGACATTTAAATGAGCTGCACATTGGAACAAACAATTTTTATAGTAATTTGGTTTCCAATAATATGATAAACAAGCAATTAAAACAAACAATTAAAATTTATTATGAACAATCAATTAAATGTGCAAAAGTTATTAAGGCAAATAATTTAAATTACATTACAATTAATATTTTACAATAAAATCACAGCTATTTCTCAAGGTCTATTTTTAATAAAGAATACTTATTATACAATCAAATTTTTCCAAGTTATCAAAGGGATTAATTCATCAATAGATTATTACAATGCAAAATATAAAATATGAAATTTAAAATCTGAACGAAATTGGAAATCTGATGATAATATCATTTACTTATGGGTTTACAGTTAGTAATTTGTGAAATTTTACCTTGATGTTTTTGGTATTCAAGGAAATTGGGTCGTGCACACACACACACTTATAGACAGACCATTTTTATACACTGACTCTTATAATCGACACTTTTTGCTTGCCAAAATAATTTGCAATGCTTGGTTCGCTGTTCCTTTTAACGAATCTTATTAACATGCTCCAAAGTTTGTTAACTGCTGGATGCAGTTACCTGGACTCCCAAAAATTAAAGAAAATGGTCTAACTTGAGAATATGAATTAGACTCAGAACTGTAAATAGTTAGGGTTGGATCGACATAATTATCTGCTCACAGACTGCAACCTGTAGACTGTTATTTAAATGTTTTAGCTGTTAAGTTACATATATCCAGACACTTTCTGGATTTTTGTCCTTTCTCGTCTGTCTACTGCTATAATCTCGAGAACACTGGAGCACAGCTCCCTACAAACTCAGCTCTACCAACGAACTTCTACAATCCTAGCAAGCATTACATTCTTGCCACATTCTTGTATATGACTTGTGTGTTTTTATGCCGCCAGCAATGCGAGTCCAAATTTTGTTCCTTAATTAAGTATTTCCTTTTCATTACTACAATATATAATTGCAATATTGGTATGAAAAGGAAAGAGAGATAGTTTGTGGCTTACTTGAAAGTGAAGTGTGGTGTTGCCATAAGGAACTGAAGGTTGTTCTTCAAATTTTTGGAGGTGCTCAGCCTCCTTCTTCAGGAAGGAGCGTTACACCATTCCGTGCACCAACAGGCTGCGGACTTCAAATATATGTATGATATTAGTAAGGATATGACATTGTCAAAAATAATTGCAATATTGGTATGGAAAGACAAGAGAGATAGGTTGTAGCTTACCTGAAAGTGAAGTGTGGTGTAGCTATAGAAGAACTACTTTCAGTTCTGTATGGCTACACCATACTTCACTTTCAGATAAACCACAACCTATCTCTCTTTCATTTCCATACCAATATCGCAATTCTATATATATATATACAATATGAGCATCCATTAAGGAATAAATACAATATTAGGAACTAATTTGGTGACATTTGATCTTGAATAGTGAGGAAGGATAGAAATAAATAGGAGGATCCTTAATGGATGCTCCTAATAGAGTCACACACAAAGAAAATCATATGTTCAAAGCCGGGAGAAGGAAGGAAGAAGAAGAAGAAGAAGAAGAAGAAAAGACTGAAAATATTTGAGCTAGGCAGGACTTTAACCTGCATAATCTGCTCAGTACACAAACGCCTTAACCATCTTGGCCTCAAGGTCATATATATTGTTATAATCAACAATTAAGCTTTAATTAAATTTTGAAGAATTTGCCCCACGTTGTGGTGTCAATATATAATACTCGACAATTAGACTTAAATTAATTTTTGCCCCACATTGTGGTGACATTAAATGTAATAATTAAAATGATATGCTTTATTTAAATGAAAACATTATCAATTTCTTAAAAAAATAATTTATTTATTAATTTGTGGCTTCTAAAATTTACAAATAATTACAATAAAATGAACTCTCTTCATATCTCAGGATCTTTACTGGGTTTGATGATTTACAGTGAAAATTATTGAATGATCTTATTAACAATACAGTTTAAAATTTACTTCAAAATAATGTGCTGATAAATGAAAGAAAAGCGAACTAAATCTGACTTTACCTTTTAGTTAGTGTTTACAGATTTTATTAACGTTTTGGTTAATAACGTATTGTTCGGCTGGTACCAGCATTCTTTTGGCGCTTCAAAAGTACACTATATTGCAAAATTTTTACACAGATTCTAAATTTTTCTCACAGATTCTACACTTATGAAGTCGAAATGTAATTATTAGGCTCCCAGGAACTCTGATGATCCTCCTAATTGGTCGGCTATCTGATGTCGTTTTCCCTCAGCACGACAATGTTCAAGTTCTTTATACTGAAGCAAACCCTTGCTTCCGTTGGCTAATTGTTAGTACATCTACTCGGTCCAACTAACTACTTGCTTACAGGAATCTTATGAGTTGCAGATTTTTTTAGTCTTGTACCGATTCATTTATCGGTTTGGCTTGAAAACTCCTAAGTAGCTTGGTGAAGATTTACTTTTAAATGTCTATCCTTTTGTGGCTGGCCATAGACTTAGACTAACTTTTGCAATGTCTCTCCTCTCGTGGTAGACTGAAGACTACTCTTTCGCTCCTCGCCGTAGACAGAAGACTAAACATAATTTTGCATGCATAATCGCCATTCGGAACCCTCGGTAATAGGAACACAGCTCACTGCTCATTGTTGCTTTCCTCACTCTCCGTTTACAATTCAGTTTTTCGCTAACAATTATAATTTTTTTAAAAAACAATTGATGACTTAATTAATTGGCATTACAATATATATATATATATATATATATATACATTCAAACTTGGATAGTGAGGAAGGATAGAAATAAATAGGAGAAATAGGAGGATTGCGCTTTATTTGAATTCATATGCTCGGGCGAAGAATTACGCACATAGAAAAGCATATGTTCAAAGCAGAGAGAAGGATGGAAGAAGAAGGAAAGACTGAAAATATTTGACCCAGGCGGGACTTGAACCCACGTATTCTGTGTACTAAGCAGTCTGAGTTCGTACACAAATTGACAAAAATAAGAACAGACTTCATGTTTTTCTGAGCTGGTTATTACAATATATATATATATATATATATATATATATATATATATATATATATATATATATATATATATATATATATATATATATATATATAAGCATACTCACATGCACTCGTGCAATTAGTAGTAGTAGGAAAGGCAGTATTTAGAGGATGTTGCCTGGATTGTAAGACATGTTTGGAAGTAGAGTTCTCACAGATGGAATTTATCCTGTAATAAATCTGATTTGAGGATGGAAAGTGTAAAGAATTGGCTGCAATTGTTTGCGTTTTTGGCTTTGGGCATGAGAAGCTACTTGAAATTGTGTTTTGGGATGTTTGGAAGTGCTGCAGTGGTTGGCTATTCACTTTGGGAGAGGTCTTTTAGTTTGGGCTACATAAAATGCAGGGCAGACTTTGTAATTAATTTGGTAGATTGTGTGGGAATTAATGTAGGTGATATATTCTTTGGTTTTATATTTCTGTTATTGTGGTGGTCTCTGTCTCTCTTTCTCTCTGCCCCCCCCCCCTCTCTCCTTTCCATACTAATTATCTAAATTATTTTGACAATGTCACCTCAACATATTCTACTCACATTTATATAACACTTAAGGAAAATTGGATGAGGTTAAATTAAATAATACATTTGGATAGAAAAAAGGAGCAGTGAAGTCGTCTCACCTGAAATCGACAGTTGGTACACTCATGCTAAGGAGTAAAAGTATACCAGATTTTCGAAGACCTGATGCTCTGGACAGGTACAAACTCCTTTCTCGACAGGGGGGTCTCAAGCCCTCAAAAATTGGATATATTTTTACTCTGTCAGATTGGACCAACTATTGATTTTAGGTAAGTTGGCATTGCTGTGTCTCTTTCCTATCTAAATGTGTTACATATATATCTATATTTGAGTACTTCAGCATAGTATGGGGAGAAAAATTGATTGGCCATGTAATTGGAATATTAATTAAAATTAATCAGAATTTGCTTATCATTTAGAGTCCACATATTCTTCAATTTTACAAATGTTCCTCCTGTATAGTTTAGAAATAGTGTAAACTGGTCTTGCCTTCAATAAATTAAGCTATTGTCTCAGTATTTGTCTGCATGTATTGTTTTTCCAAAATAAAATATGGGGATACTTCCATCGACTACTGACTAATATAAGTTGCATATATGCTATTTCCTTTTAAATGACACTTTTTAATATTTTAAATTAGGTGTTGTACATATCTTGCCATAATTTCTCAATAAGATTCAGTACAATATAAATTATTATTATTATTATGTTAGAATTTTGGGCTAGGATAAACAATATTGCTTTAAATTCACCACTGATTGTATTTTTTTTAATTATCCAATAATGATTGTTTTTGGAATTTTTAACTGTGAATATATAATTCTTATTTATAAGGGAATGAAGTTCAGTATTATGTTTTCTGTCCCTTTGTAAGTTTCAGATATGCATTATAATTCATAAGTACATAAAAATGTAGGATTTTTGTTTTTTGCTTTTATACATATGGTTTTTCTTTATGCCTATATCCTGTGCTGGATCAAAGTTCCGTGTCCTTTACAAAGTATTGTAATTGTTAATAGTAATTTATTTTCTATATTAATTTTTCCTCCTTTTTTGTTTAAGATGATAGGTTTTTTATATTTTTTGTTTATTTGTTTCAGCTTATTTTCAAGAGAGTATTATTTTGATGATTAATTTTTTTGAGAATATACCTTAAGAATAGTTAGTAAATTGTTTCCTTATTAGCATCTTGATGTAAAGGTGAGTATGCACTAAATTTTTTTTGTAAAAAAAAAGTATTGATTGTTTGAGCTCTGAGTTAATTGTGGCAGGGTGTGAGAGAAATTAACATCAGATGTAACATCAATATCTGAATTATAAGCATTTGGATGTTTTGGATTTTTAGATCATAAAGATTTAATACTCAGACTATTTTTTAAATTAATTTTAAAATGCAAGAGCATGATAATGGCTTATTTACAGATATTTTCATTTTTAATAAAAGCTTCTTGTATTTCCACCTGGGTCATCTACATAAACAGCGATATGTTGTCACCTGGAAGTGGTTGAAATGTCACTGTTTATGGAGATGAGCAGGGTGGAAACTTGAGGAGCCTTTCTTAATGCTATTCAATAGATAATTCTTCGATCTGTAATTTAATTTTTTGTTTGTGTTGATATAAATTATACTGTCTGACAATCAGAGAAATTACGTAGAACATCATTTATAAGCAGTCATTAAAATAGGAAATTATTTAGATTAAATTTTTTTAGTTCACTTTGGTAAGCAGACTCAATTAATTTGATTCCATCTTCATTTAGTGTGCCCACAATTATTAATGTCACAATGGAGTTTATAATTCAAATAAAAACCTTAATTTAGATTAATTTAGTTAAGTGTGTTATTTGGAGTACTGGTTGCATAATACCCATTCCTGATATAGTCATTTTCTGTATTTGTTCTCTATAAACTTTACATTGCAAAAATATTCCAGATAAAAAATTCAGATTAAGCCTGTGAGAGCTGTTCTCTCAAAGGCAGAACCTTTTTGGATAGGTAAAGAGGGCTACCGTTGGGGATGTCTTTTCCTCTCCATTTTTAACTAACGTTCCCTCAAGCCGAAGTACCTTGTCTGTTTTGAGAGGTGTTTGTTCCAGGGTCACAGACATTGGGCATATGGTAAGAGTTGTTATCCCATTAGCCCATTGGAACAGTTGGCCAGAAGCCTCCTAAACAGGTCAAGGCATGGAAAAGGAAATGCTTCGTTCCCACAGAAAATCCTTCTTCCGCCATTGGAAGGGCATGGGACAATTACCTACCTGATAAAGGTTTTCTAGTGTTTGTCTTGCATCACATTTAGGCAAATGCCGGGTGGGATCCTTAGACTACATCCCGAGGGCCCTAGTTAATCCTTGGCTACCTTCCCCTACCTTTCCGCATCTCCCCTTTTAAATCCCTTCCTATGCTATTAAAGGGGAGTTGCCACCACATGGCTTACACTCATGTAGCCTGTCACTCTCAAAACAGAAAAAATATTGCGGATAAGAATACTTTTTCTTTCCATCCACACACTACACCTAATAAGACTGGGGAGAGGCACAGTAGCTAAGTTAGTAAAGCATTTGCTGGTTTTATTCCCAGCCCTGCGGAATATTTTCAGTCGTTCCTTCTTCTTACTTTCCTCTCTATGCCTTTAACATATGCTTCCTTTGAGTATATTAATATGCCTATAGCATATGCTTTCTTCAGAGCATATTCCCAGCCTTTGTCCTATATTTCTATCTTTCCTCACTATCCAATTATCAAGTGTGACTTTGTCACTTAATAATTAATATTCTTAACATTTGTATATATGTAACACACCAGGAAAATGTTACAATGTGTGTTGAATAACACATTTAGATAGGAAAGAGAGATGGCGATGTCGACTAACCTGATATCAATAGTTTCTCCAGGCTGCCAGAGGTTAGAGAATACTACTCACACCTCTGGCAGACTGGACCCACTATTGATTTCAGGTAAGTCAACATTGCTGTCTCTTTTTCCTATCTAAATGTGTTATATATATATATATATATATATATATATATATATATATATATATATAAAATTAGAATAAAGTTTCTCTAATTTCTGTTTAGTAAGCCTGCTTTCAAGTTTTGTTGATCTTCATTTGAACTTCCCACCCAACCAATATGAATTTTAAAATTGAGTCTGCATCTTAAACCCTACTGATTAACATGTATGCATGTTTTGTAGTTGTTGTTTTTATCATATTATGTGACTGACTGGTATTCAAGTTTTGCATTGAAATAGGCTTTGTATGTTGCAGAATATTTCTGTGAGGAATTCATATTATTATTTTGAACAATTAGGTTGTTTGAAATAAATTGTACTGCTGGTTGAGTATATAGGCTTAGTATATTTATAGAGAAGCAGGTTAAGCTGCTATTTTCTTTGATAAAATTTTATTATAAAAACAGAAATCAACATAAATTTGTTATTTCAATTAATAGTTACATCAATAGTCTGAAACCAGCGACCCATCATTAGCCTTTGTGTGGCCCGCTAGGCAGCAACAAATTACTTTGTTGAGTTGGAAGTACATATATGAACTCAATTTTTTTTGTGTTATGCACATGGCTTGTGTTTCATCCTCGAAATTGGCAGGAATTATTAGAACTTGAAACTTCTAATATTACTTATTCTATGACAAACATTGTGTATTTACCAGACTTTATGTTGTTTTCTTAAATATATTATAAAGTTAATTAGATTATCATTAATAGGTTGTTTGTATTGGTAATGGCACAAAATTTACTATTCCTATTATAGTTTATTTTAATGATGGATTTATTTTCTATTTATTTGCAGATTATACTCTAGTTCTTTGTACTATGATCTGGAGCTTGAGCTAAATACAACAATTATTCACGCTCATCGAAGTATTTTACAAACTAGAGCTACACAGTTTTTTAACCATCTGTGCAAACTTTCTACTTTACATAATGGTTTGCAATCCATAACTTTCAGCTCTTCTTCGGTTGAATGTATTACCAAACTCATAAGGTGAAGTTTAATATCTTAATAACCTCTCATGTATTTAAAATTATTATTTGCATCTGTGTAAAACTGAAATATTTTCATATATTTATCATTATTGAAATTACAATTATAAAAGTGAAATATTTTTGTATATTTTCTATGAATATACCACAATTTTCGATTAAATAATCTTAAAACACTAAACTTTTACGTTTTGCTTTATTTGAATTGTATTAAATGTTCACTAACCTGATTAATCGAGAAATAGTAGGTTTGACATTCTGATAATATTTTTTTGTGATTCATAGCATTGAGTTTGTTTGGAAAGGAAAATAAAATTATTGATATTTGGATGAGTTTGTTGGGAAGGTGAACCAGTGCAAATTATAATCATGTAAATTGAATACAGAAGGATGAACTGAATGTTAATTAACTATGTCTACTTTGGTAAATCAGAATATAGACCAACAAGTACAAAGTCAACTATTTATCAATTATCTGTTAAAATTATGACCTAAATCATTAATTAAAAATTTACAAAGATTGTATTTAAATTCTATCTCTCTTTGCTGTCCAGATGAGTTAATTAATTTGACAATCTTACATCATTCTTAGTTGCTTAAATGTATAATGTGTGAGTTTCTGGATCAATATAGTACCATTCACATGTATTAAAAGCAACATCAAACATACAAGCATGCTTAGTAAGTATAACTTAATGAGGAAAACTTGTCAAACTTGCATGCTGAGAATTTTCTACAATCACATTGCTTTGTAGTTGTAGAATGTATTAGCCATTGTAGTTGTTTTTATGAATATCAGATATGCTGAATAGAGTATTATCACAAATTAATTTCATTAATTTTTATGTCTCAATTGAAGAAACCAGCATCATCTTTATTTACTGACAAAAGTACTGGAGGTTCTACTTTAAGTCGTTTATCACGTATTAATTCACTAGTAGTTACCAATTTAATGTTTTATCACTGTTATCATTTTATGTTCCAGAAATATTTACACGAAGTGCTCCATCCATGATGATGAAATTGCAGCAATCAGATGCCTGGATAAATCAGCTAAAATTGGACGACTAAATAGTGTTGATTCTGTTCTTAGTCCGGAATCTGACATCTATCTTACACCTAATTGTTCTCCTTCTGACATTTTCCCAAAGACAACAATTAGAAGTGGAGATCTGTTATTCCAAGATGAAACTAAGGACACTATAAATATCCATCAGACAAACAGATCTTACTATTCAATTGTTCCAGTTGATGAAGTTTTTAATGTTTCAGATAGTTCATTGAAGCCATCTGAAAGTGATGTTCTAGAAAAAGAATTAGCAGAACAAGATGAACTGCTAAAATCTTTTCACTCTATAAAATCAAAGGAGGAAAAGAAAACGGTTGTCAATAAAATAAAAAAACCAACTTCGTTACCATTTACATCTAGTCATTACACCAAAAAACAAAAACATGGTTGTGATATCAATGAAATAGAAAAATTAAATAAACAAGATAAGTACAATTCTGATTTATTTCAGTTTCCATTTGTTCTTGATGTTGAAACAAATGAGCAAATTAAGACAAATTTAAAGAAGGAAAATATTGTTAATGGGATTGAATGTGGAAGTAACTCTATCAAAGAGAGAGAGTTTCTAAAAATTCAGAAATATACTAAACTTAATTCTAACATCAGTACTACATATACTGAAGTTAATCAAAATAAAATTGATGAAGATTTTATGTGCAGTCCTATAGAAATAGGTGATTGTGTTCTAGAATGTTGTACTAAAAATTCAGAAGACTTGCTCAATTTTCCTTGCAGTCCAGAAATGGATGCTAGTGGAGCTGGACCAGATTCTGGCGTAGATACTAGTTCAACAGGTTGTTTACCCGGAGGTGGCTTGAGTAGCCCACGTGAGCATACTGTATCTGAAACTTCAGGAGTTGATCTAACTGATGATATTCCGCATGATGGTGAAGAAAGATCTAATTTTCCAGCCAAGTTATCAGCTTCGTCTTCAGTGTCATCTGAAGTAGGTACATGGGATAACTCATTTCAGCCAATTAATGCTAATACTGATAGAATCGATGTTTCTGCTGAAGAAACATTTGTGTGTTCATCCACTGGAATTATTACTCAGGACAAATTATCCTCAGTAAATTTAAGTGATAATATTTCAGCACATGAAACTGTTTTTGTTACATCTTTACCAAATATTCAATCAGAATATACAAATAATTTGTGTCAAGAAAATAGTAATGAAGATCACCACAATGGTGGATGTGATGTGAGTGAAAACCAAATTTCATTTGATATAACTTTTGATGAAAATGAGTCATTAACTAGTGATTTTTTTAATATTGACGAAAGTGTGAAATCGGACTGTTTTGATGCTATTAATAGAAATAATGAGTGGGCAGAAACTAAATGTAATGTTAATCTTCCAGAACCCAACTTCCTTACATATTCTTCTCAACCTGTTGCTGAAGAACACTGCAGTGAATGGAAAATTGAATCAACACCATTAAGTTCTCTGGGATCAAGTAATTTTTTTATTGATGCTTCTAGCTTGGTTGACGACAGTGAGTTATTGCTTCCTCCGTTCCAAGTAGCTGCATCCCAATCTAAGGAAAAAATTGAAAATTCAACTTCAGAATATGAAAGTTCTAAGTTTGGAGAAGATGTACCAGCAACTCCACATACATCTCCTTGTCATGAGAATATTAATACAGAAGCTACATCAAAACAGTCGATAAGTTCATCATCAGAGGAGTCATCACAGACTACATCTCGTGAAGAGAAGTCTTTAAATATGGATATCTCTCATGACACAGGTACTAGTCCAGAAATTGAATTTCATTCAAAAATAGATGACAAAAATGTTTATGATTTTAAAGAAATTGAGGAAAATTTACATATTGACGATTTGGAAAACTTAGGGGAAAAAAATTATTCACAGCCATCAACTCCAAGTCATTTGAAGAGAGACTATAAGAAACCTGATAGTCAAGATGTGAGGGCTGAATTTCAGAAGGAGATTGTAGTAAAAGCTTCAGATTCTGAAGGAAAGCACAATTTGCATGCAGATGATAAGGTGATTTTGAATTCTGTTACACACTTAAGTCCAACTACTGAAAAGCTACTTCCAATTGATGTACTTGAAAGTAGAGTTGAATGTTGTCCTTTGGTTTCAAATGAATCTTCAAAAACTCTTCATAATATTCTTGAGCTTGACCAACATGTGAGTGATATACAAATACATACTACAGATGTTACAACTTCTTTTATCAATTGTTTTGACCAACTTACAAATGACTCAGCAAAAATTAAACTTGTTGATGAGAAATGTGAAGATCCAAATGTTACTATTGTAAACAATAATAATGACCTCAAAGATAGTGCCAAGGAAAGTAATGTTTCAAACTCAGAAATAGAGATTTCTGAAGAGCAGAGAAGACCAAGTTTGATACGGAGAAATACATTTGAACTGGATCCTGATGATGATAAACTTGCTTTGCTGCGTCAAGAATATGAGCGTCGGCAGGGAAACTTGCTTTTCAAAAATCACATACCTCAGTTTTCTGGCCACGTAACTGGTAGTGAAGGCTTCCGAGATACTCAAAGTCTTATTGTTGTTGGGTCTGCTTCTGATACTGATGGTATGTTGGGCCATTCAGGACAGACATCTCTCCCAAATATAAATATGTATGATTCATTTGTATTGGAGTCGTCCTCTATGGTTTCTAACATGAATCAACTATTGAATAGTCAGATGGTGAAAGGTGTCAATAGTTCATATGCTTCCAAATCATGTTTGAAATCTGATGAAAAGCAAAACTTTAGTAAAGAACAAAATTATATAGATTCATATTCTGATGACCAAGATAGGAGTAACCTCACTGAATCTACAGAAAGTTCAAAAAAAGTCCCACTATTATTCGACAATACTGCTAAACCAGTTGTGTCAGGAGCTATCACCTTCAGTGACTTACTAGATGATAAAAAGTCCTGGGAGAGTCCAAAGAAACAGAAACGTACAGAATCTACTCCAATTGTCTCTGGCGGTGTATCTTCGACTGATTTTTCGGCTTCAATACGAAAAGTAAACGATAGCCCAATAATGACTAGACGGAAAAATGAGTCTGCTCCGATTCTTTCTGGTGCTGCCCCATACATCCCTGAAGCAAATACTGAATTAGTTGAAAATAGGGCTGTGTCAAATACAACAAAATCGGCATGGATTGTCGACATGAGTGTTTCTTCTAGACCTCCATTGGATGTAAAGAAGCGAAGAAAAAGTGATGTTTTGGTCCCTGAGCCTTTGGAGATTCCTCACAAAAAGAATGAAGTTAAAGTTTCAGGGCATGGTTTTTTTATACCTTTACAAGATTCCCCTAATAATGAAACTTTGCCAAATTTGGAGAAAAATCAATTGCAGATGGAAAATAAAATACAAAAAAGTGCTTCAGCTTCGTCAGTGAAAACTACTGGTTTGGGTTACTTTGTTGATTTTGATGAACCGAGAAGTAATAAAGAAAAATCAGAAAAGAAAGTATTTAGTAATAGCAGTGAAATCAAAATTCTTCCCACTAAACCCAAAGTTGAAGATTTAAAATTATCTTGTGGATTCTTTGTAGATTTGAAAAATGAGGGTGAGAAGGGACAAAAGAGTTCTGTAAATTTAGTAAGACAGCATTCTGCTGATGAGGCTAAAACTTCATCTATTGACAAGAAGAATACCATGTTCTCAATGTTCATTGATATTGGTTCTACAAAACAGGAATTGCCACCTAAATTATCTACTCCTCAGGTTTCTAGAAGAAGATTAGTTCAAAAAGTTCCAGAAGAAAGGTCTGTACCCAAAGCAGATACCACCCAGGCATCAAAAACAACAACCTCTGAAAGTTCTGTATCAAAGCAATCAAATGCAAATACTTACATGTACATTGATTCTGGTGGGCAACTGTCTTCTGAAAAATTGCCTCCAGTGAAACAATGTGAAGTAGTTAATGATAGCTCAGACAAAAAGCAAGCTGTGTTCATGTTCATAGAAACTGATTCACCAGTGATCAGAAGGAAGACTCTACCATCTGGTTTACGCCCAAATTTCAACCGGCATTCATGGAATCCTGACAATCGTACTTCGCAGGTGACAGAGGAGCAGCAAGTGTTGTTGAAACGACAGCACAAAAGGGCTCACAGCCTATCTGTAGATCGAACCTCAATTTCTTCTGTTAATAAAAATTCCAAGTTTGAAACTGAGCCCATAATAATTAAATCAGCTGAATCTGAAGGAAATCATCTACAAAGCAAAAAGGGTACCAGTCAAAGCTCTGAGATTTCAACTATGCAGCACATGTCACAGTCTTGTCACAACAATCTTTCTGCAGATGCTTCTGATAAATTTGAAAAACAGTCAATGAGTTTAGAGAATAAAGTTGTAGCTGATAATGGATTTGTTTCTGATTTGAATATGGATAAACAATCATCAATTCATCATAACCAAAAGTCTGATGGTGTAGCTTGTGACATTACGGATTCCAAAACTTCATCAGTTGTACCATTAAATGAAATAAAAAATTTAGGAATGGATCAAGTGCAACAATTTTCTGGAGAAAGAAAAACTAACAAAAATAAAGAATCTGACAACATTAGATCCGAATCTAAAATCAATTCTAAAAAGATTTTACAAAATGGTGTAAAATGTGCTGGTGAATATATTGATAAAAATTCATCTAAATTATCAATTGGAAATGGAAAGGAAATTCAAAGAAAAAATAGATTGCTAGAAAATAGTGCTGCTACATCTTCTTCTATTGAAAAAACTAATGTAGAACCAAATGTTAAGCTAAGCTCATCCAGTGGTAATGATAGTTTTGTAAAGTTGTCTGATTTAGACAAAGAACCTGATAAAACTTTAACACAGAGTGTAGGTAATAGTGATGCCCTTCCTTCCTTTGCAACCACTAATAGAATGACACGAAGCATTCCAGAAACATCCTGGATTGAGAATAAGTTGCTCATGACTCGTTCTATTGGAAGTGGTACAAGCAGCAAATCTCTCAGTAGACTTTTTCCACATCTACATACAGTGACATCAACATCACCATCAGGTCTTGTGCATAGCAAATCAACATCGTCTGGTCAATTAGAAGGTGATGAAGAAAACCAAGTATCAGAAATTTCTGACCTTAGCAGCATGCAGAGTAGTATGGGACCTTCTGGGCTAGGTCTGTATACATTTATCAAAAGTATTAGTCTTTCATTACTTAAAGACTTTTTATGTATATTTTTATGAATTCTATCGGGTTTTTTTACAGTGTTAAGAATATGTGATAATTTGTCAGTCATTATTTTGGATAATATTTAATTTATACAAGTTAAAAATTCGATAGTTCCTAATATATTTTAATTGTATTTATTAAAGCTTATATACCAGATAATAATTTCAGTGAGACAAAGTTATGAGATGAGGCATTATTAATGTTTCAGAGGGAAGTACTGAAGAGACGGATGCTTCTTCCTCATATGCTGGACGCAGTGGACCTGTTTCTCGATTAGGGGAGGACCTTCTTAGAATGTTTCTAGAGGAAATAAATCCTGATGTTACAGTTGAAGTTGGTGGAAGAAGACTTAAAGCGCACAAGTGCATATTAGCTTCTCGATGCCAATACTTTGCTGCCATTCTTAGTGGAGGATGGGTTGAAAGTGCTGGGAATGTTATTTCTCTTCAAGGGTAATTAAATTATTAGTTCAAAAATTTACGTGTGGCTAGCAGAAAATATGATTTGTAAATGTATAAATTGTGACCTAAATAACCCTAGGAACAAGAAAATATTGTATATAGTGCATAATAGTTTTATTCTTGGATGTGTAGGGTAATAAGTTGTACAGATTCAACCTGGATTCAAATTGTTTCTAGTCTTTTTCAAAATAAGTAGTTATTGTTAAATTATGTTAGACAAAAATTATTCATAAAATTTGAACTTAACCTGTTTCTCCAAGGATTATTATTTTGAGTAATTTGGGATATGTATGTTCAAAGCTGGCTATAAGTAGGGGCAAAGAGATATGACTGTGTCAAATATTTACAGGCAGGATGTGATAATTTAATCTTTGATTTTTTAAAGAAATTTAATTTTTTTAGTTTTAAGTCCAAGTCTCAGAATTTTGGCTCCAACTTATCTAAAGATTAATAGGCATATTATTGATTGTAGAAAAAATTACATGTGCTCAGCAATTTTTTACTTAAGAAAAAAGTACTAATCTATGTTCAGTTCTAGCATTAAAAATGGAATAAAACTCTTCACTGTTCTATAAATGTTAAATAATGCTTTTAACAATGACCTACAAATAAAACAAAGTTTTTCAATCAGTACAAATATTTTTAAGGAAAAAAATGGGGGTGGGGGTGTGGGTGGGTATGAAGACTTCAAAGATAACAAGGTACCTAGCATTTGAACATTACATTTTTGGGGTGGAGTATAAGGATCATATTAGCAGTAGCAGTGTACTACTCATTCCTCCAAGGTAGCATTTACTTTATTCCCAGACTTCAAATTAGCAAATAATATCCTGACACAATCTCTAACCCTCTATAACTCAACAATAACTATATATTTTTATTTCAGGTTTTCTTACAATGCTGTTCATTTTGCATTATGCCATATCTATAGTGGTACAAGTAACATTCCAGATACAATTAGTATTGTAGAATTAGCTACATTGGCAGATATGCTTGGTCTTGAAGGGCTGAAAGAAGTTATTATGTACACATTAAAAGTTAAATATTGTCATTTTTTCCACAAGGTAAGGTTTATGTGTCAACATTTTCATTTAATATTTTATATAATGAATAAAGCATGTGATGAATGTGATACTTAATTGAGAATTGTAAGTTAGTAGCTGGTGAAGTTTAAGATATTGTTGAAAGAGATAACTGGACACACATTGTCAAACTTCATTTTATGTTGCTCATAATATTTCTAATAAGAATTGAAATTCTTATTTAAATTAATTGATGCTCATAAATGTAATAGTTTAAAATAAAGAACTTAAAGGATAAAATTAACTTAAAATGAAATATTTTAGTAATTAATTGGTAATAGAAATTATGAAAGATGTTACTTTTGAGAACTTTGTTATTCAATAAAAGACCATTTTACATTGTACATTTTGTACATATGTGTGTTTGATAATTCTCCAAAGCTGTTTTCATTGATTTAAGGGATGCAGAGCATTTAATAAATCTAACATAAATAAAATAGAAGTGTTATACATATTTTAAAATTGATTTATCTTCAAAATCTTATGTCAAAGAAATATAAATGTTTTGTCTTAACTGAGCACTTTCTAGTCAGTTAAATATTTCACAAAATCTGATTAAACCCTTTTTAAATTCATTATCAGTAACAGTTGTAGTATTTGGTATTATTGTATTTCAGCGACACAATTACATTAGATAACATTTTATACCAGCAGCATGCTGTTTTGATCAAAGATAACTAATCTCTCATAGGAAAGGTAATAAACAGATTTTAAAGGCCTGCCAATACACCTTAAGCTAATAGTCAAGAGAGAGCAATGAAGAACATACACCCAGAATGATTAATAACAATAAAACTTAAATGATTAAACGTTAAAAATTCAAATGTCCATACAATAACACAAATAGTCTATGATTTACATATTCAATCTGACTGGTAGTTTGGATACACAACCACTTTTATTGACTGTTATTCCTGTTTATAATTTTTGGGGTGACTGTTATTCCTGTCTATAATTTTTGGGGTGACTGTAATATTATTTCACTGGATGGCTTGGGAGATTAGTTAGTGGGAACCTCATGTTCATCTGGTGTTGTGCTGTTGTCTGTTTCTGGTTGCACCATGGCCAACTTGCTGATCCCCATAGGGCTAAGATGCCACCAGTTTCTCCGGATCTGTCCTTTTGGTGTACTAATAATGTATGAATGAGCACTTGAATGTGTCTGTGGTTCGCATAACCATAATCCAAACATCTTCTCCAGGTTGTAGTTCTCTTAAGTGACATGCATGATGATGATGATGATGATCATAATCATGTTTCTGTCTACTTCATCTTTCCTCCTCCTTTTGCTGTATGATGATTGAGTCAGGAATTCTTGATTCATATTTTGAACACATCATGTGTGGATCTTTCTGTTCATTAAAAGTTCAGCTGGTTAAAAGCCATTTTCCAGTGGGGTTGCCCGATAGTTCTTCAGAGCTTTGTATTCCATGCCTTGCATGATTTACAATGTTTATCTTCTCGTAAACTGGCAAGAAGTGCAATTTCTGGATATCAAGGATATATCAAGTCTGTGACAAGTACCATTTCCCTTTCAAATTCAATAAATCCAAAGTGAATTTTTGGCATGGGTGGTCAGGAAAATCTGAAGGTATTAATGACTAATGCTGATTAATTGACTCTTTTATTCACTGCCGACATTGCTTTATTAATCTGTCTATGTCTTTTGATAATCCTGGCCACCACACTGATTCTCGTGCCATTGCTCTGCACTTGGTGATGCCAAGATGCCCCTCATGAATCTTTTTTAAAACGTTCTCTCGGAATAGCTTTCATGAGCAGACCATTCTCAACAACAATTTCAGCACAGTACTGCCAATAATCTGCTATCGCAGATGACAAATCTTTTTGTGCAGGCCATCCTTGCTTACTAATTGATAAGTTGACTGCACATTAAATTATTTCGCTGAGCTTCAACAATTTCTTTAAGTCTAGCATCTGTAGCTGGTAAACCATCAATAACGACTCTAACATATACCTCAACCTCTTCCTCTAACTCCTCCATTTTGCCAGTTACAGGTGAAAGACATCTAGAAAGAATTCCTGCCATTCCCAGCTCTTTTCCTGGAGTGTGGCGAATTGAAAACTGATACTGCATCAAGTGAAACATCATTCGCTAAAGTTTTGGAGTTAATTCATCTAGTGGTTTAGTTGAAAATAAAGGGACTAATGGTTTATGGTCAGTTTCAAGAATAATTTCTATTCTTTGAAATCTCTCACAAGCCCATGTGAGTGCATATCCCTCTTTCTCAATTTGTGCCCAGTTCTGTTGAGCCTTAATTGAGGTTTTCGACGCATAAGCGATAGGATGATAAACATGATCCTCTCCTTTCTGCTTCAATACTGCTCCAATGGCATACGATGAAGAATCTGCAGTAATTATAGTTTCTTGAGTCAGATAAAACCAGGCTAAAGTTGGACTATTTTTCAATTCTAGTTTGATGGCATTAAAAGACTTACCCTGTTCTGAGCCCCAAATAAACTGACTTTTTGGACTAAGAAGATAATTCAGTGGTTTTGCCTTAGTTGCTAAGTGGGAAATGAAACGTGCTAAATAATTAACACTTCCCATTAGACTTCTAACTTAAGTATTTTGTGGAGGACCCATTTCTTTTTTTGCTTTAATCCGTTCTTCGTCTATCTGAATCCCTTTTTCATCAATAATATGGCCTAGATATTTGACTTTAGTTGCACGTAAAGTACATTTTTCTAGATTCAATGTGTCTCCAGATTTGGCTAGATGCTCCAATACAACTAGTAATGGCTTATAATGTTCATCAACTGTTTCTGTATATACTAAAATATCATCACTGAGTGCCTCCTGCACTTTCTAAAATTGAGAAATTCTCTTCTGAAAGAACTCAGGTGACACTGACATACCAAAAGGTAATTGTTTATATTTATAGTGTCCAAAAGGGGTAATGAATAAACAGTTGAGATGATTTATCAAGATCAAATTGCCAAAACCCGTTATTCGCATCAAGTTTGGAAAAATACTTTGCTTTCCCAAGCCATTCTAATACATTTACAGTTACTGGCATTGGGTGTACTTCTCGTTTAATTTCGTATAATCTACACATATGTGGATATGACCATTTGATTTAGGCACTGTCACTAAATCAGCGCACCAATCTGTAGGCTCTTCAACATGTTCAATTACACCTAACAATACCATGTTGTCTAATTATTTCTTCATTTTCTCAGACATTGGTATAGGGACACGTCTTGGGGTTGTGAGTGCAAATGTAGTTGCATTATCTTGCAGCCTAATAGTGTAAGGAATCTTAACATGATCCAGACCTTGAAAAAGATTTGAAAACTTTTTAAGTGGGCCAAAAGTCATTTTCGTATTCCTCTCTGCAACAACATCCACATCTGCACTTTTAACAATGCCGAGATCCTCACTTACTTTTCCTGCTAATAAAACCCTCTCAGTGACTCGTACAACATATATTTCTGCTACTGATAATTTTCCTCGATAATATACTTTTTCCCAAAAACAACCAATAACATGATTAAGTTTCGTATCATCAGCACCATATAATGTTGTACATGCAGGCTGTCTCACTTTTACAGACCCATCAGCTTGGGTGTCTGCACAAAATGTAATTTTTGAATTACCAACATTCACAGAAGTAGCCCAGCATTGTTTATTTTATTTGTCCGAAGCAATAGCTCCGATTAAAGCCTTATCTTACTTCTTCGCAGACCAAACTTCTCTAATACCACTCTGTATGTTTTTCTTTTTGCAAAACTTGGCATAATGACTAATTCATTTACATGAATGACAGGTGGATTTTACTTCTGGGCGTTGACTTTTGGTATGTTTAACTCATCCACAATTCCAGCAGCTTTCTTCAATGTTTAGTTTAGCAAAGTATTTAATTTTGGGTTTAACATCAGATATATGCTTATTTTATAGTTTAACACACGCACTATATTGACCTTGTGTTTTTTTAGCAGATGATTTAATTTTTTTCTACAATTACATTGATTTTTGGCTTACCTTCATGAAGTACTGTTTTTTGAGTCTGCATTTGGGCACTTTGCTTCGCCATTGTGACTGCCTTGTCTAGTGTGGATCATCAGTTGCAACCTCTTTGAAAGGTCCTTTATGCCCACGACTACACGATCACAGATAAATTCATCTTTCAGTGCACCAAACTCACGATGTTCTAATGTGCTAATGTATATAAACTTGCAACAAATTCTTCAACAGTTCCACTTTCTTGCTGGAAGCATTGATTAAATACCATGTGTTCATATGTATGGTTTAGTTTCGTGTTGAATTGTTTGTCAAATGCAGCTATCACCTTATTATAGTCCTGCTTATCAGTGTCTGTAATAAACACATTTAAGCGCCAACACAGTTGTTACAGTATGTGTATGATCTACTACATAATACACTAATCATTGCTGTTTGAAATGCTGCTTTTTATTGAGTGTCATACCTTTGGTCTGTTTGACACATTAGTTTAAATATAATTCACCACATTAACTGAGATATATTGAAGAAAAATTGCTTTTTGCCAAACGTTTGAAGAATCTGTAAATTTATATTAATTTTCAGCCCTGTTCAATGTGTGCTGTTGGAGTATTAGAATGTCTTCCACTAGCTGCTGCATATGGACTTGATGAAATCTACAGAAAAAGTCTACGTTGGATTACAAAACATTTTGTTCGAATTTGGCCAACTAAAAGTTTTGCTTCATTACCAAGAGAACTTGTTGAAAAGTGTTATCAGCAACATGTTATACATATGGTGAGAATTTTCATATTTTGCCTCTTCTCAATAAATTAATTGTAACTACATGTACATTTGTACAATTTAAGAACATCAGTCTTTTAAAATATGTTTGTGTTTGTAATTATATATATTAATGGGCACAGGCCCTCGAAAATTTGTATATTCACCTAAGCCAGGCTGAACCAACTACTGATTTCAGGTAAGACAGCATCGCTGTCTCTCTCTTTCCTATCCAAAGATGTTATTTAAAAAAGGATGGAGAGGAAGTGGGTTAACTTAAATTGTCAAAAGTTTGTGTCACCAGACTGGGAAGCAATAGCATGTCTAATTTACAGGGGCTTAACCCCTACCTTCAGGACTGTAGGACTGAACATTTATATATACAGTTGAACTTTGATAATTCAAAGCTGAAGTGATAAGATAAAAATTCAAATTAGAAAAACATTTTAATTACAAAATTTACATTTCAAATTGGTGTTTTATCAATATTCATTCATAATTAATGTTATTCAGTACTGTATTTATTTTTACAATAAGGAGAATGGTACTCAAGAAAAAATGCATGGTCAATGAATTAAAATTTTGCACAATATCTTGAACTATATGATTATTTTGTAGAGTATGTTTATTAAGGTTTTCAAACACTTCAAGCATGTTTAGTGACTGAAAATTATGCACACAGACAAATTTCACTTAGATGACAAAGGGTTTGCTATGACTAGGGAATCGACATCTCTTCAGCTTCAAGTTGTTCTTTCTCCTCTTCATTAAATGAATCTTCACCTTTCTTGTCCAAAATGTATGCTAAAATGTTTATCTGAAATCTCCTCAGATAATTAATGTCATCCCAGGTGAGTCAGCTTGCTCAATTTTTCTGATAAATCCTGGCTTTGGAGAAAGTTTGCTTAGAGATTAAGTTTAACATCTTGTACTTTCATATTTAGGTTTATTTTTTAACAAAAACTTCAAATTACATTGATTTTTTTATATTGATTTAATACAAAATTCAAGGGACCAAGAAGGAATCAACAAATTATGATCAAATTCGAATTGTATAGGTTCAGATATATTATCCTAGTTCCATTGTATATATAAAAGTGAGTAATGATGTGACATTGTCAAAATTATGAAAATAATTGACATGGAAAAGAAAGTGAGAAAGAAAGTAGGTGGCTTCCTGAAATTTTTGTTTGTCTTCGTCTACAGGACAGGAGGAAGTTCCTTTTGTCCTGTATAGCAATATCAAACCACAATTTCAAGTAAGTCACCTATAGGAAAACCTCTTTTTTAAATGAATCTCTGGGAACTTGGCTTTTTTTACCTTAAATGTCACTTTGAATAAAAAGAATAAAAAGTTTTGTAATGTAAAACTTGTATATTAAAGACAAGTTGAGTTAGATTAGACTTCTTAGTTTAATTACAAAAACAAATTCCAAATTATTCCTTTTTTGCCTTTCCCGTATGTATTAGGTGGGGAAATTCAGGCTAATTTGCTTGTACTGGACTAATTTGTTAAAATAAAAATGAATGCTTGGTTATTTCTTAAAAAAGGGTTAATGAGTGGAAGTTGATTGAAAAAGTTCTGTTAAGGCAATAATTTTGTTATGCCAGGGTTCCTTTAAAACAAGAAGAAATTGCATTACACATATGGCAGTTTTACCATGACTTAAGAAATTTTTTGTTACAAACAGGAATTCATTAAAAACACATATGCAAAATTGGACTTCTTTTTTCTTTCCATGCCAATTATTAGTAAATAATTCAGTTTGTTGTAACTTAGTTCTGGTGAAAGTTAAAACATTTTCTATGTTCATGCACCAAATGAGTTTGTTATTGCCTGTATGTCATATTATACATCAGAATTTAAATAGAATTGTGAAATTTTAACTGTTTAGATCCTCCATCTGTCATATTGTAATGTAGTTGAAGAAACTATTTTTCATAAAAAATGTAAGTTGATAATTAACATTGTGCATAATTCAATTATGTACTCAAGATGATATTAATATTTTTATGGTAGATTACATTAAGTTTTATTAACTTTGAATTTTATATTTCAGACAACAGAAAATGTGTTAGAGACAATTATGAGTTGTGATAAATTATTAGCAACATTACCAAATGTTAGATGGGCAGAACCAATTTTCAGTTTAACTTCTCAATTATTGGATGCCTCAATTAAATACATGTCTCACAATTTTAGTGGTGTTCTTGCTTCCGACAAGTAAGTTGAAATTACTTCTATATCCATTAATTTTAAACATTGGGTTCCACTCACTGTAGACGTACTATGGACCTTTCCATACTAATGACACAATTCTCATTGCATCCCCCCCTCTCATACAATGTAGTATACAAGAATAATCAATCAAATGTTCATATGTGATTTTGTGATGGTATATCAGTAGTAGAAGAATTACTTTTATGTAAACAAAATAGAACTCAAGGCAACAGTACTCACATTATTTTCTAACTTAAGTGATTTTATAAATGAGGCAATTGAGCTAGGACAATGTCTTCTAGATTTCAAAGTTTCCAAGCACTTGCAAAAAAAATCTCAGTGTGTCTGGACACATTGCATGATCCACGAAGATGTCTGTCTTCCAAATAAATGAATACTGCTCTAAATATAGTACTAAAAATGGTTGTAAACATAGTGTAGCATACCTTTGTTGTTGGGAGTTTTTTTTTATAATCGACTAACTTAAAATAATTGTTATTATATGGTGGGTAGTCATACAACAAAAAGATGGATTTAATTATATATTTATCTTCCATGAATGTATTCATTTTATTTTCACATTAAATTGTTTTTTCTTAATACAATCTATAATTTGCAATAAAAATTTTACATATAACTTTAACAATATAAAAAAAACATGAAACAATCTCATGGTCTTTAATTCCTTCTCATCAAGTAGTATATATATATCACAGATTATCGAACAATCTACTAACCGAGAATTTGCAGCGTCGAGGCAAATTAACATGGTTTACAAATTTTACAATATCATACTCTGTCATATTTTTTTAATTTTCCAGATCACACTGCCAGTGATGTCCCACTCCTGCTCCTCTGGTTATGTGTTCCAGTGTTGGACCAACTTTTACTGAAAGTTACCCTTTCTAGGTTTTTTTCAGTCTCTCACTTCTCTGCCTGACTCTCAGTTTCAGGCACAAGAAGCCAATCTGCTTTCAATGCAAAATTCCTCTTCCTCTCTCAACTGTCTCCAACAATATCTAACCATCACCTGTCCACTTGGGGTCAGTGCTCACTCTACTTACCACCACAATATGGATATTTCTTCCACATTTCAATCAGGCAGTAACCTGTCTGGGTTTTACGACCCTTGTGAGTCGATATCTTATTTCTCTTTGCCTTGGCCCTGCCAAATTCTTGGTCAGCCTATTGAAACACTTTCTTATACTCGTTATAATTACATTTATATACATACATAAAATATATTTATTAGTGCTGTGTTTTTATCACTACAGTAAATTTTATAGGAAGTAGAGGTGACTACATGAAAATATTATAAATTGTTTAGAAAATTTATATTGGGCATTCATACATTTGTATCAAAACAAGAATGTAACACTACATTAATAATGCCTAAACAAATTCAGAAATGAATACAGCTTTTGTATGCATTATAATGTCTGACAATATGAAAAATACATTATAACAAAAAGTGTTAGAATTGATCTTTATTTACAAAAATAGCTATGTAACTTTGTTGACAGACCTTTTTTGTGTTTGTTACCTTTGCAATACTGCAATCTGATACATTAGTTATCTTTGATATAAATAGATTGTGAGTATAAAATATTTGATAATGTATTCATGTCGCTGAAATAATAAATAAAATAATACTATATACTCCAGTAAGAGAATTCTCTAAATGAAATGGGAGATAACATTGAGAGACAGACAAAATATCCATTGATGAATGGATGTATGGTCTAAGTGTTCACAGTTAAAAAACTAAACAGACAAAAATATCCATACATAGAAAATAAACAATCCATTCATTTTATATTGATTCATTAAAATGATCTCAGAGTTGATTTGTACACACAACCTCTGTGTTGCTTTTGATAATGTAGAGGACTGCATCAATTTAATATTCGAATGGTTCACCATTTAAGACAAGTGACACCATTTGTCATACCATGATACTGCATATAATTATTGAAGTATATGCCAACATATTCCCTTTCCAGGGAACTTCTTGAAGCAGAAAAAGCTGGCCCAGGAAATGTACATACAAAACATTATTTCAGCCTGTCACCGGCTTGGACAGGATAAGTAACCATGTGTTTACTGTATTGGAAAAGCACAACAATAAATCTTTCAAAAATTCCCAACAGTACCTCTGTCCATGGTGTGAGAAAAATTGCAGTCTGAGTATTTACTAAGTAAATATGTATAAATAACTTCTCCAAATTGTACAATTTACATTCATTACATTCACATAATTATAATATATTTAGAGAGGAATGGGACAAAAGGGACAGGTTATTTAGTAGCCATCATGGTTTTAGAAAGGGCTACTCTTGTGAAAGTCAATTTGTTTTTTGTCTGGATGTCACAAATTTTCTTGCTGGCAGATCTACATGTAACTTCAATTTCCAAGTGTATATGGTACATTAAGTGTTCCCCAAGGCTCCAGCTCCATTGGTATACTTAGTGTTAATGTTATATGAATATATATTTAATAGAAAAATCTGTCTATTTGCTGATAACTGAATAATTAACTGTGAATTCAAGGGATAATATTACCCACAGATCTTATAAGTGTAAGTAAAGAGAAATGAATGTTGTTTCTCACAGACATGGAGGAAGGAGCTCCTGTCATACAGTGTTAGAGGATGTCTTCTCCAAATAAAAAATTGCAAATATCTGGGATGAAACATCAATGAGAATCTAAATTTAGGAGAATATGTCTAATATGTTGTTTCCAAATTATGGAAAACAATGGATTTCATTATGAGAATGTTGAAGGGAGTCAGTGGTAGGGCATGTGAATTGGCTCACACTCCCTTTATTCGCCTGATTTTGGAGTGCAGAGCTGCATCTCGGACCCTTGTTGAGGATGTCACATCAATAAACTGCAAACAGTGCAAGACATAGCTACAAGGTTTGAGGCAGAGGTGATGGTATACAAATTTATTGAAAGGCCTGGAGAGAGAGAAGGCATGATTTTCATACCATTGGAGAGAATTAAACAATTTGTTAGTTTGACCAATCTACAGTGGAATAAATAATCTCTGTAAAAAAACACATGGTAGTAAACAAAGGTCAGATGTAGATAAATTTTAATTTATAAATGGAATATATGAAAGCTGTAACTGCATCACTGCTGTTTTATATAATTTTTTGTATTAATAGTCAAGTTACCATTTAATGTGACGTAGCTATGTAATTCTTGCTAAAAGATATTGTAGTAACTAAATAAACAATATAGTTGTGCTCCTCGACAATATTCAATATTTCTTTAAAAAAAAAATTCTAATAATTCTCTCTTGTATGACGAATAATTTTATAATTGTTATGGTTTTGATGCAGCAAAATCTGTTTTAATGAATAGACACAATACTTTTTAAAATTGGTGTTATAAAAATCAGTATACCAATTATCTTATTTAGATATTTTATTATAAACTATTGTTTTTGTCTCCCTCATGAGAGTAGAAATTGGCATGAAATGGCATTGTAAGTGTCACAAATAAGCTTGGTGATCAACCAAACTATGAATTCAACTCCAATTTGTCATTTTTGATACTTCATTATTAATCCCTCTCTCACTTGCCCCCTTTTCCATGCTGGTAGGAGGTGAAATTTCACTTAAACTGCATTAGGTGTGTCAATATTAATATCAGTAATCCAGGAAAGGACAAATATTGAACATTTTCATATTACTTTTATATGTAACTTCTTACATCAATTACCTATTTTTTATCAGTGGTGCTACAATATCAAATTTTGGTTATTGGTATATATACAACTAACTTGTTTCAACATTTCTTGTTTCAGTTTTCAATCTCTTGGAAAAGATTTAAGCTGGAATATCAGCAGGCTTGAAGATAGCTTACTGACTGCTACAGACAGACTACCTCCAGATCAGGCCTGTCTGAGTTATACCTACCTAAACAATGCCCCAGATCCACAATGGAGTCCGGTAATTATATTGTTATTGAGTATTAAAGCAACTTTTTTTTTTTCACTGAGCAATTTCCCTATACTTTTACCATAATTATATCCTGAGAAACAGTTTTTGATATATTTTATATTTTCATACAACTTTCCTTAATGTCCAGTTCCATCTATACAGCAAATAGCATTTTGTCATTTATGAATGGACTTATTCAGGAATCCTTTATGCCCCATTTTCTCTTCTTACTTCCTAACCGGAGCCATTTTTGTTTTATTATATTTTTGTAGTCATTCCTCATGATTTCTTCTATTCAAATAGCTCATTCAGTGTGTCTTTCTGCAATAAGTTCTTGTGCATCACATAATGTGTCACCTAATAGATATATTAAACTATTGAGAAGATGAACACAATTTTAGAAATGTGAAGTAATTTTATTTAAAATATTAGCCTGTCCATCAGTAAGTGATTCTGTTACATACAAGCTGCACAACAGTTTTTAAAATCTGAAGTACAGTTAAACCATATTTAGTAGCAATTACATGTAATAAAACAAATAATTTACAAAGAAAAATGACTGAAGGAGTAACTAAAGATTTAACCTTGTGTGCTGCATAGGGTGATTGTTGAAACTAAGGATAAAAATTTTGTCACATAATTTTGGGTTAGATAATGTGAAGCCCTGGGCATGGAGTTTTCTACTCTTCACATATTCTGCAATTCCTCTTACATTGAAATTGATTCATTTATAGAAATACTTTACAACCATGTTTAGTGGTTCATCCTTTTATACATCTTCTTTACAAATGTTTTTTTAGTGATATTAAGTGGATAATTAATTAATTAATTAATAAAACATAGATTTTATTTTTAGAACTTCATTGAATTGTTGGTGAGACTACAAAAGAGAGTTGAATTAAATTTAGTTAGACAAGCTCCAAGAGCTGCTCGAACTGCTTCTTGGAACATTATGCCTCTTGAATTGCGGCAGAGGATACAGGAGGCAGCTTGTCTTGTTTTGGTACCATCTGATGAGGCACACCGGTCTCCACATGCAGCTCTTTCAAGAGTAAGTGTCTGTTAATATATATAAAAAAAATCTGTGTTAAAATTATTCATTGGCAGTACTGCCATCTATTAAACAACAAAACACAACAGACAATAATATTGTTTATTTCCTATCTTTTTAGTGTGCATAAAAATCTTTGTTAATTACCTATAATTTAAAATTTTAGTGTAACTTGAGTTTGTCATTCATTCACGCTTCTTTCACTTGCATGAAATTTTCTTTAGAAAGAAGTTTGTCAGCCAAATTAAGTCAAAACTTAAGTGTTTAATTTGCTATTAAATAAAAAACAGTCTTCATACTATAATCTTCACAATCTATTTTTTCCTACATTACCTTACATGTTTTATTTATTATGTTCTTTCTAAGCTTGCAGTCAGAGACCAGACATGTTAATTAATATTTTATTTATTATATTATCATATAATTTTACCATTTGCTGCTGATGCAAACATAAACCCACAATTATTCTGACTTCTAAGAATTTGTCATTATTTTTACATTTTCCCATATCTCTGTTTATATTTTATTTGAATTTTTACTATGGTGTACTAATATTAAGAGTTGTTCATGTTTTCTATTGTCTAAGAGGAAGAAAGAATCTGACATTTCAAACATGTTCATGTTTAGGGAAGAAAGAATAGCAATCACACCATTCCAAGCACTAAGAAGAATAAATCTACTAAATTCAGTTTAAGTTATCAAAATCTGTGCCTTCTTCAGTCAGATGTGTCAGCATTGATGCCATCTCTCTGGAATAGATTGTATTTAGAAGGTTTTATTCCTTTAAAGAGTGCTTAAACTGGTGTGCCTAGCCTGATTGTTATTCTTTTTTCCCTGAAGATGAACAGAGTTTTATACTTTTTGAAACATTAGATTCTTTCTTCCTCTTAGTCAATGGAAAATCAAAACAGTTTGGTTCCAATTGTTCCTTGCGAAAAATTTAATTTACTGCTTAAATTTAATTGAAAAGTCATCACTAAGAAAATTTGTGATGCTAGATGTATTTTTCCAGTTTTTAGTAATATATTGTTTGCATTGATGAAATTAGTTAAAATATTCACTTTTCAATGAGTATTGATACACTTGAAGTAGACACATGTTATTTCAGCTTTCAACTATAATGGTTTTATTTTTATCGTACTAAATTTGGTTAGGAAAGTGCAGGTAATTCATCCTTATTTAACTCACTACATCAGTATAAATCATGGGTGGATACTTGTACATTATGAAATGAAAGTATAAAAGGAATTTGTGGTTAATTCTAAGTAATGTCAAAGATTTTGTAAATTGTTGTTTGGCGGGCATATTGCTGAGTGAGTGCATGTGTATCTGAATAACTGTACATGTAATATAATATAATATAATAAAATTCAACTTTCTGTGTTACCATGTTTGAATGAATTAATATTACAGAGAAGTACATCCAGTTCAGGATCTAGAAATTTAGATCTTCGACAAGTAAAACTGGCCATGACACAGCAAGCAAGGAGAGCTGCTTCAGGTGGCCGTGTTTCTGTTTTACGAGCTGATAACAGTCGCGTTCGTCAAAAACCACAGGCACCAAATGCTGAAGATATTAAAAAGATACCTGAGGTAACAACAGAAGCTTTTTATTCTCTACAGTTTCATGTGGACTTCCATCATGTTCTGAACTTTGGCATTCCCTTTTATTATTGTTTAATTGGGGTATAATTCTATAGTAACATACCTACTGCTACAAAGGAATTAAAAAGAGATTTTATTAACATTTTCCATAACAATCCTTCTGCTTATGCATGCTTAGAGTGGTCATATTTGTGAAATTTGATTTCCTGTCATGCTCTCTGGCTAGAGTTATCAGATCATTGCTGGCTCCTCCTTCGAGTAACTCATATTAATAACTAATATATATTTCTACAGTCTTTTTGTTAGTATCTACCTTCTATGACCTTGTTTAGAAAACTTTAATGGTGCAACATAGTTTAACGTCTGTTTATCATTTGGCTTCAGGTGGCCTTTAAAACCTTTTTCCTCAACCTGAGCAAAGATTTTATTTACATTTATTCTTGGTGAATTTTCACTACTAATGGCTCCATTCACTTGTCTTTCCCCATTATCTCAAACAGCCTTTCTTCTCTAATAATTTTCTTTACATTTTTATTGATTTATAATTTTGTTGTAGTTGTGCAGTTTATGATGTGTCAAATAAACAGAAGAAATTATGAACATATTATTTTCCATCTTTAGTAAAGTCAATTAAGTTGTTATAAAAGCTCAGTAACTTGTTCCAGTTCAAATTATTGAAAGCATTTTTTCTGTATTCTCAAATGCTATCGATTTAGATTCTTCATTAATCTTTTTATGATTAGATGAAAAGCTAAAATTGCTTCTCTTGCAATCTGGACACATATCGGGCTTTTCTCATTCTTTCAAATATTTTTTCAAACTATTAATTCTGAATTATTAGTTGTCAGCATTAGTCAGCTGATATGTTTTAGTAATTATCCTGCATATTGTAAGTTATCCAAAAACTTTCATTTTTAAAGTTTAAATTTTTTAAGTTAATCATGACCATATAATTTTGCGAAACATTGTGTGAACTTTTATTTATTAACTGTGTTAGCTAATCATTTTACCTTGTAAGATATTTAATTAGTAACAATTAGCTACACTGACACTTTCCCTTGTTTATTATAGGTCAAATCAAAACCTTTGAAACATAAAACAAATCATAGTACATCAAACGTTCCTACTTCAGAAAAAGCTACAGTGGCTCCTCGTAGGACTCCTAAAACAATGATTTCATCTTCTGATTCTTCAAGAACATCTTCCCCTGCTATGAGAAGATCTGCTGCCATTAGTGACAACACAGCAAAGAGTCGAATATCTTCCACATCAAATAAAGGAGCAACTGGTACACCACCTTTGGGTAGAGAAGTAAGAAGTAGAAAGAAGAAAGATGGAGAGACTGCAATGTCAACTGATTCTTTGGCTGAAAGTTTGCCAAGTCACAACAATTCAAAACGTCCTGCAAGAGACACTTCAGATCATGTGACCAGTAGAAGCATTGCATCCACAAGACCGGACACACCACATGTGCGGAGGAAGGGTGTGGACGATGGAATCATGTCAACTGATTCACTTTCAGAATCAGCGACAAGTACTGGTTTGAGTTTAAGTGCACCAAATGCTACTCGACCTGAGACTCCGAAGCAAAGACGACACAACATTCTAGGTAGACTGGGAACTGATGTAACAATGTCAACTGACTCTTTGGTACCCGTTGATCAATCTCATAATGAAATAAATAGACTAGAAAATAGTAAATACACTCCAGGAAAAGTCCTGAAAACTAGCAGTTCAAAGAATGAAAGCCAACAATCTCCATCATCTACTAAGAAATCAGGAAATCGGCAGTCTGTAGCTTCTCCTAGGGATTCTCCCACAGCTCGTCTTAGGTCTGGCTTGTCTCCATACACTGGCTCTCCTTCTTTGAGGAGAAATGTATTGATGTCTGCAAAACCTTCCTCAGAGAATGCTGCAAACAATAATGTTAAACAGACAACAACAACTAGAGCTGAAAAGGTATTAATTAAAACTAATTCAAGTCCATCAACTAGTAGTTTTCCTGCTAGTAGGCGCACTCCTACAAGAGTGGTGGCACGAGGTCAAGTTGTGACAAGTCCTGCAAAATTACATTTAGAGTCCAGCAAGACAACTGGGAACAAAAATGTTGGTAAAAGCTTGGTGAACACTAATAAAATAAATAATAATGCTGCTAAAAAAATTAGCAATGGCGTCAGCACAAGCTTTAGAACAGTGCACCCTGCAGTCAAACATGAGCAAAAGAAAGGAGAAAGTATGGATAGTAAATTACTCACTGTTGGTTCAAGATCTGGTACATTTTTGAAAGATGAACCTTCAGTTTTGAAAAAGCCTGAGGTTGAAGATGTTTGTGAATGATTGTCTTACACCCATTTGTAAAATATAACCTATTTACATATATACACATACGTTAATAAATGGTCAGTGCAGACCAATATTTAAGTGAAGCTATATTGTGATTTATATTACATTTTATGTATATTATATTGTTGCTCATTTGATTATTTCTTATCAAATCATTTATATTGTGAATTGCATTGAGAAAAAAGAACAATTTGTTCTAACATTTTTAGCAAAATTGGTGTTTTAAATTAAGGCCTTGCATTAATTTTGATCTCGATGTTGAAATTAATTGTTTGGCCAACAGGCAATCAAATAAAAATGATAAAATTGGGAGTGCAATTAACTAATTGATGGTGCTTCATGAGCCTGATGCAGTCTAGCTAGTCAGTCAATGCCATTAAAGGCTCTTTGTACATATATGAAATGTGTGTATAGAAGTTATTCACAGTTATGTTAATAGGCAGCCTTATCTGTTTTTCATTTTACAATTTCTTGCTGATGTTTATATCCATTTGACAGTTATATATATATATGTATAAAATAGTATAGTGGTTGCCAAATATAATTATATTATTTTAAGTAAAAAAAACTCCCCTTGTATCACAGTGATTTAAAGAAATAATTTACTTGTTTTATAATTTTATAGATTTTTGATTTTATTAGGATAGGTACATTTATCTTCTGACTGCATACTTAATATATTGCAATACTCTTCCTTTGACTATTGTCATTTCCTTTTAAAAGTGTATTCCACTTGGAATATTTTCTGTTTTATATTTATTGTACAATTTCTTTAAGACTGCAAGTTCACTCTTAAATATTACTAGTCACCCATGCACATTCCTTTTTTTTTGCTTTCTTTGAAGCTTGGTTATATTAATATTTAAAAAAATATATATTGTATTTTGTTAACTTTCCTGATTAGAATGTCTCAAGCAATATGCATTGTTTTGATATTTTTATTCATATATGGTATTCACAAATTTAGCAGTATGGTTAACTATGTGGATAGATCTCATGCGCATGAATCTTTGCAATACAAATACCTATATAATAATAGAATTTTAATTGTGATATTATTTACATTTAATGTTGGAAAATATAGAAAAGTAATTATCACTTCATTGTAAATCAGTGAATGAAACATGTGATTTAAATTTGTTAGTTCTTTTTATGGGCAAATATTTTTGTGTGTTGGGGAGGGGGCAAAGATTCATGCAATTAAGTAGGAAGCCAGTAAATCAGCATTCATAAGTATCATTGTATGTACCTATGGGTAGATTAACAGTAGAAATGTGGCAGTGTTTTGTTTATATAATATGGTAAATGGATGTGTAAAATATATATTTTAGACTACAAATTCTTATTTATTCAAATCTTTTTTCTTTCGTCTTCTAAAGGGCCATTGTTCATATTTGCTTTTCTACCAACTAATTTGATAATGAGAATAATTAACACATTCATGTATATAATAATGTTTTTGTAAGTTTTCTTAAGCTATTTTGAATAATCTTGCATTATATATATTATTGGCATGGGGAAAAAAAAGGGGGGGGGGTGAAGTTTACCTGAAGTTGAGGGGTGATGTCACCATGAGAGGCAGGAGAAAGTCTTCAAATGTTAGGAGTTATTAACCTTCTTCATCAGGAGAGGAGCACTTTGTGTGTGAGAGGCTAATTCCTCCAAGCATTTGGAAAAAAAAAATTCCAAACTTGCATGGCAAAACTGGCCCTCATTTTCATGGTACCTCTCTTTTCTTTCCTTGCAAATTATTTTAATTAATTTGACAATGTCACATCTTTACTCACTTTATATGTATCATCA
The DNA here is from genome assembly GCA_037074705.1 of Zhengitettix transpicula. Lineage (NCBI taxonomy): Eukaryota > Metazoa > Arthropoda > Insecta > Orthoptera > Tetrigidae > Zhengitettix > Zhengitettix transpicula. The sequence goes on from CM073590.1 coordinate 2,008,427, forward strand.
CCCCATTTTATTATTTCTACATATACTTTAAGGGAAAATTAAAATCACACTTAATGTGTCAAACTAATTTGCTTTTCACACTCTTACAGAGGTGTGCTATAATTTATTTCAGAAACTCTAGTAAGCCATTATTTGCTTAGCAAATTACAGCAATATGACTTAAATTTGCATTTATTTTTACATGATCTCCATAAGCAATTAAAAGCATCTTTAGCTAATTGAAATATACTAACAAAATTAATAATATGTAATAAATAGATAAGTTCCCTATCCATATGTACAAATCTTCCAATTCTAGTCGTCATAGGACCTTTACATTTATTTATTTGTGTGCCTCAAGAAAATATTCTTCTGTTACCCTTTATCCACAAGTAATTGTTTTTACTTGCATTTCTCTTTGAGTTGAAAGTCTTCCAGTTGAGTTTATGATGCCATAGATAAATTAATATACATGTAACTGTGGTGTGAAGTGCTTGAGATTACTAAAACATGCCCCTAGCCTACAGCTTAAGTCTGTGAATTTTATGACTGTTGTTTTCTTTATTAATTATTTGCATTTTATATCAATATTTAAAGTATTTAATAAATTTTAATTGAATAAGTTATACTAACATTGTTCCTAAAATTATATTCAAACTTTTCATTTACTCAGATAACATTGGAATGTAGATCATTCCAGTTTTATTGGTTTTGTTGTGTTGGAAATGTGTGGCCTGGTACAATATATTTTAATACATTATTTCTTTATAAGATGTGGTACTTAATGTTTTACTTTGAAATCCATGTCCTCAAATTGAAATCAATCTATACATACCTGCATCAGAATATATGTAAGTGTATTGTTGAATATAAAATGATGATTTTAATATTTATTTCACAGTAAATTAATTCCTGATGCTGGTTATCAGAGTAAATAATTATGTGTATGAAAGTATGATCAGGAAAGCACAGCAATTCAATCTTGCACAATTTTATATGTTTTTACTTCTTTATTTTGTTGAAGAAAAGGAAGTTCTATGAATTAAAATTTAAAGTGCTGTGTTGCAATTGTAAATAAAACAGTATTTTTACAAGCCAAATTATTTTATATTTTGATTTAAGAGTGCAATATTTGTGCAATTTAATGTAATTTCTTTTAAAATATAAAATGAAGTAAAAAAATCTTTGATACTCAATTTTAAGATGTCAAAATTTGGAAGCTCTGTGTTACTAAAGCAACCCATTAAACTTATTGCAATGATTTAAACATTTTTTGACATTAAACATTTGTAATGAACTTATTTATACTATGTAAATGCATGCTGCTTTATTTTTGTACAATATGTTAGACCAATAAAAACGAATATTACTGTATACTGTGTGTTTTTCAAGTTATACCTTGGAAATTAAACTTATGTCTCTGAACCTCGCTTGAGTTCTGAGATTTATTTCCCCATTTAAAAATAATGGAAGCTTGATGAACTCATTCCTGTGCCCTACAACTCAAATTTTCAAAATGATTGTGACAGTAATTACACTTGATTTTTTGGTAAACTATTAAATGTAAATTAATAAAATATTGAAATCCATTTTTG